>JAEAOA010000317.1:485000-1085000 GCA_016746295.1 Potamilus streckersoni | reverse complement strand
ATATATATTAAAATCACAATTACTTGAGGGTATATATAATTATGTGGCTTTCTGACCATGTAAGTTTATAGAATACATCTTGTTGATGATTTTATGTGAAAACGACTCTCTTTCTGGTTATGTTATTGTGTCTGATTTTTATGCACGAGAGAAGTATGGAGAAATTCTGTATTTGTTTTGAACTCTTTGGAGAAATAAAGTTTAGTTGTTTTTCAGTTATTATTTGAGAGGATTTTTTTACTTAAAATATTCACTGGAATAATGCTGTCTGACTTAAGGATTAAATCACTATTCTGGGATTATTGTGAATTCATTTAGAGATATTTTGGATTATCTCACTGTGATATATCAAGACTCTTAGCACATCAATACAATTCAATCAGATTACATTTTTTTTTACTTATGATATAGCTTTTAGGACTATTTTGTATTTAATTCATAATACTGTAATTTTTTTTTGTCAATTTTCAATTTATATTCTAGGGAAATAAAGTATTTGATGAATTTTACAAAATTTGTTTTCCTTCTTTTCTGCTACATAGTTGAATGCCATAGAGCCGTAACATTAGGTTTTGTTTGTCCTATTTATCATAAGCAAGCTGATCCCAAGTGTCAGATTTGGAGAAATTTTATTGGAAACAGGTTCATGTGCACATTCTGGGCGTGCTCATCTTTCTAGGCAGTGTTTCAGTGTTTGTTATCGATTTAGTGTAGACATATTCTGTGTTCAAAGTCAATCGGCATGGAATATTTGTAACAGTTATTCTTGAAAGTATTCTAACTTTATGCATTCCTTCAAACTATGCATATTTCGTAAGTGGTTCGACTGTGTCTTCTCCAGTTACAAATGCAGTAAATGTAAAAGATGTCTGAGAGACGACCTAAAATGAATCAAATTTTCGGAAGAAAACTGTCTGAATCAGACTTTTATTTTGCCAACTCCTCTCACCCACTTTCCCTCTCTTTTCCGGGTTTAATAATTGGTCTCACCAGAGCTGAAACAGTTCGGTGAAATAAATTACAGTGTATTTTTTCCTTTATCCGAATGGGATAGTATCAGATCTAGAAAATTTACCGAATAAGAGGAGATCTCAATCTAATCCAGATTTTCCCTTTTGTACATTATCCCTTCGTTTGAATTTTAGCCAACTTCACAGATCACCGCCGTTCTTGATGAAATCATAGTTCGTGATGAAATTAGTTTCATAGCTTCTCTTGAATACTGAGAAAATAGTTCCCGACGAAGTAATGAAAAAAGAGACAAGATTATTACTATACAGGTACTGTATTAACTCCATACACACGCATTTTTGGGGTTACTTCTCGCTTGTTTGCTACAATTCATATTGGTTCCGCATCAAGTTAGCATACATTCTAATAAACGTGCTTCTTCTAGTAAAGAGTTGTTTTGCCGGATGAGACAAAAATATGACATTGCTTAGATCTGGGACAAGAATGAAAGATTTTAATCCCAATTTGTTTTGTTTTTTTTAAGAATCGGATTACAAGAGCCATCTTGGCCATTATGTTTTAACGATACATACATGAAATACAATTGTATTATTTTGTCACGTCATTAGCACAGAACATGCACATTAGAAAATATGCACCACACTAACTGACCACTCTCTCTCTCTCTCTCTCTCTCTCTCTCTCTCTCTCTCTCTCTCTCTCTCTCTCTCTCTCTCTCTCTCTCTCTCTCTCTCTCTCTCTCTCTCTCTCTCTCTCTGATATAGTTCTATCAATAATTGGATAGTAAATATCTTATATCTTGTCTACATGCGTATATATTGCATAAATGGAGAGGAACCAGGAAAATGGACAACTTATTTTCAATACATTTACTTTGTATACATTTTCTCTTTGGCATTAAAAAATGGGGTTTAAACCAAAGAAGTTTATATGCATGTGTTTAAGTAGCTACCTAAATATAATCGTAAATGTCTGTAGATAAACGTAATCTTATTTCACCAAGGGGCCCCCGAGGTCCTCGTTTCACTCTCTGTACAACAATATGAGACCTAAATAGCCGCTTTTCCGTTACGAATGTTGATGCTAACGGGCTTGGCAACCAAAAGCTGGTCAACAAACCGCTCATATTTCTTTGGCTCCCAGGACCGTACAGAAATCCCATTAGACTGAGTTTTATTGGGCCTTTCAATTGAAGTGAAAAAGCACTATTAATTGTTATTTCTTACAAAGATAAATGTCCTTGAGATGGTTTGATAAGTCCGTTCCTTATCATAGAAAGAGACGGTTCGTTCAGTCAAGCAACACTGACTCAATTACCTAGGAGAAATTAAAAATGGTGACAAGTGACAAATAGGCTTTTGTAGGTGAATGCGAGCATTATCCGTAAAAAGCCTACATCCCATAAATGTGATAGGATAAATGTCGTGTTTTTAACATCACTAAGAAATAAAGAATGTGCGAAAGAAAGGAAAAAGGCCAAAAAATGCTGCATCTAGTTAATCAGAGTCCATCACCTGGCAATATAAAAAGAGCATGCGAAGATTTCTCGATGCTTCAATTGAAACACAACTACAAACACAAATATTGCATCAATACCAACAAAACTGCAAAGAAGTTACGTTATTTGTCTGCTTGAAATTAGAGTTCAACTTAGAGAAATTTACCTAAATTTCAAGCGTTTTCTTTGTCTGAGTTACGAATCTGTGTGTGTGTATATATATATATATATATATATATATATATATATATATATATATATATATATATATATATATATATATATATATATATATATATGTGTGTGTGTGTGTGTGTGTGTGTCTGTGTGTGTGTGTGTCTTTGTTTGGTACAATTTTCGGAATCATTAACATATTTTTATATATGCGTCGATATGACTCAAAATAAATAAAGCATAAATAGAAATTAAAATGTGTATTTTGGGGCATATCGTGAGTCCTGATGGCTGAAATATTTCTTGTACATATCAACGATAAGACATGTCTGTATTAATACAAAATATGAGCTTATATTTTCTGTTAAGTGCTGGTATATATCCTACACTTTCCATAAGCACTTAATTAAAATGGCCAGATATTTTGCCAATTGACCAGACGATTCCTCTATACACATACAAATATTTGCCTCGTATTTAATCTAAAGTGGAAGAGAAGCGCCAGTTCATTCAAAACCTTTGTTGTGAGAGAGAGAGAGAGAGAGAGAGAGAGAGAGAGAGAGAGAGAGAGAGAGAGAGAGAGAGAGAGAGAGAGAGAGAGAGAGAGAGCAGTAAATCAGTTTTTAAAGGAATAGCATATACATATTGAGTAACAAGTAACATAAAATATTGCTTCCTCTCTAACTTCAATAACATTAAATAAGAAGGCAGCGATCTCAAGAGGATATTTTTAACACTGCACAATTATGTTAGCGTATTTGTTAAATTATTAGGAAACACAGTTTTGATACCCAACAAGACATCAAGTTGATTAGTATATTTTCTTTAAATTTCGCAGTGTAACTTATGGTTAAACCATAACCTTATTAAGAAATTTTAGGCAAGGTAATACAAAATCAGAAGCTGAGATTACAGACAAAGGAACGTGTCCTAATATTAGTGTGAAATTGTTCTAGGCATGACCAATTGTGGGATATATCATTACGGCAAGTTATATGCCCCATAAAGAAGCTATCAATTACATCGTGATTAAAACATATTGTTCCCGGCATTATCCTGAATGGAGCTCTTCTCTTCCAGCTAAGTACGAAAATGTACAAACTTACACACCTGAGCGGCGCTGAATGAAATCGAGTGTCTTTGTGCTACCTTGTCAAAAAGGTGCAAATTATACCTACTTTACCCGATACTAACAGTGTGTTTATGCAATTCTACCCATTGTAATGGCGTGTTTCGAGACAGTTTTGATTGTCAATTCGATGCAAAGATGTAATCATGTTAATTCTTCTTTTTTTAAAAAAATAATTACAGATTTTTCCGTTTCTTTCAAATCGTTTATTTCCTGTGTTAAATATAAAACTAATAATGGGAAATATAAATTTTTCAAAGTGGTATAAAAGCTGTCCTATATACATGAGTGGTTTTCTCTTTCTCCAATACATATGCATTTAAAGTTAGTGAGGATAATGTATTATAAATGTCACTATTAGTGAGCGACGCATTATATTTCATTATCGTTTTAACATACTATCAGTGTAAGGTGTGCTGACGTCTTTTTTTGTTATACTATATGCTAATTTTTTCTATATTTTAGTCTGATGTCCTGTTTCTTCTTCTTCTTCTTCTTCTTCTTCTTCTTCTTCTTCTTCTTCTTCTTCTTCTTCTTCTTCTTCTTCTTCTTATTATTATTATTATTATTATTATTATTATTATTATTATTATTATTATTATTATTATTATTATTATTATTTGTAGTAGTAGTAGTAGTAGTAGTAACAGCAGTAGTAGCAGTAATATTGGTAATCGTAGTAGTAGTACTAATAGTAGTAGTAGTAGTAGTCGTAGCAGTTGTAGTAGTAGTAGTTGTAAATAAATAGTTTTTGTTTTATCAATACCTTTAAATTTAGTTCATGGAATTCCTTCAGAAAATTTACAGATGTATACATATTAGAAGCACAAGGTATTTTTTTAAGTTATAAACACGAATATCTGTAATAAAAATACGTGAAATCTAGGGCAGCATTATCGATCTCCTAATTGTGCCATCATCATCAACAACAGCAATAACAACAGCAACCTCAACAACAACAATGACAACTTGTACAATCGAAACTCCTTGTAGTTCAAACAACAGTCATCGTTCACAATCACGTGAATAAGTTGAAACTGACTTTCGGGATCAAAATTTTACAAAATGTATCCTGTCCTTTTTTTTATTGCGGCATTATTAAGTATTTTCCTATTTTTAAAAATACAAATAAGTAAGTATATATTCCGTTTGATTTAAAATCCACCTCCTCTATGTTCAGATTACAAAAATGGATAAAGCACTTTGAGATACAGGACACTGTACAAAAAAAAAAAAAACTATGGCTATCACGACTGAACAATGCGGTGAAAGTATTGTTCGTCATACTGCAATCTTTGCCTAGCATGAATGGACTAAGTCAAGATGTTCCAGTGTTGAAAAAGGTCATACATGTTAGGTCCCGGTTACCATCATCGACACAGGTGTTCTCTTATAATATATGAAAACTTGGTCATTTGTGGATGGTGGTCTTGTGCGTGTTTCATCATCATACACTTAACCTATGAAGTCGTTAGGGCACCACAGTTGACTCTACAACCAATTCTCTCCATATTTCCCTGTTCTCCACTGTCCTTTGGGAATCTCCAAATCCAATGCCTGTCCACTCCTTAAGGTTGTCTTCCCACCTCTTTTTCCAGTCTGCCTCTTTTTCTGCGCCATCGCACTGTGCCTTGCAGGATTGTTTTTGCCAGTCCAGATGATCTTGAGACGATTCCATCCCGTACGGATCCAGTAGACCTGTACTACTGTCACCGTGCGTGTTTAGAGACATAGTAAAGAAAATTTAAGAGTTATGTATGCAGAAATTTCAAAGCAGCCGACCTTAACACAAAGAAATGAATTAATTTGTCAGAGTATTAAAAAGCAGTCAATAAATACCAAATTTATGTATCTTTGTAAGGTAAACATGATTTGTTTATAATTAACAAATGCTTCATAAGAAGTCAAAGCTGTTTAAAATGGAGACTGGCGAAAAAGACATTTTGCATAAAAAGTAGGTTATACAACCATGTTATGAAATACTGCTGAAACTGTAAGCTTTATTTGTCAAAATTTAAAACGACTATGTTCAAAACATCTTTTACATCAACAGTGTTGTAGACTTCAATTGAGATTGTAATCAAACTGTCTTACTGCACAAATTTCGGATTATGACATATCTCATACAGAGATACCGAAATGGAGGCCTCCACTACCTTCCCATCTCCCTAACCTACATCTATATTTTGTGTATGTTTTAATCGTTCGTGTGTGTCTGTGTATGTATGTGTGTGTTAGATAATGTAGTAAGTAATAGTTTTAATTTTACTTATATGTATAAATTTTGTGGTTTAAATATTCTATTATTTCAGCATTGTGTATAGGATTGGTTGATTTAGAACCAACTGTTTTAGCTTCAGGAAATAATAATAATAATAATAATAATAATAATAATAATAATAATAATAATAATAATAATAATAATAATAATAATAATAATAATAAAAATAATAATAATAATAATAATAATAATAGAAGTAATAATAATAATAATAATAATAATAATAATAATAATAATAATAATAATAATGATAATAATAATAGAAGTAATAATAATAATAATAATAATAATAATAATGATAATAATAATAGAAGTAATAATAATAATAATAATAAAAGAAATCATAATAATATTAATAGCAATACTACTACTACTACTAATAATAATAATAATAATAATAATAATTATTATTATAATAATAATAATAATAATAATAATAATAATAATAATAATAATAATAATAATAATAATAATAATAATAACAAGTAGTAGTAGTGAATAAGGAGAACCTTATGAATGAATAATGGCAGCATACACTCCTTAGTTTAGATGTTCTTATTATTCTGAATAATTTTGCTTAGATTTATTTACATCAACAAATTTTTATCAGCATGAGATTTTGGCAAACTTTCCTAAACATCTATCTCTGTGCAAACTATATTCGTTGTAGAACATGCATAATGCAGTGCGAATCGGTAAATCGAGAGATACTAACGATGCAAATGTGTTGAATTTATTGCTTCGACGAAAATTGAATGACGTTAAAAGATGACGTAGGACAAAAGTACTTATCATACAAAATGGGGTGGGAAATAATTGAGGAAGAAACCATGCTCACATAACAAAGGTTTTGTTGTTATTGTTTTTTTCATGAGAATTACGTCTAATTTATGACTGCATCCAATTTCACCTATAAGTGTTTACTTTTAAGTCTCGACTAAATATATTTTATACATTGATTTCAACTCAGATTTAAACCTATGTCCAATGCGATTTTAAGTCTGCCTTATTCTTGGTCTATTGAAATTTGAGTCACGCTTAACCTCGTAATATTTTAAGTCACACTTAACTTTTATCCAGTCAGATTTTAAGTAACAAAATCTGTCCACTGAGATTTTAAGTATAAATAAACCTTTATCCGATGAGATTTTAAGTTAGAGTTAACCTATGTCCAATCAATTTTCTGGAATAAAATTAATTTTAAGTTTTGACTTAAAGTCTAATTTAGAAATACCAACCCTGAACTGGATCTTAATAGTAAAAACAGCATAGCTGTTACTCTTGCTGTCCAATCGGCATTGACAATAGTCAAGTTTTGTTTGCAAGGCCGGACATTTAATTGTGAATATAAAATGACAGAGTGTACATTGAAAAGATTGCACTTTATATTATATTGCAAGAATTTGATAATCAGTAACGTGTCATCCAACATTACAATTAAACAGGGTGTCTGTATGGCTATCAGAAAACAATTAGCCTGGTTGACGGATATTTTTGTACAACTGTATAACCAGCTAAACGCGTATATATCAGTCTGCTGAAATCAGAAGAGACTGCGAGTTAGGAAAATTACATTTTTGTTCCCTATGACTAGAGCTTCTATATGAATAAGATCAAAAGGAATAGACTGAATTTAGGTTAATATTACATATTTTAAAAACTAAAGATATTTTTTTAAAAAAAAACATACAGTCTTTCAATCAAAAATTGTGTTTTAAATGAGGTCGTTGCGCGTTGGCTTCTTTACTTTTTTCAGATTGGATGCTGTCAAATAGTTATTCCGGCGTTTTGAAAAAAGTTTTTTTTTGTTAAAAAATTGTCTTATGATTGCAATTTCTGCGAGTTCCAGCCAGTATGACTGAAACAGTCCCAGACAGTATGATTGGAAAACAGTTGCAACTATAAGAAGGTCTTTTTATGTTTCGGAAGAGTCTGCTGTAAAACACACTCTGGTATGAAACATTTCCAGTCTGTTTATTGAGTGTTATTACCTATACATTACAACTGAAAGAGTGCGTCAACATACGTTTCATTATATCTCATTAATTCTTTCTTTCCTTCCAATGTATACCTTAGAGCCGTTTATATATCTTACGATAGGTAAAGGTGTAACTAACTGATACGTCTCCTTTGATTCTGCTGAAAAAAAAATCTGCAAAACCTAGGTATGTGTCGATTTAGCGATATATATCTAATAGATCGATATTTTCTTGGCGATACGATACATCACATCTCGAGCCTAGTATCGCGGTGCTTACGATACAATAAAACAAGAACACTGTGCATGGCGCATTAAACATTCGTTCATTGACACTTCATGGTCCTTCCTGAAGGCACAAGTTGGTCGGTTTACTGGACACTAGTGACCAAAGAGCCACATTTACCTGGACATGTGGTCAAAGTATGTGGTCTTGTACTAAATTTGATGTGCGAAAACCAGTATTTTCTTAATAGAGTTATCAGGACTATGACTTGCGCCATTTAGACATCATAATCTAAAGGCTTCTTGAACACATTAAATGCAATCCATTCACACACTTTGGACGAGCATCTTGCTCTAGAAAAAAATGATTTTTTCCAACACTATTTTTGTGTGAATCACAATGACTTTGATCGTTTGCCTTTTGACCCTTAAATAAATAGCCCTTTTCCCAAACCTTCAGTGCAAGTCCCTCTCAAACCTCAATCAAGGTCTAGAACTAAATGTTGTTATGCAAAACATAATGTTTCTCCTTTCAGTCTTGGTTATCGTGACTTTTCATATTTGATTCCAATCAATCCGCTTCTTTCGAGCACAACTTGGTAACGATATACGGTCATGTAACTGTTTGTGTGCATAAACCATGTTTATTCTTTTAGTCATGCTGACCTTTACCTTTTGACCCACAAAGTGATATAAACCTCTTCCTTGCCAAAACCTCGAGACATCTACAAGCCTGGTCCAGGTGTTACACTGGAGACACCTTTGTCCGTGTTGGTGTTATACTTGGAGCACTTTGCAATTTGCAAATTTGTTTAATTACTTTTATTTTTGGTAAATTGTGGTGTTGCAATAGGGGTATTTGTTTCAGTACCTGTGTTATATTAGGGACATCATTCAAACTTTCATCATATAAATAAAGAGTAAGTTAGGTGCCATGTATTAATAATACGGAAAAATCCACCCTTATTCATAATATGAATACGGAAATATCCACCCTTCATAATATGAATATCGAAAAATCCAACCATCATAGTATGAATATGGAAAATTCCACCCCTTCACAGTATTAATTACATCAAAATCTACACTTCATAGCATGAATATGGAAAAATACACCCATCACAGTATGGATATGGAAATATCGACCCTTCATAGCATTAGTTACGTATCAAATTCCACCCTTCATAGTACAAATTACATATCAAATTCCACGCTTTATAGTACTAATTACATATCAAATTCCACCATTTATAGTAGTAATTACATATTAAATTACACCCTTTATAGTACTAATTACATATCAAATTCCACCATTTAAAGTACTAATTACATATCAAATTCTACCATTTATATTATTAATTACATATAAAATTCCACCATTTATAATACTAATTACATATAAAATTCTACCCTTTTTTAGTACTAATTACATATCAAATTCCACACATCATAGTACTAATTACATATAAAATTCCACCCTTCATAGTATTAACTGCAGATCAAGTTCCACCCTTTATAGCATAAATGACGTTAAAATCCACACTTCATAGTAAGATTATGGAAAGATCTACCCTTCATAGTATTAATTACATATACAAAGTATTAATTACATATACAATTCCACCCTTGATAATGACATAGTATAAATATGGAAAGATATACCCTTCATAGTATTAATTACATATACAATTCCACCCTTGATAATGACATAGTATAAATATGGAAAGATATACCCTTCATAGTATTAATTACATATACAAAGTATTAATTACATATACAATTCCACCCTTGATAATGACATAGTATAAATATGGAAAGATATACCCTTCATAGTATTAATTACATATACAATTCCACCCTTGATAATGACATAGTATAAATATGGAAAGATCTACCCTTCATAGTATTAATTACATATACAATTCCACCCTTGATATTGACATAGTATAAATATGGAAAGATATACCCTTCATAGTATTAATTACATATACAATTCCACCCTTGATAATGACATAGTATAAATATGGAAAGATATACCCTTCATAGTACTAATTGCATATCAAAATCCACCATTCGTAGCACGAGTATGGAAAAATCCACCTTCGTAGTATAACTATGGAAAAATCCACCCTTCGTGGTATAAATATGGATTAATCCACCCTTCATAGTATAAATATGGAAAAATCCACCCTTCATAGTATAAATATGGAAAAATCCACCCTTTATAGTATATATATATATGGAAAAATCCACCCTTCATATTATAAATATGGAAAAATCCACCCTTCATAGTATTAACAACAGATCAGTCAGGCTAGAATTTATTCTCATCGTCAACTGTAAAGTTATTTCGAAATTAATAATTCATCGAATGTTCATCTACGACACATTTTTTCCTAACTACCGTTCAGTGACACGCTACACTCATTTCGTCCTTCATTCGGGTTCTAGATTTGGTAAGGTTTTGAGAATATGCCTATGTACCTTTTTCAACAAAGTATCGTGCTCTACTAAATTTGGTGGAACTTATTCACAAATGTTAGTCTGATTGGTGTCAGCTATTATTTCTCTGACGTAACTGCTGATTCCCGCCGATCAGATTGCAATTGATAGAGAACCGATGTTTGATACTATCATAGGTGAATATATGACATCCACTCTGTGAATTCGGTTCTGATGGTCAGACATTTATGTTATTTTCTCTATATAACATATTCTAATAGAAAAGGTATCTGAAATAAATTTAATTCAATTTTTGAAAGGAAACTACAACTTTGGTTTCTCACAAAAAAATACAACCTTGGTTTCTCGTAAAATGTCATACGAACGAGTGTGCGAAATTAGGTACACCCTTGCGACGTCTTAATAGCACGAGGCCATTGTCCAGTTTGACAAAATTAGGTCACTGTTTATTCCAGCATTTGCAGTGGAAAGCTACAAAAGCTTCATTTCCAGTACCTATGGTCAGATAGTTAATTGTAAGTACACGTAGTTATTGTGTGTGTGTGTGTGTGTGTGTGTGTGTGTGTGTGTGTGTGTGTGTGTATGTGTGTGTATTCTCCGAGTATTTGTTTTACATATCCATATCATTTATTAAGTACCAGTCCTGTACAACGTCACGCGAAGGCACTTGTACATTTAAGGAACTTGGCCTACTGCCACGTTTTTGTGCTGATGGTGCTTGCTTATTTATTTTTCTTTTAAAAAAATATGACCCGTGATATTATCGCATCATGCAATACGGACACGACTCAAGTGCTCACCTTGATACGAGCTATCTACCCTGGATGACAACCAAATAAGAAAAGTACCGATTCGATACCGGGTCCTGTTTTCTCATTGATCTGTCCCGTAGTTGATTGGTGATTTTTTTTTTTCTTCTATCTATTTCAAACGGTATATCTTTTGTTCCGTGTCTACGTGAGAATCTAGACTATCGTTTTACAACGGCCTTGGATGTACAAGGGAAGAAAAGCAGGGTGAATTGTCGCTGATGAGATGTTGGGCAATTATAAACACTTGGTATCAACCGGGGAGCAAATCATCCTATGTCATGCTAGCTGATTAATAAAGCCTTTATATCAGCCTTTATTCAAAATTGTAAAGCAACTAAGGAGGCTTGGGCGATGAATGCATAGCAAGATTCCGTTACCTGTTCATGCTCGGGCACGACTATTTTAATATATAGCTAACATTATATATATATATATATATATATATATATATATATATATATATATATATATATATATATATATATATATATATATATATATATATATATATATATATATATATATGCATATGCGTGTGTGTGTCCTTCATTACCAGCAGCAGTTTAGCTCCCTCATTTGATCCATTAAAACATATCATAAGGTTACAACAGCCCCAATTATTAGCGAACAGTTTCCTATAAATCAAAGGACGAAACGTTTTTAAATTTTCTTTACTCTGAAAATGTATTAAAGACGGGGTGATGGCACTGATGGTGGTCATTTAAAAATACCTATCTCTTATAAGGAAGTTTCGCATGTATAAAACATTACACCTTTTTCGTTAAAAAGATAACTATCCTGCTTAATTTGTAACTTTTTTTTTTATGGTCATCTTTTTTAATACCTGCCCTCACTCAAACTTTTATCAGGTATGCCTACGATTCGCGGTCACACTTCCTGTTATTTTTGGCTCATAAATGTACATGAGTACCACACCGGGCTTTCATCTTATGTAGGTGCATTTAACGGTTTAAACTGCACCGTGGGTCATAATGACGGTAAGCTCAGACTTTTCGTCCGTACAGGTTCAAGATAAGACCTCAACCATTCTTCCCTGAATCCCGGCTCATATATGTACAGGAGAAGATGACAACTTGAACCGGTTCCATATTTACCTGTAAATTGTCAAGACTGTAAATAGGCAGGCAGAAAAGAACTGAAATAGTTGAGAAGCTTTTGGCTCTCCTTTTGTCCTATAGGTAGTTTGATACTTACCTATTGTTTCACCTTTGTAAGTAAAAGTAAGCTGGGAAGGTACAGAGAGGGAATTTTGGACTGAAAATTTGAAAAATGGAGGTCCAAAAGTATTTAATTTACGTGTATGCTTAGTATTAGCATAGTTAGGGAGGGACAGATCCACGAGGTCAACAACCGTATCCTGATATATATATATATATATATATATATATATATATATATATATATATATATATATATATATATATATATATATATATATATATATATATATATATATATATATATATAAGATTATGAAATGCACATGAATCAAAATACAAAATAAAAATAATCTGACTGCGAGTGCAAAAAGTTACTAGTATTACTATATCAAGTGTTTTGTACATCCTAACGATAAAAATGTTACCTATAGGCGTACAATCGGATGTGTTACATGCAATCTTCTACTTCAACCAATTACGTTTGCACCCGTAGCAAGAGCCTGGGGCAAGCATACTTTTCGTTTCACCTTACTATAGAACGTAAGCTAATTATTTCGTCCGTTAATTACCCCCGTATTGTCCCCACTTCCTTTCAGGGAGGAAGTAGTTGTGACAGAAGCACACCTGAGCGGTGGCCTGTACCTTTTCCCCACCGCGGAGCCCCAGAAGACATCAGGTACGCATGCTTAACAAATCATCTCGGCCATAGTGAATCCAGCGTTTAACAGCAGTCAGGCAACGGCAACTAGCGGCTGCCTACACTATTCACTCACCGCAGCATGTCGAGACGCAAGCAGGCCAACCCTCGCCCTCTCTCAGGTAAGAATTTGTTTTATTTTGTTTGTAAATCTGAAGTTTACAATTAAATGGATTAGTTTTAGTTAGAATGTAAACATAGAAGTAAATGGGCATATCTTACTCCTTGAAGCTGCCTGATTCTGTTTCGAAAGTTGACTGACTTTGGTTCCCAGGTGACATTCTGATTTCAGGTTGTTGTCACAGGTGTTGAAGTTCAGGTTCATATTTTTTGACCCCATAAACGAACCAGTTATATCTGTTAAGATGTAATTATATTTCTGATGTTAAAAAATTTGATACATTCGTTGAGTCAGTGTACGTACCGTTACCTGTTGTTACATACATGTATATACACGATACTTATCCTTTGATCCTAACGATGATCAATCAATCAATACCTTGTCTACAAGTCCACCAAATCTTGTGCCCTAGGGTTGCGGAATATAACATTGAGAATCTTTGCTGGCTTTTAGCTGGGCAGTCCTAAAAGTGTCCAAACAAGGAAATAAATTATATGCATGTATCTCTTCCATATTATTCAACTTCTACCGTTTTACTGCTCAGCCATGATTAGTGTTTATGAGGCTTTCATCAAAAGATACATTATAATTGGTTTATCTTTTTTTGAAAGTTTATTACTAACAAAGTCATTTCAAATTAAAGAAGTTAACATTTCTCACTGATTCATATACGTACACTGTTACATAAATTAAGGTGTAGCCGCCTTGTGTGTCCTGTCACATTGAGTAAATGCTTAGACGTGCATGGCGTGGAGTCTGAGCGGTCTCGTGTTTTGAAAAACCGGTTTTAACAAGGTGAATAGCATCTCATTGCTCGGGCTCAGCTGCACCGAATTAGAATTACCATGAAATTGATACCAGGTAAAAAAAAAAGAAATAGGGCTGGATGCTGAATAAGATTAAATGTCGCTTACGCGGATCAGTTTATCTCCATTTTCCCACCAGCTAATGGAATAGGCGGGACGTAAAGGCATGCGTGACGAGCTTAGCCGATACAACGACAGCATCCGCTTTACTTGGCGCAGAGATCACGGAGATCAGTCCAAAACTGAAAGATGCAGATGTGCACTCGTGCGGGACATGGCTTCATTAAAACGTTTGACTCACCTAGGCATATACTAACTTAGACGAATTCCCACAACTTTAAGGAAATGAATCAATCTTTTGTCATTTAAGAAATTTCTGAAGCAAAAGATGAAAAATCTAATCGTTTTCATACTTAGTCGCCTGTTTGTATGGGTTTGAATTTAGTATGTACAGAGATGTTATGCATGTTTTGAGTATTGTGTGTAGGTATGTATAACTATGGATAAAGAAGGTAGAGAAAAAGTTATGCATTGGGATGTGGGTAATCCGTTGATGGCTTGGTGTTGCTGGGTTTTATTTCTTATCGTCTGATTTTTAAACCCAGATGAATATAAAGATGACCGGATGACCTATTATCACCGCGTTGACACTGCACCGTATTATATTCAGCTTTGAAAACCCAGATGAGAATTATGAAACTAGACTACTCACCATGTTGACACTGTTCAGTGTTTTTATGACAACTTTATTCTACGCCGTGTAATTCGAGTTTACTTTGACCCTTCCAAAACCGTTTTAGATATTTGGACCGTTTGGATGGAGTGGGTAAAGGTCATAGGAAACTCGGACAACTCACCGCGTTGAGACTGCTCGGTCATTTTGTGTTGGCTTAACTCGTGGTGCGGTGCTTATTTGGGCTAATCCATTGAATCAATTTTCTTTGTATTGCTTATCACAACTTGCAATCAATGGTCTCCAGCAAAAATGTGATGTTGAATACAGGTACGGAAGCTATGCAGGCCTAAAGACGTAATTGCTTATTGTGTTCCCACCCTCTGGAATTTTTTCCTTTTAGCTGCAAGTGAATGTGGATAATTGATCAATAAGTAAATAGTTCCAGAGGGAGAAAGTTAAACGCTCACGAAGACGCCAGCGACATGGCCATTCACTTAGTCCTTTGTTCTTTTGATGTAGACTGCCAAAATATACATGTAATAAAAACGTACTTCACTCCACACCGCCCCCAGAAAATTGTTAATTCTTTTCCTGTTATATCATTATCAATTTCATTTTTAGGAAGTGTTGATGGTCTTATAAACCTTGAAGACTGTATGGAGAATTTTGTTTGCATTTGAGTACCGACTAATGAACTTTTGCAGACTCCATCAACTTTTGGAAGTTGAATAGGATGCAGATACATTCTTTCTTATTTTATTCCTGCCTTTCAGACCTTTATAAAATAAAAAAGTATATTGATTGTAGACGATGTTCTAAGCAGTAGATACTGCATGATGAAATTACAGCGAACATTTCCGCTAAATATCGACCAGTGTTGACCATGCAGAAAACATGTGATAAAAAGCCCACTTTTATCTAAAGATGCTTACCCATCCAGTTAAACTGCAAGCAACAAAGATCCCGATTGTCGGTAGCATAACGCGCCTGTAGCTCAGGGTGCATATTTGTTCTACTGACAACTTGTAACAAATTACACAGATCCAGATCTGCTGTCGCATTATCGGAGGGCAGATGTAGATCTTGCATTTTTGTAGTTGGGCTCGTCTTATAAAATGGTTCATACGGTAAGAAATTAATTTTGCCCCGAAGTTTATGGGAGACCTGCATAATACAGGTACGTGTTAGAATACTTTACCCGTATATCATAAAGTGATAGTCTGCATCCATCTCTGGTTTAGAGAGAAGATATTGGCTTTATTAACCAGCCCAGTAAATCGAACGATAAGGGGCTGACCTATTACCTGCCAAAGAAGAGATTCCAGAATGCGTGTCTTGTGGGGGGGGGGAGAGGGGCGATGGTGGTCGCATTGCCATCAGTTGTACTATGAATACATTCTATTTCAGCAACATTTTCCAGATCTGAGAATAGTGTTTAATCAAGATATTACCTGTAGTTTATTCTTTGAAATCTCTCTCTCTCTCTCTCTCTCTCTCTCTCTCTCTCTCTCTCTCTCTCTCTCTCTCTCTCTCTCTCTCTATATATATATATATATATATATATATATATATATATATATATATATATATATATATATATACGCACACACATACACACACAATCCAACTGCAAACAGACTGCAAACAGCATAGATTATTAGTACTTTATGCAGATGGTTATTACTAAGGCTAATTATATATATATATATATATATATATACATATATATATATATATATATATATATATATATATATACATACATACATACATACATACATACATACATACATACACACATACATACATACATACATACATACATACATACATACATACGGTATTTCAGATAGTTCCTGAGATAGGTGTCATGCCCAATAAGGCTCGTGTGCACTGTTTTTATTTTGGGGACGAACTGGTGTGTGTGTGTGTGTGTGTGTGTGTGTGTGTGTGTGTGGTTTAACGGACGGTACATTAGTAGAGTCCTGGATAACAGGATATGCGTTGTAAAAAAAAAGGCGAGGGTAACGAAGTAAAGGTAAAATTTTTAAAATGCAAAGCTATGTTTTAAAATATGTGAACTGAACCTTTATATAAAAAAAAGTCTATTACCTTATCAGTTTGAACACCAGTGAGACGCATCTCATAATATTCCTTCCAAATTTTCCCCACTTACGCAATGCAGAAGGGCACCTCTGGCCTATTTTATATCTGGGGATCGCTACTAGTCTGACTGTTTGCCTATATAGTTGTACACTCACATTGAGAAAACTATGTGGGCTGCACCCCCTTCCCGTCTTTCTTTTTTAAGTTCGTTCGAAAGGATAAATATTCATATTTAGACATTAGTCATTGAACTATTATTTCTCCTCAAAATTAGATTATCTTTTTGTTTTGCTTTTCTTCGTTTCAAACTTAGACAAGAACATATATAATTGAGTTGGGTTGCATCCGAGGTGGTTGTTTTTACAGAACATGTCAATGATTATTTTGATCACTGAGTCACCACTTTCACTGTTCGATAAAAATTCTGTTTGAGGAGCTAGACGAAAATGCTTAAATTGATTTTATTTTAAATTTTCCTCTAGACTGGCTTTACATGTTAGTGGGTCAGATAAGACTGTTGTCAATTTCCTTTGAATGATGTTTACCGACCTGTCTGTAGGATCAACTCGTCAAGATGCTTTATTGATCTGTAGCATCGGGGGATGAGAAATTGACATCTTCCTCAAGTTATCCCGGGAGAACGATCGATATTATCTACCTGAGACAGCGGGAGAGATGAATGGACACAATGTTCAAAACTACCTTGATAACAAGAACCGCGCACCTGCCAAGTTTACCAGGCCGATGCTGCCGGTTTCTCTTTAGATTTGGATACGGCCCGCAATTCACCTTGGATCCCTATTTATTGCCTCCTATTTTTTTATCCTTTCAAAAATGATCGATAAAGAAACGTTTGATGTATTTATGTTGCATTATGTAACGGTATGTTGCACCTTTTAAGTTGAAAAAGTAAATACTAAAAAGCTTCTATAAAAATAGACGCAACACTTCTGAGTAAACAGTTTAAACGAAATTAATAGAATTTTGAATTATCAGGTTAACTTGACATTTAAAAATCCCATGATCTAGTGTTATTACAAACGTAATTTTATCACGATGCAAATATGCGTGTACATTATTCCTTTAAAACAAAACAGTTATATAGGAGGCAGTGACACAATTCAAATAATCGTTGTAACTAAGTATATATATATATATATATATATATATATATATATATATATATATATATATATATATATATATATATATATATATATATTCCTTGAAAATTGGAATGGAAGTTACAATGATTTCAATTGCGACTGGATGATTCCCCAACTATTTTCTTTCAGTTTTATTATAACTCGCACAAGTGTTTCACGATTTTCTTATCAGTTTAAACCTTTACCTGCAAATTTCTCATCAGTACGGCGATACAGATGTATATTATCTTACGATACAAAATGTTGCAAGTTAGGTGAAACTGTACTTGTTGGATATAAGTAAGTCGAAACTGTAAAGGGTGCGCAACTCGGACGAACTTCCCTTCAGCATCAGCAACCGCGGGAAGCAGGAAGGAGGACCAAAGCGTGGCAGTAGAAATCATCATCATTTTAACGCACTATACAACTAATATCTAATGTGTATGGTTATTAATAATTTTGTTGGGCACAAAAAATTCGCTAGTTGATTTTGATTTTACTTGTTTCTTATGACAGTTGAATTGTGTGATTTCCTGAAGACAAACGTTTCGTCAATTTGTGATTCAGTCATTATCATTTTGCTTGGCAGGACGTCGCTGCAGTACTTAAGATTTTGTTGTTCTGTTCTTAAGCAAATACCATCCCCTTTTGATCTGCTGTATTCACCCAACTCCCCATTTGCTTTTTAATACTGTATTTATCAGTTAAATTGTTTTTCTAAATTGTAAATAACTTAGAAGAGTCAGACTCATTTCTGATATTGAATAATTGGCGGGCAGGTCAGTGTTTTGAGTTGTTTAATAAGAATCAAGAGTAAAATAAACAGTATAGAACCTGATATGCAAGTGCATTATGAGATGGTGTATCTGCACTAACATTTTTTAGACCTAGTTTATGTGCATTAACAACTATGGCACATGCTTATGCAGTTTTATATAGTGTAATGACTGGGTTAATACACAGAAACCTGCAGATTTATTAATAAAGCATGACAAAATTTCTACTAGTTTCTACCCTGCAGTAATTATGTGTTAGGGTCTAATAATCGTTCTGAACACGGCACATAATCTATTCTCTTTTAATACTAGGCTCTAATATTTAAATGTGATAACATCATCAACTGTTTTTTGTACTATCAAAACTTTAACTACATATTTCTACATATTTCTGTTCTGGAAATTTATACAAAAATTATTAAATGGTGCAATCTGAAATAAAAAACAAGTTAAACCTGTTATCTTGTAAAATTAGTTTAATGACATTATTTATCCCATGGTAGAAATGGGCTACTTCCTGTAATGATCACACTTTTCAGGGTTTGTGATCATAAGGTGAAAATAAAGGTTAATTCGATGGATTGGATTTATGCAAAGATCGTCCAAGAGTGATGCATTGTTTTGTTTAATGGATATGTGTAGTTTTTCAGTCTTTTTGTATTTTGAAGCAATAAAAGATGCATGAGAAAGTCGAATCAATCGGAGGGTTGTGTTCAAGCTTGCATTTCTTGTGTTCATTTATAATACCGTTAATGTGATTGCATGTTGTCAGAAATTTTGTAGTGCTTTATTGATAAAACTGCAGACTCTTGTGGTTAATAATAGGCCTACAACGTAAGATACATCACCCAATATTTTAGTTTTGGGGGGTGATGGGTCATATTGCCTAACAAATTGCACTGTATAGTATGTTTTGATGTCAATTAGTTTAATGAAAATGAAAAACTATCACACACAACTGGCAACAAATAACGACGCTTTTCTACAAATTCAGGTTATAATGTTTTTGTCAGACTTTACTTTCCTTGATGTCTTTTCTCTAATGAATTCAAATTCTCACAAAAGTAATGGACCTGTTTTCAAGTTTCTTTGGTCTATATTTCACGTGGCTGGAAAGAGTTGAAAATGGGGAATGACGAAATTGGGTTAACTTTAAATATTATTCCTTAACGAAACAAATAAAAGTATATTATGCCTTTAGTTATTTTATTCAAGAAACATATCCCTCACATGAACCTACTTAAACCTACTTCTGTGTTCCTTAACTACCATTGCATTCAACAAATTCAAATGTATATCAAAGAAACATGAAAGTGCATCCATTTGCTAGTGTCATATTTTGATTCCACCATGATAAAGACCACACAGTAAGTATATTAATTACACATAAATTATTAGAAAATTTTCCATATAGATTGCCATGTGTGTGAGATATTCCTGAAACTTTGACTATGCATTCTTATGTCAACCAACATCTAACACACTATATTCATGGCTGATATTTGAGTAGTAAGACGTAGCACTAAAACAAAAACATATGCTATATGCTATGCTTACAGTGTAGGACTAGGTTAATAACAGATGTTTCTCCAGGTTACATAACAACATCCCCCACCTATGTATTTTAAATAAACAGGAATGTCAGTTTTACATGATTAAATGTCACATTTAAGTATTTCATTAAAAAATGAGTCTTGTAATGAAGTAGCATTTTATAATAAGCATATTTACATGTTATAATACTCTATGATATAATACTTTGGATGTTGTGATCCCTGCTTCCAAGAGATTTGGTAATTACATTTTATATAGGGTCATAAGCTGGAGAGTATTGTGTTATATTATCCATTTGATCCTTGTAGTTGCTGTTACTAAGTGGATGGCTTGCCTTTAGGCTATGAAAGAACATTGTTTTTACAGGACTCAGAAGCTCAAAGGTCAAGGTCACTGACTGAAGGAAGGAAACTAGTTTCTGCTCAATAACTAAAGTTCATCAACATCTACATTTACTAAACCTTGTGGATAGTGTGTTCTTGGGTTAGGAAGAACTGTATTATACAGTTAAAAGGTCATAGTTGCCATATGAAAGGGAATTTTTTTTCCCACACATCAACTTGAGTCCTCCACCATCTACAAATACCAGACTTTGTGAACAGCTTGCCATTCATCAAAGGCAAGACCTTGTTCATTTTGAAGTTGAAAGGTCAGAAAGATTGGAAAATGGTTTCCATGCAATAATATTAGATCTACATGACATACTTCAACCAGGTTCAGTGGATAGCTTGCAGTTAGGGTAAGAAGAAGCAAAATGACTTCTTCAAAGTAATATTAATTATATTACAGACTTAGACCACATTTTGGGAATGGCTTGTAGGGAAAGCAAAAAAGATGCAGATTAAGTTTAGGGTCAAAAGGTAAATGTTAATGTCAAGTTCACAATAAAAGAAGAAAAATGGTTTACATAAAAGAATTCAGTTGTCAATGTAGAGGACTGTTAAACAGGCATGTAATGTGCCTTTCATAGTGTTCTTGATTGCTTATGGAACTAAATCATTGCCAGCTATATTGGATTTTTATGTTTTTTTATGGAGATAGTTATAATTTTTTTTAAAGATTTTGTCTAAACTGTATTTAAAATTCCATTTTTGTTTGGAATTGGGCAAAATATAAACTTTCACCATCAGTGACTTAATAACATTGGTTACCTTGTATTATTTTAAAAATGCTTTTAAGTGTATAAACTAATTTTTAGTGTTTATACTTGTAATCAAGTGGAAATTTCTTTATATCCACATATTCTCCACCTTCTTCCAAGCTGCAAGTTTATTACCCCAGGTGGCTGCAATTACATCATAAGAATAAAGGAATGTAGTTTTTGAAAAGGTTACAGCAATTGCTCAGATGTTTTTATTTCAGTATTCAATAGAATAATTAGTTTAATAGTCCCTAATGAGTCATAATGGTTCCATCCTTGAACATTTTTTTGTGTTCTTTTCATTCATGGAGCCTTGTGACTTTTTGAGGCATAATTGAAATTTAATTTCAAAGCAGATGATGATCTTGAAACAAAATTGAACATTGAACTAACTTTAGATTTAGAAACTGAAATTAGACCCACATAGTTATCATGAATTTTACTGTAGGTAATATGTATCATTTAGATGAAAATATTACTGTATTTCTATTTAGGTATATGAGGTCATTGAGTTCACAATGTTATTTATATTGATGGATCTATATGGTTTGAGTTTAACATAAGCATGATATGTTTGTATGTAATTAATTGATACAATTTGTCTTTCATAATGGTACATGAAGGTTACTTGGAAATTTGATGCATCAGTCATAATAGAGTAAGCATTTGAATCATTACCAGATTATTAAATTCTATAGAAATCTTCTCATCCCTCTATCTATATATTCATCCTTTTATTCAGCATGCAATCTTGTTATTGTACTTTGTATTATTGTGGTTTTTTTAATGGATAGTCATGAAACATGGTCCATAATATGGTCATTATCAATGACATGCAAATCAATAAATCTCTATGCTCCCACAATTAAAAATGTATTCCCAAAAATGTATTACCTCTTTTGACTTGCAGCTTCGTGTAGTATATAACCAGCTTGTGAATGCAAGTAAGTCTCATATTTTTTCGTGGAATGACATGAAACTTTGTACATGTTATTATCGTCATTTGAAGATGGCATTGAACAAAACTTTTTGTGGTGGTTATTGGGCTTGTTTATTTCTTTTTTGTATCTGAATGTAGAGTCTGACAGGATAGTGAGAATACTGATAATCCTGCAGTTTTTGATTTGTGAAACTTTGTACACATTGTGATTGTCCTCAGATCTACAATTCATGGTGCCTGCCTATATTTTTGAGTTATTACTTATTTTTTGATAGGAACTTGGGTCTAGCTTGTGACAGAATTTTATATGAATGCAGCTTGTTTTAGGGTTTAGAGGTTTGCAAGCAAAATTTGTGCTAGTCATGATCATAAGATGATACACATTTTAACAAACCACTGTTCTGGCAAGTTTTGTTAGAGTTTATAATGCAACTGAATAATGGAGTCTAAAACAGTAATAATGGAGTTGTAATACAGAATCTTGCTAATGCAACTTGTACTTCTTCATGGATATCTGTGAAACATGATAGCTATTCTGGTCATCATCTGTTGCAAACTCTACCAGCTTTGTTGGGGTGGGTTGTATAATTTTGGTTATTGTTATCTAGATGGTGATCACCAACAGTGTAATTTGCCCAGAACTAGAAAATATAAAGTGTGAAACTTTTAGGTGTTATAGATAAAGATCTGAGCAGATATATAGAACAGAATGACATGAACCCTTGTGCATGTATAAATCATAAAATTTAATCAAGAATGCATGAACAATAAAATTCTTAAACATTTGTGATATTGTATTACGTTTAAAAATTACACTTCTTTTTTTTAATTCAATTATTCATTGAATTTCCAATACAAATATGCATATAAAAACAGCCAATCTGTTAAGTGATAGAATTAATTCATCATTGAGTTAAAGATCAAAATCGATGCATTGTACAGATTCATAACCTGATGGTTCTGGTTCAGTCCAAATTAACTGTGACTTCCTTGTGCCTGTAAGTCTGTGTCCTTCCTCTTTTCCCTTTTCCCAAATTCTCAGGTATCTTGCCTCTTTTGGCCCCTCCAACTTTGTGTGGTCACTTTTGTTTTTTAAGTAGGTGATACATCATGTGGTCACTTCCCATTGAGCTATCTCAACTTCCAAAAGTAAACAATACTGAAAAATAAGTATTCTGTAAGATACCCAACTGGGAAGAGATCATACTTTCTCCTCTGGTTATTGTCCAATAATTTCTAACTGAATTGAAACCATACCATTAAACATCTGGTCTAACTGAATATGGCAGACCATAAACAAACCTAGTTTCACACCATTAATGACTTGCCTAATGATTGTTTCTACACAGAGACATCAGTTCCCATCTTGTCTCAATTACATAAATGATTGAAATTTCTTAACATGGCTTAGCTACAGAATTATAACAAATATACACATTAAAGTCTGTTGCATATATGAAATTTAGAAACAATGATAATTTCAGTCAATATGCCTCAAGTCTTTAGCATATGTGAAATTATCTAAATTGGAGAATTTACAAGGATTCTTGTAACTCCTATCACTAAAGTAAGACAATGAATTCTAGATACATATTTACCAATAATAATTGAGACTACATTCAAACGATTCATCAACTTATATAAAGAATACCATTATATGGATTCATATAGATGAACTCGCACAGTTATATTCATATCAAGAAAATTGATCTATGAATCTCACCAAATAAATTTATGCAAGTATAAGCAAATAAATCAACAAATCGTCATGCCAATGTAGTCATATCAAGGGAATTGATCATTGAATCTCACCAAATAAATTCATGCAAATATAAGCACATAAATCACAACTTGTCATATTGATATCAAGAAATTACATGAGACAATTCAGAATACCTTGTTTTGTTTAACCTTTTACTGCCAGAATTGTGTTCGTAGATTTTTCAACATCCAATCCCTTGGATCCCATTACAAGTGAATTTCTTCTCAATTTGACTATGTTTTCTCTTGCAGAAAAAAATGGTGTTGACTGATTCTAAGTGTTGTGATAAGCACATTTAAACTGAGTTTTCATGTGAATCATACCCCTTTATTCAGTGAAACCAACCCAAATTTTTTATCTATTCCCCATCTGAACTAAGCTCAAAACAATGCAGTTTGTCTGACAGCCTCAGATTACCCAATGCTGATTCCTGGTAACTTTCAAAAATGACAGTTCTTCATACTGATCAAAAGTTGACCCCTATCCTTCAGAGTTAAATCAAGAACCAATGCTTACCCCCATACATCATGAGATGTTCATATTGAGAGACCTTGTTCAAAGTTTTGGTAGTTGCCATTTTTGACATATATCTACATGCTGCATGTGACAAGTTTTGGAAACCAACTGTTTTTAAAGCAGATTGCTCCTAAACTTAACATATATTATTGTCATGGTCAGCAAACAAGCATGTTGACTAAGCATTGCACACAATATTGACAAGAGACATACATTGATTACAATTCAATTGTTTTGGGCATGATGCAGGAGAGTCTGTTTCTTATTAAGATTCTAGGAAGTAGATTAAGTATTGAAGAGATGATGGAAATGTTCAGTCATGAATGTACTTTAAATAATTTCTTCTTGTTGCTGCAAGTCAGATGCATTCATATGGATTGCTAATAGTGAGCCACTGGAGATTTAGTATTACTGGGTAATGAGCCATAAATATAAATGGTAACAATGTGTTTGAAATTAGCACCAATAATTAGAAATATTTATGACCGTAAAAGGGCTGATAATGAACAAAAATTGATTATTTCTAGCTGTGCACAATTATATTATGCTAAGAGATTTAATTAATTGACTGATCTCAACCTTTAAAATGCATTTAATTAGTATTTATTCATTGTTATGTTTTGTATGGAAGTGTATGGATATTTTCTGTAAAACCATTGGTACTGCCAGTGATATCTTTGATTTTATATTTTCTTGTTGGGGAGACAGTGCTAATAAGCTTATGCTTTCTACTGAATCCCCCATACCCCCATATCATATGATTGTAGTTGCTTTGATAAAGTTTCTCAAATAAATATGGTTTAAAGTAAAAAAAAAAGAAGTGTTTAAATGTAACAAATACATTTTTTACCTGGGAAAATATGTTACTGTTGTTTCTGATTGAATGCCATTTTCCAGTGCATGATAGGTTAATCTTGGCATCCAATATAAATAGTGGAGGAAAAATGGGGGGGGGGCAGAAACACTGGTAAGAACCACCAACCCATGGGAGTTATTTGCAGGCTTTCTCACATACCTACATTGGTTGGGCCCAAGATTTAATGCAGAGATGAGATGGCAGTGATCAGTAAAAATTGGTGCTTTAGACCAGTTGACCTAGTCTCCTTTGGAAAGTATGAATGCTTTTATTGAACTGTACTTTCTAGAAATATTAACTAGTAACTTATGACAAATTTTCATAAAGTTTTGAAAAATAACTAATTATTTGCTTGAGTCCTGTCCATCCAATAGTAAGATCTCCTATTTTGTATATTTGCATATAAATCCAATCCAATTAGAGTCAACATGGACCCTACTTTGCTATGGTATAGTGAGTTGGCAGGTCAGAGTTTATGTTCTTCTACAGAATACTCCTGACAACTTTATTGAGCAGATCTGCCATCAAATTATCTGATAGCATATACATGCATATCATTTGTAGCTGGACTTGATCTATAGAAGAACACATTTGGTAGTGTCATACTGTATAATCTGAGAATTTTGAAGAAATATAATGATCTCCATCTGGAATCTCCACTCATGTTTTATATTATCAGCCAGTGGATTCATCAGTTTTTCGGAGTTTATATTGGATGTTAGTGAGGGTTACTATGTATCATTCAATATTTGCTCAAAATTTCAATGATTACTGGTGATGACAAAATAAATGACCAAATGTTTTGAAAAGTGATAAACAAAGCTTTGACAAGAGTTTTTTTAGTAGTTTGCTTTTAGCTTTTTATTATTTTGCACCTGTTACCAGGTTTGCATTGTGCTGATAGTCATTGTGGAATTCATCAATTTACAATATAAAATTGAATTTTAAGATGCAGTTTCCTTTGTTGCAGCAGTGTAAAGCTTGGACTATATCCTTTATTTTGATTATACATAATTCTTTTGTTAGTAACTTTTAGGTTTGGTGGATATATCTATGGTTCCTTGATAAATCTGTGGTTCAGAAACATTCAGGGAACAAAGAGAACAATTTTAACACTGCCTTTGACCATAGATAATCTGTAAAGATGCTTAGCATTAACCATTTGAAATAGGATTATCAATTGTTTCCTGTCCCAGTATCTGGCTGAACTGATTATGGTATGTTGGGTTTTTTTTTAGGTACCCTGCAGAATTATGGTTGACTAGTCAGGTATAACATCAAGGGCTTCACTTGGCAAAATTTTACATCATTCAGTGTTTCTCTTTTGGATCCAAAGTAGGGTCCCCAACTCCCAGAAATACATCAAAATATATATGGAACTCTTCGTTGTTTATAAAAAGTGCTAAATAAATAGATTAAGGTGCATGATGGATGCTTGTTTTCTTTTAAGATCATACATTTTCATGTTTTCAGAAATATATTTTAAATATTTAGCCCAAAGAATTCAGTGACTAATCAGATTCTCTATCATTGGGAGAACCTGTTACAAAATTGTTGTCCTTGGCATTGAAATATAGTGATTAGATGTATTGCTATGCAAGAAGTAACAATTATAATTAGAGACTGTTTGAAAAGAAGTATTTAAAAAAAAACCAGTCTTACTCACAGTGACAAAAGCATTAGTTTTGTCTCTGTGAAAATTACTTGAAAATTGAAGCAATACTCATTCAGAGGGAAAGAAAGAAAATCATTACAGTTAGAAAGAAAATCATTGGTAATTATCAAAATAATTTCAATATTTTAAAGTAATCTCATTGTAGCATGGATATTTTCATCAAGCTGTTCAATAGTTTAAAGTAATCTCATTGTAGCATGGATATTTTCATCAAGCTGTTCAATAGTTTAAAGTAATCTCATTGTAGCATGGATATTTTCATCAAGCTGTTCCATAGTTTAAAGTAATCTCATTGTAGCATGGATATTTTCATCAAGCTGTTCAATAGTTTAAAGTAATCTCATTGTAGCATGGATATTTTCATCAAGCTGTTCAATAGTTTAAAGTAATCTCATTGTAGCATGGATATTTTCATCAAGCTGTTCAATAGTTTAAAGTAATCTCATTGTAGCATGGATATTTTCATCAAGCTGTTCAATAGTTTAAAGTAATCTCATTGTAGCATGGATATTTTCATCAAGCTGTTCAATAGTTTAAAGTAATCTCATTGTAGCATGGATATTTTCATCAAGCTGTTCAATAGAAAAGTTACATCAAGACAAGGATAGGTAGTTCTTTGGTAGTCAGGTATAGTTATTGCAATATTTTAAAATTGGCAGGAGTAGGTGCATTTATTTTCAATTTGGCATTTAAATTGATGTGAGATAGCATCAGTGAATAATGGACATTGGTTATGCAACTTGCCTCAGGTTGTTTTGGTCACTATGACCAGGTAATGCTCACCTGAAGATAAAAATCATCTCCCATACAAAGTCATGCTTCCCCGAAGTTCTAGTCCCTGCAACAGGACTGAATGAGTCACTTTATTTACTGGTGCAAAGCTTTAGTTTCTTTTATGCAAGAATGACTTGTTATGGAGCTGACAGATGAGTTTCTGTGTTGTGTGATCTACAGATTTGAACAAAGAGATGATTAATCATTTATGAGAAACTGCATTATTATTATTATTAGTAGTAGTAGTAGTAGTAGTAGTAGCAGTAGTATATTATTATTATTATTATTATTATTATTATTATTATTATTATTATTATTATTATTATTATTATTATTATTACTGACATTATTGACACTATACATGTAATAAAGTGACTGGCAAAACATTTTTTGAAGTGCATTTTAGCAAGAATATATTTTTGTTTTCCCCAAAAGGGCCCAAATTGGATAGGTGGTACTACATAAAACCAACATCTGTGTCAGAAAAGAAAGATTCAAAAGCTGTCATTTTATCTGTATTCCTTCATTGAGAGGCTTCAGGCAAGGATAGGGTTAATGGAGCTTTGTATGTATGGACCAATATTCTTGACTTATCAATGGCCCACAAGGCATTCAGACCTCTCCCTGATGCATGGCCTTTCACTGATAATTGCTGATGACAACAACCTCAGTATTGATGTATTAGAATATGGACCAGTCCTTATCATTGCCTAGGGGGATTGTTCACAAATTCTGTACTTGCTTGTGGATCCATGTAGGTATTGGTAAAGTTAAATAACTCCCATGATCTCTGATCAAACATAGCAAGTTACAGCACTGTAAATCATTACATTTTAGTGTAAAAATTATATGTATAAAGTCAAATATGCATAATAGTATCATACAGTTGTTACTGATACTGAGTGCATCATTAGGTAAAACAAATATGCATGTGTCAGGTAACCTGACCTGCTATTGTAATGGTGCTGTCCCTGCAACTTGTTATCATCTACAAAGAAACAAAATTGGTAATAATCATGCTTAGTTTAGAATGGGTAAATTCCTTTTTTTTATTGGAAACTGGAATGAAAAACCACAAGCTAGATAAAAAAACAGTGCAGAAATATATTCCCCCCCCCACCATTCATTGTGTCAGTTTTAACTAAAACTTGTTTTCACAAATATAGCTTCTTCTCTACATTCCCTTCGATTTTGAGTCCAAGAGTATGCACAGCTAACCATGTAATGGCAGATCTAGGTCTTTGCTGTTTGCATCTGAATTTTAAATATATTTTGATAAAATCTAACTTTAATGTAAATAAGACACAAAGTTTGCATTGTACAAACTGAAGTTATGCATTTTGTTACTTCTGTTGAGTTACAGTTCTTATTCCAAAATTTATTATTAAAATTTTTTTTGTTTGGGACAACTTCAAAATAATTATTTCATATTGTTCTTCATTGACTATTTGTTAAGCATTATATATGATTGAAGTTTACAGTTTTGATTGTTTTTCTGTTTTAAAGATATTTAGAGCAAAAGGAAGTCCTTTTAGCTCATTTGGTGTAAAGGATAAAAAATTACAGACTATTGATAAGGATAAAATTGTTCAATCCATTCATCTTAATATTTTTTTTTTATCAGGGGTGAAAAGATTCACCAGGATATTGTCAATTTCAGATCAATATTAAAGTTAATTTTAACAAACAGCTATGAATAATCCTAAGTTATTGATGTTTTTATTCTTTATGTTTTTATATCTATCATATCATAGTTTGTATACCACAATTTGAATTGACTTGTGGCTTATGTATGTCATTGAACTCATATAATATTTGTGTATAAAGAGTGTTGATTATTGTTGATGTTTATGTGCATCTGTGAAAAGTTCTTTAAAACTTAAGTGTTTGTGTGACTTGCATACAATAACTTCTTGTTAAATGAAGTGTATAAAGAGACAATCAAATTTCTTTTGCTAATTAAGTAAGTTGAAACAAAACTTTTACACAATACCTTTAGGAAATGTGCCAAGTCATTATATTTTACTCTCTTTTGGGGTCAGTACCTTCAGTATAGTAACTTTAATATATATTAGTAATGTCAAAATGCGCTTCAGCAAGTTTTTGAAAAGTGGCCCATCTTATTTTACATGATAAGCTGATGTTTCTTAGCCACCGAAAATGTGCACTGATAAACAAAGATTGTTTGCTAGTAACCTGTGAGTAAGAAGATAGGGTGGCATTCTTGTCCTTTGTTTTGCTTTGCCAACTTCTTGTGCTTTCACCATTATTCAACCCAGCTTTCACTTTCCTCCTTCTTATTCTGTTTGCCCAAGTTCTCTGTTGTGAACTGAAGTGAAGAATAATACGGGTTAAGGGTGGCTCAGTTGTGAATGGATGTAGGTATTTAGGAAGACAATAGCAAAATGCCTTTCTTTGTGGGAGCTGAATGTGTGAAACTGACTTCGTCAGACATATGTTGGAAAGGGCCATAGACTTGGGGAAAAATATTGTCACAGTCGGGTGCTGTAAGGCACGAGATACCAAAATGGTCTGCTGAGATGGTGTTACATGATGAAAACCTGATAATTTACCCTTTGTTCTGATGTAACGACCTGTCAAGATTATGATCCATCTAATATTTTTCATATTTCAAAAGCACAGCTTCAACCTTCTGCTAGCACAATGGAAACTGATTGCAAGATATGGTTGGCTCTACGAGACTTTCTTCTTTTCTTTGACTTTTATCTTTTGAGGTGTATTCAGTGCACCAATAGAAAGTACCATAGAAATATAACACAACCCTTTCTTGGTAGGGACAATATTTATCAATTCCTATAGACTGGCTATTATCATTTTAAATTTCACTGATTTCTGTACTGCCTATTGAGTTTAACCATGGCAAAGAGTCCTAGTGTCTGCATGAAAGAAACTGGAGATGTTAGAAGTGATTCTGTACATATAATAGATGCCAAATTATTTTTGATGTAAAATTCATTCATACCAATGTATTCACTGAATTATTAATTCATATATAGCCAGATTAATTTGAAAAGCATCTGTTTGTATTCAGTTACAAATTGACTCATTATTCTTTAAACAGTCATTATGGGGAAACAGAAACTCATTTGGTTGACTGTCTGATATGTAATCCAATGGTTGCAGGTTTGGTACCAGTACAACCTAGCCTGGGTTTGATGCTTGCATATGTCTCTAGGAAATGCTATTAGCTACCATCTGTTTTGTTTGATATTGTCAATATTGTGATAAATGTATTGTTTAAGTCCTACCAACCAACCAGCCAACCAACCCATTCCAACCAACCCAACAACAGTTTCAGGAAAAGCATGAGTTATGAAAAGATAACTCTAAATATGAAAATTTTAATTGTCATATGACAAAGTAATTATGATTTTGATGTAGAATTGGATCATGTCAGTCCTCTGCATCATGTTAAACAAGATATGATTTTGAAATACATTTAATGTTGTTGCTTTATGTTGTTTGAATGGTCCAACTGCAATCTACACATAATCCACCAGACAGGGTAGGACAACTATGACAAAATTCCAGGAGCCAACAGTGGTTAGGAGGCCCATTGCCAAAGAGAAAAAAATGTTTGTAATTCATTAAAGCCTACTGAAGCATTTTTCCTTGGGTCACCAATTTTGTGTTGCCTTGCCACTGGCAGATCTGGGTTTGTGCAGTTTGGAGCCATCACATGAACAAAGAGTACCAACCATTCTATACAGGAACATTATGCTACGACATATGAAAAAAAATTTTTTTTGCAGTTTGACTTGATTGTAAGTAAATATACATCTTTAAGTCATTAGCTGTATATAGAGAATATTTTATCTTTCATTAAAGCTTCAGTTGGAAATCAAGTTGTGCAAAAGTGTTTGGAGATTGCACAAAAAGTTTTTATGAATCAGGAAAGTAGACTTAGATGTCCAGTGCTGTTGGTTAGGTTAGCTTGTTTGCAAAACTTATTTGCATGTCATGGCAGATTATATATTTTGGTAATAGTTTTGTGGTTCTGAGAATCTTTTCAGTGGTTTGAGTGTTATGCCACTGGAAATAATAGTCTTTTCTGTTGTAAATTTAGCCATTGGCACCAAAATATTTATTCTGTCTTGAGATGTCATTTCACTTGACTCTATTAGCTCATGGTATGGTGGGCTGGGAATTAGTGAGATGTGATAATATACATTTATATTTTCCTGTGACATTTGTTTCCTTAGCAAACATAAATGATGTGTCAAATGCCCTGAATAAATTAGTGATGAAGATTCAGGTGTCCTCACATTAAGGGATGATGCTACCTGGAGAAGGCTCATTTTGAAGGATATTACCATGTCTTACATTATGCATGCAAATTGCATTGTTTTCATTGTCCTGATGTAGACATAGCATAATTATATATGTATGGCTACCATTTAATGCTTAATGTATACAATCTTGGTAATTGAGGAGTTGAGCTGGGATTATTTTTTTGAAGCACTTTATAAATTATTAGCTTTGTTGATAGGTAGATACATAGCAGTAATTTTGAAGTCTTAATGTGTGGGTACAATGTGGCTTGTATTGAGATAAATCTGTCAACTTGCAAACAAATATTTTTTATGATTAAAAAGGTATTTTTTACCATTTATGTCATGATAGGTAGTGTCATGTAGTTTTTCCTTACTAATTATTAAATTATTTTTAATTTTGAATAGGTGTTGAAAAAATAGTGTTCCTAGGGCACATGCTGGAGTGATCATTGCTGATATTTGTTTAGCAGGAAAGAAATGTCTATGCCAGTCTGCATATAACAGTGCTGGTAACCCAGAATCAAAGAGATAGCTGTTTATGATAGTTTGGTTGTCTGTGTGCATGCTATCAGAGTAACTCACATGCCAAATCTAGATTAACTCCAGTACCAAATAAAGACTAATTACTGTTCAAGTTACTTTAGTTAAAAGGATTTGATTACAGTTAGCTTCCATTATTTCAGTAAAACTTACTATAAGCTTTTTGTCTGCATACACATCATCTCCAATTAGTTTGAATTTTGCAAGGAATATTGATAGTTTTCTTTATTTAATCTTGGAGTCAACATTGGTATGCAGGGCTTAAGTTGAGCTTGAGTTTGTATTTGAGTGACACTTGGTGATACATTGCTTAGCAACAATTCAGCTGATTGTAATTGGAAGATAGTTTTGATTAGTACATATTCTCAGGGTAGCTGTATATTTACTGCATCATAGAAATTTAGGAAATGCCCTTTAGTTCATTTTCATTTAAGGATGGTTTTGTGGGGTACTAGCACTGAAATTAATATATATCAGGGAGATTACCAAAATTGTGAAATTGACTCCCCTGTTGGTACATTTTGTAGCCTCAGGCTTGGGTACATTTGAGCCCTGATAGTGAAAAATTTAAGGTGAAGTAAATTTGGCAAAAATAGTGAAATTAAACCATGTGTTATGGGCTAAATATTTGAAGGTGCAATATTCCATTTTGAGACTGTCTCTAGTTGAAAAATGATAATATTTTAAATCAGAATTTTTTCTTTCATGCTATTTAGTATCTGACACATAGTTTTTAATGTTATGAACTATATGTCAATTTTAAATTCTACAGATAGTCTGTTAATAATGTTATGCACAAGACTGTAGTACATCCCCCCCTCTTTGATTTAATCCAGTAATGTGCTGGTCATTTAAATGCATGAATAATAGTGCTGTAGATCTATTAATAATTCACCATGTCAGTGTAACCTAAATAGCACCTCTTCATCTGTGTTGACATGACCAATACAAAAGCTACCATTCAAATCAACTTATGGCAGTACAAAGGCCACTGGATGTTGCCTGATTACATTGTACAAGGTAGTTTTTTGGGAGCACAGATTGCCAAGATACCACAAAATGGACTGAGATGTAGAGAACATAAATTAACAATGAGCTTTGAAAAGCTTATAAGTACTCCTTGGATTTAGCTAAAAGTTTCAAATTGGCTTAATTTTGTTAGAAGCAATTTTAAAAATTGTATAATTTCAAAGTGTAAATAATGGTTGGTGTGGCAAAATATAATTGATTGTCTTTACACAATTGAGGTTTGCAGTGCTTTCAGGCATGGGAATATAGAAATGCATTCTCCTGTACACCATGAAAGGTAACTAATAGAGATGTGGCCAGCATGCCAAACCTATTGACTAAAAGGGTGCAGGTTCGATTCCTGCTATCTGCTCAGCCCAGATCACCTACCATGGTGTGTTTTTGGGCATGGCACTTTACCCCTATTGTCTAAACTCTAAATAGCATACCTATATTGCAGTCCCTTTAAGCATCAAACCAATCATTGAAGCTTGTCCCAGTATGTAGTACATGCAAATTGTGAGGGATGCTATGTACAGAACAAAGGTCTATCTATCATAATAGATGGCAGACACTTGAAGTAAGCTATTGGTAGCTGATTCATCTACAGGTTGTTAAGATGTGGAAAATGACAGCAGTGATTGTCTTGCCAATGATTCATATCCTGGTGATGGCAGGCCAGGTATGGGGAACTTGGTGATTTGGGAGGGCTGATTGGACATCCAAGGACCAGTCTGACCTGGAACATGGCTGCAGGGAGTTTGTCAGAAGGTGGGAAGTTTAAGTCCTGTAAAACTTTTCTGACAACTTTGACAAGGCCAATCCATTAGCAAGAATGCTGGGTGTTGATTATTTAACAGACTATTGAAACAAATTGCTTGAGAACATTATACACCATCTTTTGAAAGTTCAATTTTTTTTGCAATATCCATTGTTATGTACCAAAACAAATTAAAGTTATGGTTATAAATTAAAAATTCTATTAGTTTTGTACATTATAATTCTACACCTTTCTTGTCATTTTTTTTGGGAAAACACTTTAGTAGTGGTCACATTTAACTAATGACACTTCTAAAAACAATTCCTGCATAAAAACCTTAAAGCTGTGATTGGTTGGATTTAAGTTTTTAAAAAAAAATTAAGTGAACTATGAATTTTCAATGGAAAGAAAGGTTAAGTAATGTTCTTTTTCATCATGAGAATTTTACTGTATTTTAGGTGAAATTTAAGATGGACCTAACTTTCCTGCATCTTTAGCATTGTGGGGAAAATTTTAAAAAAAATATTGGGTTTTTTTTGTCATGGCCATCATCTCCATCCCTGTATGACCTCTTACATCTTGTTCCGCTTCCATGCTTCATTGAGCAGATTTCAGTTATCCATCAAGCTTTTAGTATTTGATAGCAGACCTTCCAAGTGATGGCAATAAAATTTACTCATTATGTTGTAGTATGGGAAGAAGGGGGGGGGCAGGTTGTGATGAACCTGCAAGGCAGAAGTGGTCCTGGGACAATATATCACCTGCCAGCCATTGATTGACATCCCATCCTGAAGTCTGATCATTGTCACTGTTGTTATGGTCACAAAGACTTGGAAGACAAGATGCCCACAATACTCCTCTGGACAAGACACCAAGCCTTTGCAGCTCTTTGTTTCTCCCACTTCCCATGTAGATCCAGTCTGTTAAAGAAGACATAATGTTATACCCAAGGTTTACTGGCATATTGGATGCCTGTATAGTAAACAACAAGCCTGTTATATTATAAGATTGCCTACTGGAGTATTTGTATTTTAAAAAAAATGCCATGATTGTAATATTTGTTTGTGTGAGACCAAATCTTTGGATTTGTTGTTGGCTGTTAAACTTGAATTGAAAGACCCATACAACAAATTCATCTGTCAAAATGATGGATTCCTTATTCAGTCCCTTGAATTAAGAAATCATCAAAAAGGCAATTGTTCTTAAAAAAATGAAATTTTATGTCCATGAAAATAAATATATTTAAAAAACCATGTAAACTTGGCCATGAAAATAAAGAAATTCACAAAACCATTAAAACAAGCTCTTGAAATAAATTTCCTAATATAAATTAATGTCCTTTGATACTTGAGATACGAAGCTTTATTTTGAGGTTAAAGTTGCATTAAAATGGTGGTCTTTGGGGAATATATATATATATATATATATATATATATATATATATATATATATATATATATATATATATATATATATATATATATATATATGGGTTTGTGTGTGTGTATGGTAACTGTACTTTCAGATGACATGGATGACAAGGTATGACAATGTCACTACAGCTTCATATATCTTTTCAGCTGACATGAGCTACATGACTGGTACCTTGATTGGTTTTAGTCAGGCTCCATCTTGTGCCCAAATCCAGTGCTAAACATGTATGATGACTCAAGTTGATTAATTGGCTCATCCAGAGTAAGACAGCAGTAATCTTTAAATCTGTAGTTCTGCTTTCCTAAGTTAGACAATACAAATTTTCTGGTTGGCCATTCCAGAATTGGGTAATGGTAAATCTTTATCTGGTGTATAAGGTAATGATAACTAAATTGGATAGTGAGGGGTCTAATCATTTAACTTTCTGGAGGGGGAGGGTAAGTATTTTGAAAAATTATTCTTGTTCTGGTTCAGGCATAAAAAGGATTCATTTTAGTAATTTTTTAAATAAATCTTGAAGTGCAAAAATCGGAATACATCACCAGCTTTTCCCTAACAAAAATTAAATGGTTAATCGGTAAATACTAAGTTCATATTTTTAATTTTAAAAAAAAATTATTTTTGGCATTAGAAACACTTGCTTCTATGATGGTACTCCAGTCTTTGGGTTTTTTCAAAATGTTATAAGAATCAAAACTATATACAGTTGAGCTTTTTTGTAATTTTTAGTGATGCAAGTACACATGAACTACAATCCATGAACAGGTAATGTTACCAAATCTGCATCTTGTCTGCAGTTTATCTGCACTTTATTTTCATTCATGTTCTGTTTGTATTTCATTCATGTTTGCATTTCAACTATTCTGTCAGTGTTGTATGTTTTCAATTCTCAGAAATTTATTCTTGTATTTGTCCCTTTGTAATTTTTATTTGGAATGCTCTTACCAAAATTAGGATTTCTGTTTATTAAAATGGATTTTTGTATATTGTCTTTCAAATGCATGTTTTCATAAAAATAGAAGCTGAATACAATTCAAAAAACAGCCATTGAATTTATGAAAAAATATAACTGCAGTAGCAATATACATGTATGTAAACAAAACAGTTATTGTCAGAATAGTGTTTTTTTTGTTTCTTTCAAACAAATATGGCATACCTACAGCTACCATGGACAATTTGCACCTCATTAGCAGCAATTGTTAGAACAATTTCACAGCTTGTAGACAGGTGCAAAATTAGGTAGGGATGTTGTTGTTGGGCTTAACACCAATTTTCAGCATGCAATAGGCTATTTATGACTGCCAGTATTAATGGTGGAGGAAGAAACCACCTGAAAGAACCACCTACCCATGAGAAGCTTTCTTAGGTATGGAAAAAAAATCTGATCTGGACATTTTGTATATACTCCCTTATTTTTCAAGTCCAACTACAAACAACAGCAAACTACAGATCCATATCTGCCATAGCATAATGCACCTGCATATTAGGGTCTATGTTGTTTGGTTCAACTTATTACTCCTAATGAATTTCATAGACCCATTTCTGTCAGTGCATTTTGCAGTTGGACTGCTGTTATAAGTGAGTAAATACGGTAATGTAAAAAGGGCATTTTCTTTGTAAATTTAGCAGCATATGAAATATTGGTAAATATATTTCAAATGCATTCATGTTTATCAACTGTTCTGTGTTCTGTGTTTTAAATTTATTACATTTTCTTCAAATAGCTTTCATGATTTCATTGGCTGCTTGTTTTACATTTTTTTTTTTCGATTCTGGAATTGCCTATGCATCAAGTTTTAATTTAGTTGGTAATATTTCAAGGTCTGTTGTCTTTGTGCAAAAGACTTCAAAAATTGTCATTGTTACTGACATTTTTCTTACATTACAAATTTGTAGATACCAAAATGTCCATTTTTTCCAACTTAAATGTTCTGTTTTAATGTTTTAACATTGTAGATAGTGAAGTGTAGTTGCTGTCATTCTCCCTGTCAAGTAGGTTTTGGAAAGGTCTAGTTCTGAACATTCTTTAAAGCAATAAAAGAAATTAAGTCCTAAGTGACTTGTGTTTCTGGACTGGTCAGTTTTTTATTGCCCATTGGTGTCAGCATTTTTTTTTACACCAAATTTTAAAAGAGGTACAGTTATCAAGCCCTAGTTACCTTATTGCTGGTTTTGCTATTGTACATTGAAGACTTGAAGTCTCGGTTATCTTGAAAGTCAATCTGAAGCCAAAAGTATTATTTTAGAAATAAAGACCCCAAGCTGTGTCTTGGGCTTGAAACCAGATGTAGGCTTGTGAGCTTAAAAATATATCTGATGTGTCAACTCTCCAGAATTGCATCATTGTAATTTGGGGCATGTATCCAGACCAGGTGGGCCCCATATATACTGCCTATTTAAGGAAGGGAGAGGGGCTGGGATTTTGACAAAGTTATTTTGTTTTCTATGATCACAAAATATAAAATATTATAAAATGATAGATCACCATATTGGTATAAAATGCAAATGAGAACAAGTGAATATTTTCAAGCATTTTGGGGAACAGAATTCTAAATAAATCCCCAAATTCCCAGTCCCCTAATCTATTTGTATATGTAGGATATGCAGTGTGATGGATATTTTTGTTACTTGTTGTCAGCAATGCTCCTTCACCCATGCCTGTTCTAAACCAGATCTTACATTAGCAAATTGCACATTTTCTTGTTTTTAAAATACTACCCTATTACCATCTAAATTTGATGGAAAATATGATATTGTTAATTGTTTTTTAACAAACATTTTTTTTCTTCTCAAAATTATTATTTTAAGTGATGTGAGAGGTTTGTGTAATTGTACTGGTATGGAATAAAAAATAAAACTAATAGCCACTAATTCTACCCACTAAGATATTTGTCATGTGTTCATGAAATGTGGTGACCATGTAGAGTCCATATATGATATGAGAGTCTGAAATTGATGTTAAGACTGAAAGACAGAATTAGAATCACCAATGGCTTGCATGTGATCTGTTTGCAGATAGTTTGTTTAACCTGTCAAGTATGAGAATGGCATAACAAAAGTTTTAAAGTAATGATTTGTCTGTAATCTCTATTGCACATGTCAAAATGATACAGAAAAGATGACCATTATGTCTAAACATCTGAAATGAATTAGACATGCAACTTCTCACTTTTATTTAATCAAGAAAACCCCCCACTTAGAATCTAAGTTATACTCTAGTTGGCTGCATACAGCAATTATGTTCTAGTTGGCTGCATACAGCAAAACCATTGGTGGTGACATTTCATCTTTGGTGAAATTATTCCATCCTGATTTCATCAGACATACAAAGTATCCTATCAATGGACTGTACCGACAAAGGTATAATGCATGAGTTTAATACATAAAACAGAGATTAATAAGAATAATTCTATCTACTGTAAGGAGATGTCCCTTTTATGTAGGTATCCTTTAAGGCAGATTTTACCATGCCAATTCAGCATTTATTTATCAAGATTTTTTGGGGGGTGTCTTAATTGGTTAATTTAATGGCAGTGGTGGTGGTGATGGTTATACTTAAATAAGTGAAGGAAAAGTAACTCCTTAATTTGGTAACATGTAGTAGCCATATTTTAGGCCTGGATGACAATCTTCCCCTGCTGTATCAAGTACTAGGCATCTTGTTGTACCTATATAAATGTGCAGACCAATTGAGAACCTCAGGTGTTCAAACAATGTCTGCCCACATCCTGATACATTGCTGTCAAGGGCTCTTCATAGTAGGGGTACTTCATCATCCACAGGGTACCAGGGAACTGTATGTCCACACACACAGATGAGGGGTTATAAAACAGTCTGTTTACTTAGTGATGTTTGGTGATGTATTGTAGTTGCTAGATACTTACCTGCATTTTGTTCAGAGCTAGGGTTGAGATGATATGAGGATACTTGTCCTGTTGGTTTGTTCATAATGGCATGTAAACCTAGTAAATCCTTGCAGGTGTAGAAACAAGGATGGTAAAAAATTGAGGTATTACTGAATCTTAGATAACTAGTTTACTGCTTTTCTTAAAATTTCCATGTTATTTTTCAATATTATGTGGACTGTTGCGCAAATGAATCAATTGATGGTGGCAATGGAGAAAAATTTAATACTTCTCATTTAGACTTTCACATTTCTTTTATATTTTCATTAACTGCAACAAAGAAAGACTCAACTGATTATCAGAATGGTTTCTATTTAGACATTTTTCATCTCTGCAAAAGATCAGAAAGACTTAAGTACAGATGTCAGTGACTATGCTTTTCATGAATTTTTAAAATAGGTTCAGGCTATAAATATCTTTTTGGGTATCCAGCTGGCTGTTAGATGATGGGAAAGTTTTGTTCATGTTGTCAGGGTATAATAATGCCCTGGGATGTTGGACTGTGCTCTGTATTGGCTCACACATCTCTGGAAAATTGAGATAAAGACTGTGATACTTGATGATAGTGCCTGCTGTTGCATACTAACTGCACCCAAGCCTTCCCAACTGCATTAACATCTGACCCACCTAATAATAGATTGGGTTTCTGCACTTGGTACCACCTAAAGGTATCAGTTACTATCATTTTGTGTGAAATTTGGATGCATGTCTGTAAATTTAGCCTGAATCCAATTACAAGTGTGACAGAAAAAAATGAACCAGGTTGCTTTCATAAAAATATACTTAAGATAACATAATTAAAGAAGCCATTTATGCTAATTGTTTTTACTTTTAAGGGAGATTTTCAAGACATTGAGGTTTGGTGGCAGACCTTTTAAAACATTGGCTATATAGTTATGAGAAATATGAACTCAAGTGCCTTTCCCAAAAGCACAAAGCAGCCAACCTAGGTTGGCCTGGTGGGGGTGGGGGTGAGGTGTGGCAGGTGTAGAACTTGTGATCCTTAGATTATGAGAACAACACCTGTTGAGTTACATTGGCTCACCATTTAAAAGAGATTAACAAATGAAAAGCAAAACATCAGTTTTCAGACTGAAAAATAAAACTTCAATTTTCATCCATTTCTGGACATGTGGCTTCCCCATCACAAGTCTTGACTTGACCAAGTAACTTCTTAAAAATTTTCAGGGAAGTTAGAAGCCTGGATTTGTCAGTTTAAAGTAATATTTCCAAATCTGGAGTAATTTTGTTTCTCAGTATTGAGTTCAGTTGCCTGATGTGATAATATACCATATTTTTATTTTTTGATTTATTAATAGATTTGTATCTAGTATGCTAGTAGTTTTGTATATAGCTTTGTCTACTAATAATTGTGCATCTTGATATACTGTTAGTTATTTTTCTTGATATACCAGAAGTTGCGTTCCTTGGTATGCAAGTAGTTGTGTGTTTTCGGTATACCAAGAATTGCATGTTATGATAAACCAATAATTGTGTTTCTTGGTATAGGAGTAGCAGTGTGAGTCTTAGTATACTAATAGTTGTGCCTTGATATATCAGTTGGTGTGTCTTGGTATACTAGTATCTGTGTGTCATGGTATACTAGTAGCCTTTTTTGCCTTAGTATACTTGTAGTTGTGTATCTTGATATACCAGTATGTCTTGATATACTAATAGTTGTATATCTTGGTATAATAGTATTTGTGTCTTGTTTTAGTAGTAGTTGTGTATATTGGTATAGTAGTTGTGTGTCTAATTCTTTAAAATGTGAATTACTTTTATACATGTATTTCTTGTTAGTATTATTTTTAAAAACACAAAAAATAATTAAAACTTACTAATCAAGATTTTAATCTAATTATTAATCTACTGTCAATTAAAGAAGCAACTGGAAAAAAGCTCAAGAGAAAATATACTTTTAGAGATGCCATTATCAATGGATTGCTTTTTAAGTACATTAGTGAGTAGATTTTAAGCATGACATAATTCATGTACATTTCCTCAACTATATTTCCCCTTAGTGTACCCCAGTTTACATCTTTACTCAGGTATTGTATCTTATCAAGTCCCAGTACATGAAGGAAGTTGAGATTCATCCTGATGGCAACAGTCCCATCATCCTCTTCTCAGTGGATGGCTGCTGTGCTATCTGGACCTCCTGAAGCATGTAGGTGGCCATGTTGCCATGACAAGGGGAGAATCTTGTTACTGCCTTGCTCACCTGGATGATCAACCACTGATAGCTCAGAATGCCCTTAGGCTGCTGATGACAGGTACCCTAGGTACTTGCTTATAAGAGGAGTCAAACTGCAAACTGCACAGACCCATATCTGCCATCACAAAGTGCTGGGTCTTTTTCAGTTTGTAAGGAGTAATCAGTAGAACAAACATGGTGACATAGATCCAGCTCTGCTGAAGCATTATGCTTTGGCAGATCAGGATCTTGTTTGCATTTTGACTCAACTTAAAAGCCAGTATATATGGCACCTTTCATTCCATCAATATGCCTACCAGGTCTTGTCAAAAGAAGAAGTCAGGACTGCTGGTTTATTATTATATTCCTGGTTTCCTTTTGAAAATCTGTGACTATTATGTTTATGTCCACTTTTTTCTTTCTGTTTGTGATCAACACCTTAAAAGAGGATTTTAATGTTGCTTGGTGTGATACCTTTGGTTGGTAAATTTTATATGTAGTCATTATTAATACAGTTCTTAAAAATGTAGACCAATAATAAACCTATGAAAGTGAACAGCTTATACTGTATATAGTTGCTTATATGATTAGTCCAGCTGCAAATTTAACGGACAAGATCTAGCACATAATGCATATCTGATTCTGTGCAGTTTGTTAAGACAACAAACAACATATACCCTGATCATTGTGCTGCAGTAGATCTGGATCTTTAGTGTTTGCAGTTTTGACTTGTAATATGGTAAGCACATCCTGTGGATGAAGATCATGTTGGGAATAAATAATCAGGTAATGTCAGTATCCCTCAATTACTTGTATGTTACAATAATGTATATATATAACAATGTATATACGGCAGCATCCAGTTTTTGACTTCTGACTAATAGTAAATCTGGGTGGGTGACTTCATATTGTTCTAGTTGACTGCATCTGCATCCTTCTTCAGGGCTATTATTGTTCTGAATCCAGCCCACTCAGGTTGCTTAATCAGATGAGATACCGGTATCATACCATTTATTCTTGCTTGTAAGTCATGTCTCAATGCAAACAAACAGTTCCTGATCTTCTGTCATGCAATGTGTCAGCAGATTATGGTCTATGTTTTTTTTTGTTACTTATTATTACAAACTGCATATACCCAGATCTGATGGTGTATTATGCAATGACAAGTCTGTGTCCATACAGTTTGCATTTGGTGTGGACTTGTAGGCAAGTGTATATGGTATATATTTTCTTTATTCTTGAGTGTCTGTTTCAACCACATCCTGCAGTTGATTCAATCCCTCTCATTTTAATCTTTACCTTTGGTACAGATATGAATGCAAGCTTCACTACTTGCCAAAAGTACACTTTCAAATGCAAGACTATGTTCAGCACATGTCATATCTTTTGATGAAAAATTAATTGCTAGGCACCCTTTTCAGCAGTTTGCATCATCAGTGCTAAGACTTCTTAAAATTTGTTTTTGCATATTGGATATGTTGTATATTATGTTACAACAGAAGCTGTCTTGAAGGTCTACCTCTTCTCCCAAACCATTGTGTTCTATCAAATTAGCTGTGTCCCAAATTTGCATCAGGCCAGTGGCATCACTAGGGGTGTTACCACACTGGGTGACACCAACGATAGTGATGCCACTGAATGAGACAACTATTTCTATTGGAATGGAGCCACAGAATTAAGCTTAGAGGGGAAGGCAGGGACAGAATTTTTTGTTGTACCATCCTGTATTTTTATAATGTAGGATTCAATATATGCAAGTTATCTGGGTGTCTGTATCATGAGAGGTTTGATAGTGAATGGACATGAGAGTTTGCAAGAGTTTGCAAGCCTGAAGGATCGAGCCTGATCTGATGTCTTTTGCTCTCCGTGATACAAGCATTCAGACAAGTTACAGTAGTAATGATACATTATATATCTAAAAATTATTTTATTATAATGTGAAAAATATTACCAGTGGATCATTGTTTCGTACAAGGAGTTTTTGAGGTTTCTTTCTCAAATAAAAGGTTCAGATCATCCTCAGAAAAAGTAGACTTTATCTTGAATTTTATAATGAGGAGTATATAATAAATCAGTATTCAAAGAACCAGTGAGATTGTATACTTACATGTATACTTACAGTAAGCACTGCCACTTGTCTGTTAAGATGATACAAGTGAATCTGTTTGACATGAAGATAAAATATAGACTGTGACAAAAATATAACATATTTTTTGTAAAGAAATTTAATTTAAAATAAATTATCCTTGTGTGTTTAATATTTGCTGGGGTTTTTAATGAATTTTTTTTCAAAATTGTTTTGTGCATTTTTTGCAATTACAAATTTCAATTCCGATTTAAAAAAGCAATACACAGGTATCATTTTTACACTAGTTATAATAATGGTTAGAATTACAAAAAGAGATTTCAGGATTTTTTGTGTAAAGGAAATTAAGGAGTATTTGGCAATTGTAGATCAGTGTTTAATGCCATGTAAGCCCTTTATGTGCCATGGAAGCCCTTTATGTGCCCTAGAATATTTCACCTTTGGTGGTTTTTGAATAGTGCCCTCTTGCTGCTGTATTGGTTGTTATAAGGGTTAATACCATTTTTCAGCACAAGATAGGCTGTACATGGCAGCCAGTATTAATGGTGGAGGAAGAACCCTGGAAAACCCTGGGAAGAACCACTGATCCACAAGAAACTAGTGGCAGGCCTTCTCACTTACCCATGTTAGCTGAGTCTGGACTGGAACTCACTCTGTATTGGAACTGCTTGATTTATGGATCACTAGTTAAGGACCAGGCTGCCACAATGGGTCATCAGCATCTCAATGACAGACTAAAAACTATTTTTTAATTTCTTCTTGAGTCACTGATACTCCATTTTTGTGACACAGAACCCTACATGAAGTACATTTCATGTAATTTTATGAAAAAGCTTCAATATTTCACATTATAGGATGTCATTGCATGTTTCTTGACAGAAAGGTAAATCAGGAATTTATTTTGACATCACAGCCTAATTAATTTATATGAAATACTTAGTATCACCATCCACCTTGTAAATAATTATCATGCAGTTTTCCAGCCTTGTTAAAACTGGAATATTCACTTGCTGATGAAGATCAAAATGAACATAATTATGCACTTTTTAATTTGATTGTTGCCATGGAATATTAAAATTCATTCTGCTCATGATATTTGTAACAGATTTACAAATTAAACATTAAAAAAAAAATTCACTTAGAGAACGTTTCACTGAGTTTGAAATTTGCTGACTAGATGTTAATCTTTATTTCTTAGAGACTAATTACCACTCAATTTCTGACCTGCCTATAAGTCCATCATGTGGCTGTATCTTCATTAAAACATTCACATCAGAATATTTTTTTTTCAAGTTCAGAATGCGTACTTTTTTTTACTCTGTTCCAATGTGTCACAATCATGTATGATTCTTAATGTTAGCAATATATAGTCCTTGCAATTTAGGGGTTACAGATGGCCATGTGGTCTAAAGTACTGATCATTGCCTAATCTCAAAGGTCCATACATACATCATATCATACTGGTTCAAATCTTGGACTCCACCAGTTTAGGCATGCTAGAAAAAGTCACTTGCTACCAGTGAGGAAGTGGTTCTTACCAGGGTTTTTTGTTTGTTTTCTTCCCCCAGTTATACTGGCCACCATGTATAACTTATCATGCACTGCAAAATAGTGTTAAACACAAATCAAGAAACAAAACTTACAATTTGACTACCAGTCAGGTGTTGCACTTGGAATCCCAGGGGTAATGGACACAGCCCACCGTCCTTCAACGGTTTGAAGGGCCACAACATTTTAGTAAGAAGTAAATTGTAGATGGTGCTTAATGCATTAGTAATGCTCAAATTGAGATAATCTTATTGCCTTTGACAATTTGGACATTTAACTTTGTTGTGTCTGCACTATTTCATCATTTCCTTGGACATCTTTATTATATCTTAGTGTTTTATCAGGTTCTCAGGTACTTCATGAAAAACATTAGTGTTTGACTAGCTTGTTCACCTGAATTTGGCTGCACTGTGAAATTTTCAATTCTGGATCATTCTTTCATTTAGCATTTATTTACTCATTATCAGCATTTATTTTGATAATCATTAGTTTTCAGAATAATTTTTAAAAACTAATTGAGTCAATGATAAATTATGTACCTGCATAAATATAGTACCTTTTGTCATTAGTTTGACATGAAAAAAAGAAAAGAATTGCCATAGGTATGCCTTTAACCTTGAAAAAGTTTCCTAGAGTCATCTTTATCTTTACATTGCAACTTGGCAAACTACCACACATCTTGGATGTTTCAATGACCCATTATGTTGTTTATAAAAGACATTATTTCCCATGTTAAAATTTTTTATCACCTGTAATAACTTTGGCTATTGCAAGATCCACGATCAGCATGGGTGGATGTTTACTAAAGAAGACTGTAGGCATATTTATATATTTTTATTAAATAATATTTTACAGTGGGTGCAATGAAGTCAAAATGGGGTGGGGGCTTTGGACAAAAAGAAATGCAGGAAACCCACAATCCTGTGCTCAACATGAAAGACTGCAGTCCATCTATGCATGCCTCTTAATGGTGGGTCCATTCCCAATTGACAGCATGAGAGGACCCAATAATTTTAGCTAATATAAATTTATTCTAAAGGTGTTATTAGGCCAGCATTCTCTGTAGCCAAGTTCTTCAATCCCACTGCATTATGCAATGCTAATCCCAGCTTCAACCCAGTACTTATCTGGCTCAGAAGACTGGGTGCATGAACCCAATTTCCTAGATAAAATCTCCCGCTCCAACTTGTTACCCTCTTAGATCTGCAACCCCAAATATCCAGGCTGCAGTTGTTTACTTTTCCCATACCAACACAAAGCCAAGAACTCCTCAATGATCATCTCTCACCCGTGACAAATTTGGAGGCCTATTGATGCGGCATTGTTGCTAACATCTCCCTGATAAGTAAGAAAACTGATGGGGAACTGAAATGTTTGCACCAGGAAATTAACAGGTTTTGTAAATTTGCCATGTTCAAATAAACCTTATTGAACTTGTGTAAATAGAATTGATGTTGGCTGTAACACAAAACGTTGGGCATGGGGAGAATTGGTGATCATGGTAGTCTGTCTATAAGAATGAACTGAAGTGCTTGCTCAGTTTTGAGGAACGTTTAATGTCTAAAATTAAAAAAAATGTTGAACTGCAAGTAGCAAAGAGCCTATTCTGCCATAGCGCAATGTGTCTGCAGATTGGGGTCTATTCTGTTTGTTCAAACAGTTTGTCATTACAAACTGTACAGATCTAGATATGCTGGTGCATTATGTAATGGCAGATCTGGGTCTGTGTAATTTTGTAATTAGACTTGTCTTATAAGCAGATACATATGGTAATAAGAAACATTCTGCTTGCATAATTCCATTTATGTGAAGCATTTGTACAACTTCTTCATCACATCCAAAAGGATTTTTAATTGCATGAACTTTTACACTGTTGGTATAGAATTGAGTAATATTTTTTCATTTTACAAAAATACAAGTTGCAAATAGTGTCATAAAATATACATTAGAATTAAGAAAATCTTGAATCATTTTTTCAAAGAAAAAATATACTTAGCTGTAACTTTTTTGACAAAGCAGTTAAGTACTGTGTGCTTCATTATTTGTTTTTCAATATTAAGGAAGTGAAGATCAACCATTGGTTGTCAATATCAGTTGTCACCATTATCAATTACTGTAACAGATGACTATTTTATTAAGGAACTGAAACTTTATTTTACATGTAGTTTCACCAGAACCAACTGTTCTTATTGAACTTGAGTGAGATCAGGCAGTTTGATTATTGTCACAGTTTGAATGAAGTTTGCCATTTAACTTGATGGGGAAGATGAAAGAAGAGAAATTCTTGTTGTGTGTCAACCTTGAAAGGGTAGAGGAAGAAAATTGGGAGTCACACGCAAAGGGTGGGAAAAGTTGGACAATTGCTGAGATGTGGAGCATCGTGGCAATCTTGATGAAATATGTCACTGGGCAGGGTGCTGCTCCATTGCTGTGCTTTATTAACTTTCAGCACATCAATGGAAAAGGAGATTTTTCCCCATGAATTGGTTCGGTTCACATTTCAGAAATGCTCCCGTAATCTAAGCACAAAAGCTGGCACTGAGACTCTATTGACACTGAAAACATCTTAATCTACTAAGTTTCCTTAGATTTTTATCAAAGTCAATTGTAGAAAACAAGTCAGGAGGAAGTCACATCAGATAATTGTCTAAGTGGTCCATCAGCGGCATAGTGAATGGCATCAGTTCAGTGGCCAAAACAAGGCATTGCTGTATCCCCCTTTTCAATCAGGATGTCTTCATCTTACTAATTAACGTCAAGTGCTATTATTAGAATAGTCTGAGTCTCTTACGGTGCCTTTGATCGATAACTTTATGAAGATGAAGTGCCACGAGTACAATACTTCAGCATATAATTAGGGAATTGGAGACTGACTTTGTTTATGCCAGTGGCAAAAAAAACCCCAACAGTTTTGTCCTACTGCTTTTCAAGGGCTTTTTTGACTCCAAAACCATTTAAAAGCTTAAGAATATGGTAGTACAAGTGAGTGTTTCATCACTGGCAAAATAATGACCATATGAAAAAGTCAAGGGCATGGGGCATTGTGAGTTATGAATTACTTTGGTTTCAGTTTAAGAGTATGATGAGATTATTTTTTTAAAAATCTGATGTTTATTACTGTAAATTTCAAAATTTTAGAAAGTATAACATTCAATTGAATTTAACAAACTATTTATAAGAAAAATCTTATGCTGACTAAATTATTATGGTTAATTTGTCTTCTTTGCACAGCCTGTCAATAATTTTAACTTCTGTTCATTCATCTCCTTGCATTGAAATAAGTGTCCATGTATAGAGATTCAGTTATCAATTTAAGTCATACAAAAGCTATTAAAAAGATTTTTTCATCTAAAAGTGTCAGTCTTTAGAATATTTGTCTATTAATGGAACATAATATGATTGGTTTTTATGATATTAACACTTTTGATGCTTGTCTCATGTAATGATTGTGCTAAAAGGGGATTTTTATAAGAATTAAGATGAATATTAATTACATGTATTCACATATTCATGAATGGATTTAAAGATAGCCATTACAGGACATTTCATTACTAGTACTGTATATATTCAATTATAAGACAGTCAAACTGCAAAGAACAAAGATCCTGATTTGCTATAGCATAATGCACCGGCATATTAAGGTCTGTCTTGTTTGTTTTGCTGATTACTCCCAACAAACTGCACAGAGCCAGATCTACCAGTTCATTATAAAGAAGCAGATCTGGGTCTGTGCAGTTAGACTCACCTTAAAAGAGAGTACATATGGTGTGTGGGTATTACTTAAATACAGTTCTTGTTTTTCATGCTAATAAACTTCCCTGGTGAATATGACATGTTTTCAACATGTAGCATCATGAATCTGAAATTGTGAGGCATGCTGTCTACATGATTCTGTCATTACATCAGGTCCATTTAGAATCTCATCTCAGCCATTTATTTGGTGTCAGATTGATAAATGTCTGGCCCATATTGACTGTTGAATAGAATAGTTTTGATTGAATGGGATAGATGTGAATACATTCAGAGCACTTTATGTTGTATAGGTTTTTTTTTTTGCATCATACTGCCTCAACAGGATCTATTTGAAAAACCTCAATTGCTGGGCTTGTTCTCAGAATAAAATGGGCTTGAGAAGAGTGACAGGACGTGTTAACAAAGCTATTAAAAGCAGAGATTATGTGTACATACACTTGATAATGTTCTTTTCAGAGTATCATGTGACTCTTTGCTTCTTTCAGAGCATCTTGTCTTGACAAAGACCTTTGATAATCAATAATCACTAATCACTGAGAGACTTACCAACAATATAAACATAATATCCTTTTGCAATGATAAGATATTGTATATTGAAATATGTGTTTTGAATTGAGCAAAGCTTTCTTCAGAAGATGCAATTTTGTTTTGAAGTGGTGGCTTTTGATTTTTGTTTGGTTGAAAAGATTTGTACAAGTCTTTGATGGCCTAGTTGGCTGACCACTTGAGTAAATTTTGGAAAAGTCTTTTGGTCCAGTTCATAGGGTTGATTATTAGTTGTTAACAGTAGGATTAGATTTCTGTATTTATTTCTCTGTCTTTGTAATGATGTTCATAAGTCTATAAATGTAACCTGCATTATAAGTGGGGGAACCTTTTATTGAGGGCTGCTCCAAGAAGGATGTGTTTTTAAGAGTGTACATAAACAAAATAATAGAGCATTTAATGATGTAAACTCACTATGTTTTTTCCTTGTAACTTGTGAACTAAAATAATGTGAAATAAAATTTTTTAAATTATTTAAATAAAACTGCTAACCAATTTAATCAGATCCATGACAATGCTGTGCTATCAGGGGTGGTGGTAAACTGAGAGTTTACATGATGAGGAATATATTTGGTAGTTAAGGGTCATTGTTCCACATTGACCCCTGGTATATGTATATAGCCAAAACATTATATATCGATGTGGAATATAATTAAGTGTAGTAGAATTTTTTCTGGGATCTTTCAAGGTTTTACCATCATCAAATATATTGGATGCCATCTACAGCCTAAATTGTGCTAATGGTGTTAAATCCACAAAATCAAACCCCTTGTTTGCATATTGGTTTTGCTTGCCATGGGAATTAACTCTTTCATCCACAGGGTCTTGTTAAAAGTATTCTTTCAGCTAGCTATATATTACAAGGGTCGTGGGGCCTGTGGCCTAGTGTTCTAAAGCACTGCCATTTCAGGTGTCTGAAAATTCATCATACCTGGTGTTTTCAAAATTTTGTTTGTGTTTCAACAACATTGTTGTCAATTCAGCAGTCTTCACTATATTGCCCTTCATTATAACAGTTTCTTTTATAATATGATGGATTCCATTTCAATATAATAGTTTTTATAATGTAGTTCATTACAAGGCAGTTTCACTATAATATAGTATACCATATGGCTCTCATGGACAGTGGCAAATTAGAGGAAAACTGTAATAATGAATATTTGGCAAATTTTCAGATTTTTGGAAGAAATTATAAGAGACTGTGTTAAGTTTTACATATCTTGACGAAATAATACTGTACTGTAAATTATCAAATTTTTCAGAAGTAAAAAAAAAATTGTGGGTTGAGATAACTTTACTGGTTGATTGATTGTTGGATTGATTTTTAGTGGCATGCCAACACATGAAAGGCAGTGTCCTGCTGAGATAATTGAAGTAAAATGCCTTGTCCAGAAAACACTACAGTGGCCATCATCAGGTTACTGAGGAATTAAGTTACTAATGTTTATTACATCATGCTTGTAAGTCCTACAGTTGTGTTGGGTATATATTTTTGTATTCTTTTTATTGATTAATTTGTCAAGTATAAAGCTCTGCACCAATTGCTGCACATAACTAGCTACTACAAGATTGTTAATTGTTCTAAATTCTATGCAGTATTTCTGTTAGTTGAAGATACAAAATGTACCTTGCATTATACCTTCATACTTGTTTTAGGCAAGTTTAAGAATACCATACATACTCACTTATAAGTCCCATAATTATACCCCTTCTTGCATAACATGACAAACTGCAAACAGCAGAGGTCCAGATCTGCCATAGAAAATCTACCTGCAGATCAGGGTCTGTGTTACTTGTGGGTGGGTGCTGTTTGCAGTTGGATTCATCTTAAAAAGCAAGTATATATGGTAAGTGATGATGATGTTGTAACTTGTTCTCAATGGCAACTGGTGGAGACCCTTTACTTCTAGATGAAAATAGACTGATCAGTTTATTTGGTATAAAAGAAGCTCCCATGTCTTAATAGAAAATATTCTCTGAATCAAATATTGGAGTACAGAAAAGGTTACAATTTTTTGGAATGATGGTGTATGAAAAAGTGGAGGGTGTGACAAATTACAGATAAAGCAGTGTTCCAAATGTTCAAATTTGCTAAACTAAAATCTAAAGTCATAATGATTTTTATAAGAATGGTAAGATGATTGGAGTGGGAAGTGGGAGGTTGCTAATGTCTTAAGAAAGGAAAACCTATGTGCTGAATTATGCCAAATTCTAGTGTTGGTATATCAATTAAGAGACAAACATAGATATTGGAGTGGAGAGTAAATGTTAAAAGCAGACTTATGGTTATGAGGATGAACGGAATGTTTGTGCAAGTGATGGTTGTCATTCTCTTTTGCCCCTTCTATACTGGTAAACAAGCTTCTTCAGTGTACTCCAGACTAGTTAAATTGATGTGAGCCTGTCCATTAAGTCTGGAGCGTGTAGGAGCTTGCAGGATAAGAGCAATTTTGCATCAGTCTTTTGATAAATGTAAATGGGTATCAGTCAAATTGTGGGAGAATTACACCATTGTCTGGTATCCAGGGTGTATTTTCTAATGGGATGCTGTAAAGATGAATGCAATCAAGTGCCCAGTCAGCCTGATATTAGCTTTGCTTGTAGGTATAGATAAGGGTAGGATCTGGGGTTTGGAATGTGTTAATGACTGGACACAAATTGTTGAGAATAATTGAGGAACACAATTAGGCCTCCCTTTCAACAGCTACTATTGCTTCAGGGGATCAAATGACTTTACTTTCAGTAGGGTAAATAATTTTATACCTAAGTATGTACCCAGGTAATTTATAGTGATGGCTTGGTAATCCATGAGGAAGATTATCAAATTCTGTCAGCAATCTTGCAGGAGCAAAAGTCTTGCCTGGGCCTGAAAACTGAAATTAAATTGCAGAGATTGAAAGATGTGTCAGAGGGGGTAGCACTTACACATTGAACATGGATATTTACTTAGAAGTACATGTGGGTGGAAAGTATTGGGGAACGTGAGCTGATGTCTTGAGAGCACTTGGCTGCTTTCTAAGGCCTGCCAAATCGGATCACTTGAGGATGTTATTTATCTTTCCCATTATAAACACATAACATCATTGATCGAAATAGCTAGATCCTTCTAATTGTAATTCAGCAATGAAAATGTTTGCATAAGAATCTGATGTAAGTTCTGAATAATTAACTTTATATACAGTTTATTATATAGGATGAATTTTGTTGACATTAATGAAAAATATAGTTTCCATCAGTATTGAATGTAAACCAGTTAAAATTTATTCAAATGAACTAATTAAAATTTATTCAAATGAACTGAAAAACTGTCACAATTGAAACATTGCACTGCCATGCCATGCATATCTCATTAGATTCCTTCTATATGGAATAACGAATTAGGCAATACAAATCTTACTTTTGCTTAAGCATAATGAAGATTGTAAAAAGTTTAATAACAGTAAAACCTGTTTTCGGAGATACCTGTATATAAACTAAACTGCTTCTATAGGACAGTTGTGTACTCTTGATAACAAATCTGCACCATCTTTTACAAAATTCAGGCAAATATTTACAATGGATATCTTTGATAACAAGTCCAGCCCTTATTGAGAAGTATGTTAGGCTTGTCCCCATATATTAAGGGAGAATACAGTAGTCTCTTTGTACTTCCGTACCAGACACGTACTACTGAAAACTGCACAGACCCAGATCAGCTGTATATAATGCACCAGCAGATCTATATCTGTGAAGTTTGTTAAGAGTAATAAATAGAACAACCAACATAGTCCTTCATCTTCAGGCACATTATGCTATGGCAGATCAGGAGCTTTGTTGAATGCAGTGTGGCTCATCTTGTGAGTAAAATGAAATCTGTTACTTAAAACAATATCTTAAATTATATCATTTTGATGGCTTGAATATTGGCATATGGTAGTTTTTAAGTAAGAGAAAATATTCAGCCCAGAGTGGGAAACAGCTTTTCAAGTTTCGAAACTGGGAATTGAACCCAGGACTGAATATTTTTTTATGGTGTCACACTTCAAACAAGATTTTGGATTGCATTCAGATTTTTAGTTGTCTGATCTTGGAATATTGAATCTAGGACTTCGTTAACTTGGTGCCAGAAATTAGAACTTAACACAAGAGTACACAGAGGTTTTCATGTATCACTGCTTGGAATTGAACCTAAAAGTGCAGTTATAAGTTTAGGTGTCAGAACTTCGAATTGAAATGTAGTTTGGAATACACTAACTTTTCAGCTGTCAGTACTTTGAATTAAACCTAGGACTGCAGACATTAACAGTTTATTGTCCTGGTTTTACTTTGTAATGGAAAGCTTGGGAAAAGGTCTGTAGGTGGTGAGTAGAAGTTGTTTTTATTTCACTCTATAATTGGTTTGGAAGTTTTATGACTTGATATTTGTTCTTTCTTATGACCCATTTGCAGGTTTTATAGGTTAACTGTTGTTGGCCAAAAGTACACTGAAAATTTAGAAAAGTCAATTCTAGAATTGTGCATATAATTGAGACAACAGTTCATCAAGTACAGCATACAGGTAGTTAATCTTTAAATCTCCAAGTTTTGATCATGAGATAATAACTTAATTCCTATATGTGTGCATTGGCAGAATCAATGTTATGAGAGACTGTGTGTGCATTGGCAGTCACTCTTATTATGAGGTAGAGACTGTGTGCATTGGCAGTCTTTGCTATGAGCTAGAGAGATTGTGTGTGCATTGGCAGTCATTGTTATGAGCTCGAGAGATTGCATTTACAGTCATTGCTATGAGCTAGAGAGACTGTGTGTGCATTGGTAGTCAATGTTATGGGCTAGAGAGACTGCATTGGCAGTCATTGTTATGAGCCAAAAGAGACTGCATTGGCAGTCATTGTTATGGGCTAGAGAGACTGCATTGGCAGTCATTGTTATGGGCTAGAGAGACTGCATTGGCAGTCTTTGCTATGAGCTAGAGAGATTGTGTGTGCATTGGCAGTCATTATTATGAGCTAGAGAGACTGCATTGGCAGTCATTGCTATGAGCTAGAGAGACTGCATTGGCATTCATTGTTAGGAGCTAGAGAGACTGCATTGGCAGTCATTGTTATGAGCTAGAGAGACTGCATTGACAGTCATTATTACAAGTTATAAAGACTGCATTGGCAGTCATTGTTATGAGCTAGAGAGACTGTGCTTTGGCAGTCATTCATATGATTTATATTATGTGTGTGCATTGTTGCTTATTGAAGTTTTAGCCCATTTTCCTGTTTGGAAATAAATTTAAAGCTTTTTCCATCACCATATCCCCACCCCAGCACCTTTCTTTATTTTCTCATCATTTTGAATACTGTTCTTGTTTGTGAAACAGTTTGTACTGGTAATCCAAGTTTGAACTTGGAAATATAACAATGATGACAATGACATAACAGTGACGGCAATGATGAAGATGATAATGATGACAATGACAACAGTGACAGCAATGATGAAGATGATAATGATGACAATGACATAACAGTGACAGCAATGATGAAGATGATAATGATGACAATGACAACAGTGACAGCTAAGATGAAGATGATAATGATGACAATGACATAACAGTGACAGCAATGATGAAGATGATAATGATGACAATGACATAACAGTGACAGCAATGATGAAGATGATAATGAAGACAATGACATAACAGTGACAGCAATGATGAAGATGATAATGATGACAATGACATAACAGTGACAGCAATGATGAAGATGATAATGAAGACAATGACAACAGTGACAGCAATGATGAAGATGATAATGATGACAATGACATAACAGTGACAGCAATGATGAAGATGATAATGAAGACAATGACAACAGTGACAGCAATGATGAAGATGATAATGATGACAATGACATAACAGTGACAGCAATGATGATGATGACAATGACATAACAGTGACAGCAATGATAAAGATGATAATGATGACAATGACAACAGTGATAGCAATGATAAAGATGATAATGATGACAATGACAACAGTGACAGCAATGATAAAGATGATAATGATGACAATGACAACAGTGATAGCAATGATAAAGATGATAATGATGACAATGACATGCATACAGTGATGCACAGCATAGTACCCAAGTTAAACAGTTGCTATGTTTAATGATCAAACTAATTACAAGGCATATTTTGCAAAGATGGCAAATTGGCATGCACATCATTGGTAGGACTAACATTATGATAGCTATGGTAGTTGGGTTGACTGATGAAGTCCCACCTCCCTACCAGTAACCAGGTACAACAGGTATGCAGCTCTCTGAATTTCCTAAGCCAAGCATCAATAAATCAATAGCAGGCCTGATCATACAAAATATTGTGTCAGCCATGACTGATCCTGGCTTTGCTGAATGATGAATTACAAATGCTGATTTCATGTAGAAAGCAACACGACAGATTACCCCTTTTGTAATTCAGCCTCAAGAAATGAAACTACATAAATACATGCATGCACAGACACCAACACACACAGACACTAACACACAGACACCAACACACATACACACACATCTTTCATTCATTCTTTAATCATTCATACTAAATTACTCAGGCAGATGGCATGTTGGTCAGACAGTCAGATGGGCAAAAAAAGGAATTGTGGAAAATAAAAATCTTGATAAACCAGAATCTAGAGTAAAATTGTGGAAAATAAAAGCTGCAATAAACCAGAAAAATCCCAAACTTACCAGAATCCCAAAGTAATTCACCAGCTTGAGACAAATTTGTAAAATTTCAGCAATGTGAATTTAGTTGCTGATCTATAATACTGAAATATAGTCAAATCTGCCTTAATGGTCACCTTTGTTAAGCAGCCACATATCTTAAATGGACATTCTGAAAGTCCATCAAGTCATAATTTATAAGAAGTTTGTTTGTTTTTTGTTTTTGTTGGTCTTAACTGCATTTTGATACATTATTGGCTACATCATGCCAGAGAAATGGAATCTAAGTGATATTCCCATGGACACCTCAGGGCAGCATACCTGTGCTGGTTTGGCTGGGTATCAAACCTGCAGCTCTTGGATTATTATTCTGATGCTTTTCCAGCTCCCCATAACAAGTATTAAGCAGTATTACCATATAAAATTGTTTCTGAGTCCAACCTCAAACTGCACAAACCCAGATTTGCTGCCATTACATAATGCACCAAATGATCATGTTCTATGCAGTGGAATAGTCAGTAGAAGAAACAACATAGACCCTGATCTGCAGGTGTATTATGCTATAGCAGATCAGAATTTTTTTCTTTAATGTTTGACTCAACTTATAAGTGAGTATACATGGTAAGTAGTTGATTTTTTTTTCTCATTGCTTGAGGTAGCTACTATTAAGAACAGTTTTAAATGTAATTATTTAAATGTAATTATTTAAATGTAATTATTTAAATGTAATTATTGTATTAATAATAGTAAAATTAATAATAATAGTAATAAAAATATAACATATAAATATAAAAAATAACATTCCCCAATATGGCACCTTTTGATAGCTTCAGCTGACTGCTTTTTTGTTGTCACAAGGGCCATATTAATGCTACTCATACCTCCACTGAAACACCACCTGGTACAAAATGTATGGTCATGACAGGATCCAATTCAGGCAAGTTTCAATGTTATAATTTTATTTAGAAAGTGTAAATCCAGTGTTTCCATTCAAATGTGAGTCATCCATTACCAGCACTACAAAAAAATTCCTATGTTACATGCAATTCCCATACAGAAATTGAAACCTGACAGAGATGCACAAAATTAAGTCTAAGAACTGTTTTTGTATTGACCGGGAGGGTCAGTCTGGTATCTTGTCTCTACTTACATGCTTTCACTGCACAATACAGATTCAGAAATATATATATATATATATATATATATATATATATATATATATATATATATATATATATATATATATATATATATATATATAAAATAAACAAGGCTGAGTTCATTTTAATGAAAAACATTAATACTTTGAATAACATTACAGTGAATCGATCAGTAAAATATCCCAACTTCATCATCATCACTTTTGCTTTTAATACCATTATACTTCACATTATTGGCACACAGTGGTCCTGTTTAATATCTTTTTAGTCAGTAATTTTACTTGATGAGTCAGATTCAATGAACATGGCTTGTAGTTATTTTTATGGTATGTCTTCATACTTTACCATTACAAAAGTTCCCATGGTTAATGATGGCATGTCTGTGTTGACAGGTACACAAAAATTGTGACCATTCTGATTGTCATGTACACAAAAATCACTGATTTTCTTGATAGAAATAAATTTTTGAAGGTGTAGGTAATTCAAGGTGAAGAAACTATTATTATACATAATTACTGGTGTAACCTAAATTTTTGGATGTGGGAGAATAAATGACACCAAGCTTATGTGTCCTTACAACTGGGATGATTATCTTATCTGTGGTTCCATCAGGGATGATCAATTCATCATATGGCTGCATGCAAGCAGAATTGTGAGAGCTACAAAGATTAGCTGCATTTACAAAGCCACGGGAAATGCTCCAAGGTTTTTTGTTGCAAACTGTCATGGATGTTATTGTGGTAAATAATGCATCATTTGTCCCCCTCCTAATCAAGTTACTGGTGCGATACAAAGTCCAATGACACTGTGAAGCCTGGGAATTTAAAACCTTTATTAAAAGCTCTCAATGTCAGAATCACCGTTAGATCCATGATCAATCAAGGTCATTGGGGTGATGGTTAATCAAGTATTTGATCACATCAAATTGATGCTCATTGAATTGCTATGTATTCAGTTTTATTACTATATTTAAGACTTATCCAAATCTATTCATACCATACATCTCATATTGTCTGTAATTGGATGGTCATAAATAATGACTTTGTAAACTTAGTCCATTTAAATAGCTGTATCAGTGCCAGAAATGTGATTCTTGGTTTACAGCTTGGCATGATGTCTTTACACAAACATGATAACTTTGTTAAAAAAAAAAAAAGGAAGAAAAGATTTGTGAAGTGGTAGAACAGCTGTAATTTATAGTAATGAGAATATTCCTTTGAGATGATGTTAGCCTGGCAATTAAACTATGTACATGTGTCTTTGCATGTGTGTGTGTGTGTGAATGGATATACACATATATATATATATATATATATATATATATATATATATATATATATATATATATATATATAGAGAGAGAGAGAGAGAGAGAGAGAGAGAGAGAGAGAGAGAGAGAGAATTAGTGGAAAATTAGAATGGTTCAGGAGTTTTAGTACCTAACAAAAGCTTGTAAAACATTGCCAAAATCCTCAAGAAGACAAACACCCCCAACAAACAACAAAGGCAAAAGACATGGTAAAAAGGCTGCCAAAAGTCACAAAAAGGCAAACATAGATGCTGTTTCAAGATACAATGTCCAGTCTGTCCCCATACAACACTGCGTTCTTTTGGAAAGTTAAAAACTATGGTTGGAACTTCATTACAAGTTGCATTTCATGTCAGGTTGTCTCAGTGTCCTCTTATGACTACAGCAGACTGATTCTACATCCATTAGCCAGCTAAGGAAAGGAAATACAAAAGAATTAATTTTTGTTCTTTGTTGTGAATTTAGGAGTAAAAGGAAAAAATTCAGATTAAGTATTTATGTAGTTATTCTAAAAATTACAAGACAGTTCTCTATTTTGTATTGTATTGTTTGATACATTTTGAAGAATACAGTTTATGACCATTGTTCCTTTAGCATACCTCCATCCTTAAATGAAAAGATGTTTTCTGCCAAACATGTTATAGTTTCTGATAAAAATGATTTTGAAGTAATTTTCAGTTTTTCTTAAGAGATTTTGTGCAGATTCTGTACATAATAATGTTTGATGATGTATGTGGTTGCAGACTACATTATAATGTATGTAGAATGCTCTCATTTTCATCCTTTTTATTTTCATTCCAGTGAAAGAACGGGTTGGCCAGGTCAAAGATTTTGACAATGAATTTGAATTGAAAGAGAATCACAAGATTAAAAACAATCATGCCTCCGAAAATGCCCAGGTATTTCTTTAAAGTTTTCACTTGTTTTGATAACTGTCATGAAATAATGGTAGAGCTGATGATAAGAAATTTTAACATTTGCTCTGTGGTTTGGAATTCATTGCATGTTTTTAATTCTAATGGGTATTTTGTGAACATCACAAAACACAAACTGGCAGTTCCAGCTTGTGTCTAAAAATAGACTTTAGTAATGTGTTTTAGAATGCATCAAACAACTTTTTAGCCAAGACCAGTTCAGGAAGCATTTGATTAAACCTGGCTATTCTTGAGTAAGAGTTTTCAATGATATCAAATACTGTCATTTTAAATACACCTCATCTGGGACTTGGACTTGACCCAAAAACAAAGTTAATATTGATCATATGTGCCAAAATTAAACTTTGCTGTGTTTATGGCAAGAGCAACACACTGACAATTTTTGATATGATACTTGAAACAAATTGTTTTGCATAAATTGAATGCATTAAAAATATTTGAATGTGTCTTTTTTTCGATTAGTGTGTGTACAGTATGTATTATTATTATTATTATTATTATTATTATTATTATTATTATTATTATTATTATTATTAGACTATTATTATTAGTTTTTGCATAGGAATCACCTTTCAGGTTGGATGCTGGCAGTGTTGATGGTTTATGGTTGCAGTCATTATCCTTAAAATTTATGGATCAAGTTTTTACAGGTCAGGTTTTAGGGAAAACAGGTGGGGATGGGTGAGGGGTGTAGGGCACCATCATTCACAGACTTCATACATCTAGTAATTAACAAAACAATCATCGTATGTTTTCAGTTATCAATTTCTTACATTTTATAAAGCTTCATGAGTTCAATGAATGTTACGTTTGTTTTACCCGAAAATAAGTAGGTTTGTATGATTTTTTTATGGACATGATTTAAGCACCATCAAACATCTAGTATTATTAAAACATTAGTATCTCTTTGGGAATTGTAACTCTGGTAGTTAAAATTGTTTGGGTGCATATTCCAGTGAAATGCTGTAGCAGATACAACTCGCGTTGGTATTCAACTTTATCGTAAAATGTTGATTTTTCATGTGTTTCTTTTACAAATTTAAATATCTTATGGAATAATTTCCCTTGGATACATAATGTGGCCAATTATCTGAGCAATCATTTGTGTGGGAAGTTGGTCAGAATAACCAGTTTTACTGAACATATACTTTAAGAAAATGGTCACTTCACTTTTGATAGTCATTGTTTTGTCTGATTTTGCCTCTTACACTAATTAAAATCATTACAGTTTCAAACTTTGATTAGTTTCTTTTATTAGATGCATCCTAGTATTGCTTTTAACTTTTCTGAATGGTTCCTCTGATCCTATGCCCAACCCCATTTTGTTTGGCTAGAGAGGTTTTCAGGGATAGTATACTTGGTCTGCTTGTTAATCAGTTTACCTTGTCCTTGCATTAATGAAGCAGAAAAATGTTCAGGATCAAAATTAGCTCATAGTAGTAACTTTGAGATCATTCCTGCTCTTATTAAGTCATTCAATTCTTCCAGTCAGCCTTGTAATGACAGCTCCATTAAAATTAACCACTATAAAAGCCCCAATATAAATTAGAAACTGCTGCTTGTCTAAGGAAACATAACAGTAACCCATTCATTTGCTTTTGCAACCATGATGTAGGTTAAGCCATTTTGTGTTAGCTATTGCAGGTAGCCAATGACTAGTATTGATTTGTCAAGATCTTAGATAATAATAGATCTGTAAATTACATCTATTACTGTCTTTCTTTTGCCATACCAGTATTTGTGGGCATACACTCTGGGGTAAATACTTTTCCAAATTGAGAGGCAGGACTGAACATGCAGCATATAAACAGCAATCCTATTGAAAAGAAGAAAGATCTGAGCTTTTTGTTGAACAAATAACCAAGTACACACTCAACAACCTGTGATGACATACTCTGAATTTATGTATGTAACCATCCAAGGCTGGGTGTGATATTGTGCTCACCCCTCAGGCTGCATATGGAAGTTTAAGCAAACAAAATCAAGGTTTCCTTGAATTATTACATGGGTGTGACTCCCTTGAATAAGAATATTATGAAAAAACACAGTAGATCCAGAATTGCAGTAATGTTTAGGAAATTGAGCTTGATTTTGAACATGCATTTGATGTACATGCAATGAGGAAATACTGAAAATGTCAACCAAAACTCCTGTGTATAAATTGAATACATATTTCCAGAATTTAATTATGAAAATAAAGTGTTTTAGCATCAGAAAAACAGAGTAACTTCTTGAAATTCATCCATTCATCTCTTCACTTTTTGGTAAACTTCTAGATATACAGTTTCCTGTATGTTAAAATTCTTGAACAGATTATTTTTGTTTAGGAAGGAAGAAACTTGATTAATTAAGTTTTTTTTTCCCTTTGGGTACTTGTTCTTAGTAATATACTGAAATGTTCCTAATATCAAAGCACACTGCTTTTAGAATCTTTTATCCCTTTATAACTGTATCCCTGTATCATGTATCATTCTAAAATCTGGAGGAATACATAAAGAATGTTTTCTTTTCCTATATTCATACCAGATATATTTCATCATGTGATACCAAGAGTATATTTTAACAAGTGGCTAAGCTACAAGTTATAATACATAGCTTTTGGTATCACCAGATGAAACATATATATTGTTAATGTAGAAAAAGAAAATTTCTTTATTATATACCAAACTTGCTCCAGAATTGAATTTTAAAAGTTAAAACTCACTCTTTGCCATTAACATGCTCACCCCAGCTACCTTTTCATAAATTCACATCACTGTCATAACCTATCATATTAATATATGTGTCTTAAGAAAGTGGTTGGATTGGACTGACCATATCTGTCACAGTAAATAAGATTTTTGTCATTTTTAAAAATATTTGACCCTGTTCGAAAACAGCACCAGTCAAAGTCAGCAATGCATAACAGGTTTTATTGTTGTTGTTGTTGTTGTTAAGGAAGTAAGAGGAAATAACTTTATAGAGATGCAAGCAGCATTTGGTCAGATTTCTTTACCAGATGTCAATTTTTTGTTGAAATATAATTTATATTTATTTGTTCTAGAAAACAAAGTTGTAGTTTTTGTTGTTTCGGGTATAACTTTTGTAGGCACACTCAGTCAAGCATTAGATGTCTTGTTTGGAAATATTATCATGTGAAAATATAAGGGTACATTATTCAAATAGAATAGAAAGATGGATATATTTTTCACATGTGAAATTAAAGGAATGAAAAAAGTATGAAACTTATTGCACCAGTAAGTTGCAATATTTCATACTTAAGTACATAATAAAAATTTTTAAGTTACTTTATTGCCCCATGAGAAAAGGTTAATAAATTCTTTTATATTCCTGGAACTTCATGTACGTATGTATGTGTGTATATATATATATATATATATATATATATATATATATATATATATATATATATATATATATGTATGTATGTATGTGTGCATGTATATATGTGTGTGTGTGTGTGTGTGTATGTGTGCATGTATATATGTGTGTGTGTGTGTGTGTGTATGTGTGTGTTCAATAAACTGACAAGGAACAGTGCAAAACTAGTAACTTATAGTAGTAATTAATAAAAATATATCCGGCATAGAATCAAATATCCGGGATATAATCTACATTACATAAATGTACACAAAGTAATAGATGTCACTATGGCTCATAGATTTTTAGGGAAATTGAAACATCTTTTAGTATTTGCAACAAGTCTGTACAGGCTGGTGTGATAATGTATCTATCTAGCATTATATATCTATAGATTTAATTCATATAGAAGACAACCATGTAGACCTTCACAAACACGTTTTTTATGTTCATTTGTTTGTTTTGTATATGCCTTTAAAAAAGCCTAGTTAAGAGTTGAAAGGCTAAGGCCAATTATTTACTAGTTTTTAACTGTTCAATGTCAGTTTATTGCATCTGTCTAAATCAATCCCTGACAGCATGATGCTTTGCAGGATCCAGTGCACTTGAAAGGGCTGTTAGTGGCCATATGATTTGTATTCCTCTAATCATCATAATAATAAATATGTTAATAGTGCCAAGTTTTGAATCCCTAGGAAATACTAAGGCCATTTTTATTTAGAATTATACTGCATTATGACAGTGTTTGCATTACAATGTTAATCAGTATCAATACATTAGTAATTAATCATTTGGGAATAGAAATTATATTTCTTTTCATGAAATATGGTGCTGCACAATTTCTGCTATGTGAGGCTGTGGCACCAAAATGGTGAAGACTGACTTGTTTAAATAAGTTCTTGTGGCTTCATCCCTAAAGTAAACTTCTACCTTGGAATGTAGACCTGGATTAAGTGCTTAGTGGAAATTTGTAGGAAATACTGTGTGCAGCAGTCCTGTTTATGAACCTGGGATGAAGTTTTGATTGGGTAAATATCCTTCCCCTTTTTTTCTACAAAGGTACAAATTTTAAATGGTCTTGTAATTCCTTTGATTGACCTTTGGTAAAATATTCCATTTGTTTGAGGACTAATTTAAATGATTCTCATGTATATCGATACAGAGGGCCTGGTAGGTAATTGCTGTTATCCTGTGATTTGATGATCAGTTGCCAAGCACAACTGAATAGGCCATTGAATTTTTCTAAAAGAGAACCGTTAATGCTGGAGAGCATCGGCTTACATGGTGTCGCCAACTATATGATAGGTGCTCATAACAGGTTATCAAAAGCCATTCATAAGAGCTGCTCTGGAACAATACGTGCAGAGCAAATAATTTGTTGAATATAGGATGCATAGTAACTTTTCCACTCTTCTAAAGTTGGCGTAGATACCTCACGCAACAAAGAAGATATATTGTCCTTGTATACACATCTTCCATGAATCACAAAGCTTGATGATGTGTACTTAAACTCATGAAATTGATTAGATAAATCCAGCTCCTTTATGTTGATCTCCACTTCCTTCAGAAGTTTTAGCATATTGGTAAAATAGTTTTTTTTTAGTTTTACATTCAGAAGGGTTATAATATTGGTAAAATGCAGTTGTTTTAGTTTTACTTTCAGATCATTTTATGTCAAAGATGACAGAAGAAACTCACCAAGAAACAAACTACATGTTTTCTGAGCCTACAGTTTTTTACTTGACTGATCTGCAGGAAGAACCATAAAGTACATTAAATGCTTAAATAGAATTTCTGTGTTGCAGGATTCAGATGCATTTGATGAGTTTGGGCCGCTGGTGGTGGACACATCACAGATGGACTACAGTGATGACAGTCAGGGCACATCTGACCCTCCATCTCTGTACAGTAATGATGTAATTCGAATCAACCCTCTTAAGGGGTCAAGTGACACTTTGTCCATCAAAATTCAGTCTGATCTGAGAAATGATGGCAGTCTTGAAACCAAAAATAATAATGGCTTTGAACTTTCACATAATAAGAGATCTCTGTCCAGCAGCCAACCACCAGACCTGAATAATGACAACTCCCTGTCAAGTAATCGTAGCCTGTCTTCAGGGGCTACAACTCCTAGCACCCCAAACCTTTCATCCAAGTCCAACAGTGATTCCTTCCTGTCCCAGTTGTCTTCCAAAGCATCCAGACGTGGTTCAAAGGTAGTACTAGCATATTGAATACATTTGAAGAAACTTCCTGTGACCTAATAAGATTGATTCTCTAGTTTTCTGCTCATTTCTTTATTTAGGTCATTCTGAACACATTACGTAATATATGTATATATAAAACCAGTTCTGGCAAGAATTTATTTCAATTTAAATAATGTGAAAAATTAGGATTTTGTTCATTAACTTGAAAATCTTTATTCATTACATGTTGGAAATCTTTCTGCAATGCTACATGTATATAGCAATATTAAGTGTTGGCAGATTTGTTTTAATGTTAAAAATATAACTGAATGAAAGTATTTTGCCTGTTCAGAGTGACCTAACATGTCCAATCTAAATTTCCACTCTGATGTAGAACTTGTAGAAAGTATCAAAGAGAAACGTTTAGTATGGGAAATTTACAAGTCTCTCTTTCCTTTGTAATATGTGAATTTCCCATTAAAAAACAACTTTGGTAAATGGTTTGTGGAATTTTGAGTAATAAGACTTTATTAGTGTGCGTGTTTGCTTGGTGTTACAATCATGGTTTTCTCGCTCACGTCGAGTAAACTAATCTTTGATGTTCTCTCTCACTTCTGCCTAATATGAATCATAATGTAGACACATAATGTTTGGCTTCTCCACATCTTATACTGTTGCAGTGTTGCACCATGGTTGAGCATTGATGAGGACTTCATAAATGCCCCTGTTGCCCTATAGTGATCAGGATTTCGGGATTTGTTTAATTTAGGGGGACACTCGAAGTTGGGGTGGGAGAATCTCCTTGAGCTTGCTCAAAGTGCAACACTTCTACGTTTACCTTATATACGGTAGTACAAGTCTTTGCTATTCATGGCGTTGATTTAAACTCTCACCAGTCAGTGCCTATGCAGAAAACATTTTCAATCCTCTCTTTCATTTATTGTATGGCATTTCAATTAAATGGCCAGATGGTTCAGAACATTTCAGTTACATCATATACCCAGCTCAGCCCAAGTAGTAAATTTAAAATAGTTCTTAAATTCAAATTGATTTTATCCAGGAAAAACAAAGTCATGATGAAACATAGATAGTAGCTAACACTAAATGGATAAGTTACAGGTATACTGTACTTTGCCTAGTTTTAACCTGAAGGTATCTTTCTCACTGACCTTCACTAGTTAGTGCCTTTTTTTTTTGTCAATCAAGGAAATTAGCCAACAGGAATTGGATCAATTAAGCATGTTGACAATGTTTTTATGAATCTTTATGCTCATATTGTAATCCTTTTCCTAAAAATATTGTAAGTAAACAACAATAATTTGTGTGTTTTTTATGATTCTTCACAGCCAAAAATAAATTTCCTTTTTAATAAATGTGAAAATCATTTTAATGCAGTAATGGTTACAGGAAAAATTTTCAGTGAGTATTGTATATGTATACATATTATTAATTCTGTTTGTTTTGACTTGTACACCTGTATATAGGGTACCTTCTTTACAAGTAGATCTTTTCATCCAATTTACTTTTTGCCATTGTTAGACTTAATCCACTGGGCAAAGATAGTTTACCACATTTTATAGGGCAAGGGAGATAACTGGAATAAAATTGTTGACAGGCCTTTTTGACAATATTTATATCTAGCAGTCCAAGGCTTGCATGGATAGCAGAATACAATCATGCCTGTCCTTTCATAGCATTCCAGAAATGAATTTTTCATGGTAACAAGTCAAGTTGTCATGCCGGTAAAAAATTTAACAAGGTTGTCTAATTGGCACACTTTGGATTTTACTGTTGTACTCTTTCAGACAGAGGATGAGGAAGACTTAGATGAATTCGATGATGAACTTTTAGCAAAGGTACTCATGTTACTCAGTTCAATGTAAATATGTTATATTCAGAATTCATATAGAAGCATGCAGTTGTCTTGCTCACCAATTAAGTTTATTTTTCTCTTATGAGCACTCCGGTTCTGAAGGTAATGATTCTGCAAAATTTCTTGGCACTATAATGTTTTATTATATCATAGTGCGATAAATTGTTTCTAAATATTTAATTCACTCTTTAAAATTTTATCACTTTTGAATTGTTAATAAATGTATTTTTATCAACTTCATTTGAAAATGAAATACTATTGCAAAAACACATTTATTTAATAAAGAGTATTGAACATGGATTTTAACATAAAATGGTTGAAAAACGAGATGATTCTACACAGTATCATAGCAGTTACAAAAATGTTACTTACCAGGTCAAAAATTTATTGTAAATCCTTTTAAGAAACATTTGTATAATACTAGTACCCAAACTAGACAGATGTAGAAAAGTTTACCAGATATTGTTTTAATGGTTTTTTTGAAAAAAATAATTAAGCATTTAAATGAAAATCTGCTTCAGTCATAATGTATGTTTAAAGTGGCTGAAATAATGTAGTATTTTTATTGTTAAGTCATGTATTTAAAATCAGTTATTTTGGTAGGTACATAGAAAGATTTTAATTGACCATTAAATGTTCTCCTTTGTTCACACTAAAAACATTGCATTTTGACATAATTGATCATTTCATTCCATCAAAAATATTTTTAAAAATTCAAAAACTGTATGCTTTTCATAATTCTAAAAATAAAATATTCTGAGCAATACAACTGTTGATGGGCCATGGTGCTGGATGCATGCATGAAATAGGTTCTTACATTTGATATTAATACTGTTCTTAGTTTCCATATATTTTCTTTTTTCATCAGATACTGGTAGGGAAATGGACCTTTGTGTTGTTGATATTATTATTTTAAGTTAGGCCACCCTGTAGTCTTGGCTGTAAAGACCTAACTCCTCAAGTTCACCCCATCCATATTCCCTTGCCTCAGGCTATGCTTTGCTTATTTCCTATAAGGTTTGCATTGTAAATGGACACTTAAACCTGCATGATTAGAATAGTGCATGTACTAATAAATCACATTGAATGGTGAGGGGGTAATGGTGTACAAAATGTACTGTTTTCTAACATTTCACATACAATTAAAAACTGTCAGCTTATCACTTTAACTTGAACACTATATTGCAGTTCAGAAAAAGAAGTTTAATTATCTCAGTTCAATAATAAGCCTATCCCTACGGTTACCATATTTTAATGTTTTCTTTTTTATTAAAAGTTCTTCTTCCTTTCCCTTCTCCCTACCCAGCTTGTAAAACTTGACAAGAAAGGCATCTTGAACTTTTCATAGATGATGAATTGTAAATGTTAAAAGATGATAAGCACAAAATAATAAAAGTCCATATTTATGGAGAAGTAATTGTTTATTTTCATTTTTTTTAGTAGATATCAATATGTGATGTAAGGTTATGTATATATTCTTGACTGATGGCTCCATTCTATAGCTATCATACAGGCAGGCTTTGTTGAACAAAATATGCTACAGCAGGGTTCAGACTAGTGGTAGATCATTTGTAAGCATTAAAGTTCATAAGTTCAGTTCATTATGTAATCAGTTGCCCACAGGCTTTTGAATGAATGAATGGCACTATTAAATTTATGATAGGGTCTTAAAAAAATCAGTACTTGTCTCTTTAGTAGAAATTCAGACAGAAGCCCTCAAATTGAACTTGTATTGAAAAGGCCCAAGATTTTGGAGAGTCGGGTTTTGAATTTCATGACTAAAGAGTGTGAAGCTGATAAACCTGATCAGCCAATATAATATGGGCATTTTTATTTTTTATGTATACACGTTTGAGATGAGAATAATATGTGTGTGTGTGTGTGAGAGAGAGAGAGTAAAATAAAAGGGAGGGACATATTTCACCTGCTGGGTGAATAATGAGGAAAATAGTAGATATAACTTAAGATCCACATTTAAAATTTTAAAAAAAAATTGTTTATAAGTACAAGTTTTCTTTAAATGATAGTGATTAAAGAAAATAAAAAGAATGCTTGTTGGACTTTATGAAAATGGTAATTTTTCTGGAGAAATCATGCATCAGCTTGAATTTTGTACATCTGCACTATTAGGAGCAAAATCCCTATGCAAAATATGTTGTTTCTTTGTTTTTCTATGAAGTTCACCCTTTCCTTCTCACACTGACCATTTGTTTGGATGGACGACAGAATCATTTTTCAGGTCTTTCTGATCTCTTGATTTTCAATTGTATATTGGTTATTCAGATTTTCTCTAATCCATGAGCAGGATATTTCCGAAATCTCAGAGAAAGCAAGGAGGCTGGTGAGTGAGACTTCCTTTATGCACAGGGGTTGCCATTGATATGGTTCAATATGACCTGTGAAAAACCTCTGGGTTGACTTTTCAGACATCTGAATTAATTTGAGGTTTCACCTTTGTCATGCATAACTACAGGTTAACATTGTGCGTATCGTTAAAAATATTTTTGAAAAAGATGGCTAGTTTTGGAAATGTTCAACTTTTATAAACTTGATGCAAGATTGTTATCCAATTCTTATTCATTTAAAATTGAAATTTTTTGCGTGCAGTTATTTTAGCATAACATTTACTACTGTTTCATATTTGAACATGGTTTTTAAATTGTATCTACTTTGATTTTGTATTTCTGACTTTATTTGACATTATCTTTGTCAAATGCTTGAAACTTTTTAAATATACAAGGACAAAGCTGAAATATTTTATAGGATTTCTGTGTTATTGTTGATTTTGAGATATAATAGTTTGCTCAGCAGACAGAGCAGCTGAATGAATTTATCAATTTCAGTTTTGAAACCATATGCACATTTTCTAATGAGTCAGATGTGTGTGTGTGTGTGTGTAATCTTATATTCTGTGCACTTAAGAATTAACAGCAACCCTTGACATGAAAGTGTTATTTATTTTTTTTTTTGATTTTCCTTGATATAAAACATGATTGCCAGTAGGAGTCAGCATATGAGCTGACAAGCTCATGACAGAATCTAGACTGGCAGCTGACAGGAGGACACAGTCTAATTAATCCCAAGTAACAACATAACTCGTTATCTCAAGAGGTACCTCATTTCCTTGAGCAGCAGAGGTTCAGTGTACATGTAGATGCAGTATAATCCCCTTGGGCCAATATAAATGGCACAAACCTGGCACTGATTGGGAAAGCACCAGCCCTACCTAGGAAACTGGAAAGAGATGATATATAACTCTTTCTTTCTGTACATGTCACTTGTTCAACAGGATATCTAGATTTCTAAGCATGAGGATTGTTTCTTCTGCAGGGATGTGAAAGCCATCAATCACTGCCAGTAGGTTTTGGAAACCCATCATGTAAGAAAAACCAGGTGACAGAACTAAATGCAGTACAGTACAAAACCTAGCTCATCATCCTACTTCATCATTGTGGTGGCAAGCCCATAATGTTGCATCATTTGCACTAACTCGTTAAGCCTGTATGTAATTTTGCATGGTGTTTGACAGCCAGTTCAATTCTTGCAGTAAAATTAAATTTATCATAGGTATGTGATTTAGTTACTATTCAAAAAATGTAAAACTGTGATGTATCTCCTGCCTAAGAGGTTGTATATGCTATCAGTTAAGTCTTAAAAGTAAGATGTAAATATTTATAATTTAGAATAATTTGTGATTTTTGATATAATGTTAACAGTATTGAAATGTACACAATTCAAATTGTATCTTTTAGTTTTGATATATATTTTTACTAATATTTTTTTATGTTTATATTTTCTTTGATAAGTTACATAGCTAATATTAATTAAAATTACAATGTTATGGGTTCATACTTTGATGGGTTTTTTGAACATTCTTGAAGACAAGTTACAGTTATTAAAGCTTGTAAACTTTAAATATGGATTCCTTGAAATGATTTGGTTCATCTATGTTGTTCAGGAAGGTGATTCTATTGTATTTCGCACAGCTACATTACATTTTTAAAAAAATGATTGTGTGTGTGTGTATTATATTTGCTCATACTTGCCCATCTGTGGATGACAAAGACCGAGATCTGCCATCATGTAAGGCCTAAAATGACAACAAACATTGATCTGCCATGGTATTGTAGAATAGTAGATGTGGGTTTATACTGTTTACATTGGTGTTTAGATTGTACAGGGGTATATAGTTTAGATTTATGCTGTTATGATAGTCTGGGTTTATGCTGTTTACATTGGTGTTTAGGTTGTGCAGGGGTAAGGTCATTTTTTTTTTCTTCAGAATAGACCAAATTTATTATAGTGTCTGGAAAAATACTTCCATTTGCTTTCAGCATTTTAGCAGCTGTAGCTCACTCGATGGAGCATCACACTGGTAATTCAAGGATTGTGTGTTCATTACCAGCTTGGGTAGGAGCTGTTCTTGGTATATTAAAAAATCACTTAGATGTCCTTTCTTCAGTTTGATATAGTCTACAGTGTGCTGAAAGTTCCATTAAGAACCAACCAACCAACTGTAAACTGGCATTTACTATTAAAATAGCAGTACAGGATATATGCATATTTGTAACATCTCAAATACTAAATTTCACTGCTGAAACCAGCTTTACTCCACGTCATACTTCTGCTTTTCTGTAGTGTTTTTTTCCTATTTATCTGCAGACACAATTTTACACAATTTTACATTGCTTTTTTGTAGGATTTAATAATGCAATGCAGGTTTTCAGGGACAGCAAAATAGTTTCAACAAAAAGTATCAAAACTTTATTTTAAAATGCATTGGAAGAGTCCTTTTCAAGAATGTGATTGAAATAAAAAGATGTTTTTATTGTTTATTTTATAAATACTACAATGAACATAATGTTATTGTGTTTAAATCAATCTTACAAACCTACTGTCAGTACTCACTTATAAGTCTAGTCAAACTGCAAACGGCAGTGATCCTGACCTGCCATTGTATGATGCACATAAAGATCAGGTGTTTGTAGTTTGTTCTAGTCATTTATCCTAACACAGACTCAAATCTGTAGATGCATTATGCAATGGCCAATCTGGGTCTGTACTCTTACAAGTGAGCAAGTTCAATACAGATTTCTAGAAGTGGACATCTTTCAATTGCTTTGAAGAAATAATTCCTCAGTTATTTATATTTAATGGTCATGTTTTAGAAAAAGAAAGATTCAAGCAAAGCAAACAAAAGAAACAACTAAAATTACTGTGTCTATTTGAATGTTCAGTTTGCATTGATAAAAAACATTTATTTGAGTCATCGAAAGTTGTATGGTTTTGTTGAAGGAAATACAAAGTCCTTCTTACTGTAATTTTTAAGTATTATATGATTGTGATCAAAGTTTCATCTTTTTTAAAAAAATATTTTATTTTTTATCCTGGTGGTTTCACTGATAGTTTTAATCAAGTATGATAATGTTTTTAACAAAATGTCCATAAAATGATGATGCTCAAAATGGAGGAAATTTTGTTTTTGCAAATCTTTGACTTGCATGATTTTTTTTTTACCTTTTGCAGATTCTGCCTGTTCAAGATGAAGATGGTGAGAGTAAATTTTTATGTCCAATATGCAGTGAAGCACTGACAAATTCCCATGACTTGACAGTCCATATCCGATCCCACAATACTACATCCTCAGGCAATCAGTCTAATTCTTGTACAATCTGTGGCAAGCTACTTAGTTCCCAGAGCTCACTCGATCGACACATGCTCGTCCACTCAGGTTGGTACCAAATTTAATTTTTTTTTCTTTGCGTTACAATTTTTGTTTCATAAACGTTTCTTTTATATATTTGTTTAAATAAGAAATGGATATATTATGTGTAATAGCCTTTAATTTCAAGATAATGTGGCTATTCAAAGGAATGATTAACTTAAAGAACATTTATTAACCATTTATTGGGAGCATTGTATTAGGAATGCAGTTATTGTGTCTTTACTTTTTATTTATAAAAAAGGCCAGAAGCATGTGAGAAGTTATAGTACCATATATTCAGTGGAAGATCATACATCCATAATAAGCTTGCATATCTTTGCTATTTTTAGTCAAAACTAAAGCCTGAGTCTCAACTTCGTGATAGGGAAGTAGCTGCAAAACATGATCTTCAGCATTATAATACTGTTGAAGCTAATGTACACATAAGCTATAAGAATGAAAGCTTTGACTGCTTGTGACTTGGATAAAAATAAAGTTGGAATTAAAAAACTCTCAGGATCATCTAACTTGACCAGCATAACAAATTTCAATGACATGGGTATAAATGAAGCAAAAACTCGAATGTTGTGATTATGAGCTTGATTTCATGCAGAGAAAGTTTTGTTGATACTGTGACATGTATATTATTACTTCTTAAACTTGACTGTGAAATTGATCTTAAAGAAACAGCTTTTTAACATGCCTATTATGTAGTTCAGCTTTATGTATGTTTAAGATTTGTAAATTTTTTTTGTCAAAATTTCTGTTTCTTTTCATTGTAGGTGAACGCCCATTTAAGTGCCAAATTTGTAAAATGTCATTTACCACTAATGGAAATATGCATAGACATTCACGAATTCATACCAAAGAGGAGAGCATGAATGCTCTTGGAATCCGAATTCCTTCAAGACGAGGCAAGCAGACATGGAAAAATAGAGCAAACCCTTACCTGTCTTCCAGAGTAGCTAGTTCATCAAGTTCAGACGGTTTTAAGAGGACAGTCTCTCCACCATCCTCTCTGGTTGTAAACAATTTGATGCCAGGTCTGCTCGAACAGCCCCAGACAGCCCTCAGTCACAGCTCTGATACAGGCTCATTGCTCATGGTGGGAATGAAGCGGCCATTTTCTTCTCTAAGTTTCTCCTCTGAATGGCATGTGCCACTTAAACGTCAGCATCGATGTGAGGGGGAGACAATTCCAGTGACTACAGTTAAGTATGAGTATCAAATACTCCCCAGCAAGGAGGAAGAACAAGCAGCATCCAATAAGATTAAAGAAGAGACGCTAAAGGTAAGAGAATAAAAACCAGAACACTACTTAACTAATATTGCAGTTACATTTTAGAAAAAAAAACAATGTCATAAAGCTAAATATAGTTTTCAGTTCTGTTGAGCATAGACCAGAAGAACTTTTTGGATGGTCTCTTGTCCAGCAACTATCCTTTCATGAGCACATATTTGTTGCGACATCTACAGCTTGGAGAATTGTCAAAAAATTGTGCACACACATTCATTCCCTTGACTAGTTAGGCCTAAATGAGAATGATGTTTTCAGAAAAAAATCCAATATTGGCACCACAGCAGCCATCTAGAAAATATTCTTGTTGCTATTCCTCATGAATGTATTTTCACTTAAATACTTTTTATGATACCCAGGTGGTTCCAAGTGAAAACTGATTTCCAGTATTGCTTCCATAGCATCCATCTTATAAGTTGTTGTTGTTGTGGGGCTTAACGCCATTTTTCAGCACACGATAGGCTATATATGGCGGCCAGTATTAATGGTGGAGGAAGAAGCCGGGAAATCACCGGAAAGAACCACGACCTACGAGAAGCTACTGGCAAGCTTTCTCACCTATCCACATTCGCCGAATCTTACCATCTTATAAGTCTAGTTGTCACTACTCCTTACTGAAAAGTCCTTTCATCATGAAGTTTACTATAGAAGACTTTTTTAACATGGATCCTAAATTAAAAGACATCCGGTATGGCTGCAGCAGTGATCATCTTAGAAAACTTATTATAACTACCTAGAAATTAACAGTCGTGTCAGCTTAGGGGTAACACGGAAACATTTTGTTGTAAATGAAAGTGAAAATATTGTTAGTAATCACTTTTCCTGAAAGTTGCATAATTCATTAAGAATATCACAGATAGTTTCAATACTCAGCAGTTGAAAGAAAGAAATTGTCTTATCGAATTGCTGGAAATTCTTTTTTGCCAGTAGAGTAGAGCATCACTGCCCTTGAGAGCCTTAATTTAACTATTCATGATAAATTAATGAAATGATGTTAAAGGACACTTTTTGGTAACACTTTTTGGGCCATATTTATAAATTTGTATTTTCAAAATGACGATGATGGTCAATAACGATGATTTTTTTTCTTCCTTTTTTAAATCAGTATCATTATACTTTCATTAAGGAAAAATTAATTGCCTTATTGGGAAGGTCTTGTTAGCACTGACATGCATGTTTCAGATCATGTTATTTTAATAATTTAATTTTTGCAAATGAATAATTAATTGTACATGTTACATTATGTATATATTCAACTGCAAATGAGACTGACCCAGATCTGTCGCAGCATATAAGATTGGCAGATCAAGGTCTGTATTGTAGGCAATTGGATTTGACTTGTTTAACCAAAATCATTGTCCCAAATAATATTTTATCTTGATAAATTTTTGTTGAAGTTTAAAATTTCTTCTTTAGACCTTGTTAATTATTATGATGGTGTTTCATTTTACAGGATGCTGGCGATAAGGATAGTGTCCTGCATTGTCCAGTATGCAGTAAGACGTTTCTTTGTAAGTATGGTCTGGAAACTCATCTGGAAACCCACTCAAGTTACTCCTCCAATAACTGCTTGATCTGTAATCTCAGTTTCCCAAGCAACCACAAATTGCGTATGCACAAGATTCTTGTGCATACCAAGGCACAAAATATGAGCAAGTGTCCGGAAGAAGTAGGAGAGGAAGACAAAAATATTACAAATGTAGGCTTCCATGATCTCACTTTTGTTGATTTCTCAGTAGAGAAATTTGCGCTGATTGCCAAACACTTCTGTGAGGAGAATACAAGGATCTCTAGCAGTGCATACCATAATTTTGAATGTAAGACGTGTTTGAAAGCATTCCCTTGCAAAAGTGCACTAAATCTCCATTCCAACAACCATGATAAGGAACTTGTGACAAAATGTCCTCTCTGTGAGTGTGACTTTGTAGATGTGGATGAACTTCATACACACATGCTTAAACATGTATCAGACAAAGCCTTTGCTGAACTTCATACTTCACTTAGGGCAGATGGTGCCGACATAAGCAATCCACATGACAGTATGGCCAAACAAGATTTCATGGCAATGTTTGAACTGAAGGTAAAGGAAGACGAAGAAAAGAACACTAATTCCAAAAAATCTAGCAATCTAATCAAATCAGAGACACTCATGAACAATGACTATTTTGCCAAACTTGGTCAGGCATTCTCTTCCAAGATTAATCCCATCAGCCCCTTGTTCCAACAGATTCCTTTGTTCCGAAATGCAGGATCCTCAACTCTGGATGAATATCACAGAATGTTGGAAATAGCCACAATGAGTCTTGGCATGATGCCAGGTCTTCCAGGGCAGAGTCCCACCAATCTAGGTCGATCTCCTTTATCTGTACATTCCCCATCTTCATCAAAATTTTCCCTGACCATGCCACCACAAATAAGCATTCCACAGTCCTCCACTACCAGTGGACGGTCAGACATGATTACAGTGAATGGATCCTTTGGCAGTTCATCTCCATCCCCTTCCACCAGTGATAGCAGTAGCTGTGTTAGCTTACAGGATCTGAACGACATTAAGCCCAATAGCAAGGGCCTTTACCCCTGCAAATACTGTGATGAAAGTTTCCAGAACTATCGAGCTCTCAAAGGTAAGAATAAGCATTGTCAGTTAATGAGTTGTTTCCCTTTAGTGTTCTCAGGCAGATAATATCCAGTGAGATCACTTAGTATGCTGTCAGTTTCACTTTTCACAATACATCTCATTTACCATATATACTCGTGTACAAGTCAGATCTATATGTAGACAGCATAGACCCAGACCTGTATTGGCAGATCTGGGTCTATATAGTTTATTCAGATAGATCCATAAAACAAATAGGATATATCCTGATCTTCTGATACATTGTGTGTTGGCAGACCAGGATCTGTGGTGTTTACAGTTGGATGAGTATGTATGGTTACTACTACACCTTAATTACTCAGTATGAAGGTTCCACCACACCACATCCCAGTTCTTGCATTCATGACTTATGTGATCTATTTTTTGTTATATTTAAAGGTTTTATTCCATTTTGGGAATATGACTAATTGGGAATATTTTTGTCTCACCAGTAAAACATTTAGATAAAGGTTTCACCTATGTTGTAGTTGATGTTTACTTAGGTGTGTAAGATTGATAATGGAAAAAAAACTCTGAGGTCAAATTATTGCAAATAAATGCACAGCAGCAAAATGTATGTGTCCAAATTCCTAATGGGGGTACCTAATGCACAAATGAAGATAAAGGGAAACATTGATGATGGTGTTCTGATTGCATGATCGACAATTTGTTTTTGGTCATTCTTTACATGCTACACAAAGTACAGTGTAATATTACTATATGCTTCATTTCTGTACCCAGATATGATCCAAATTTCTGTCTCACCAGCTTAACCGGAGTTAATTGCAGTTTACAGGCAGGATGGCCATTTGAGGTGTAATAATTAATGGCAGTGTAGACTCTTACACTAATAACACATTGTTTGTGGTCTACAGTTAACACTTCAAAATTGTATTGGAAGACCTAGTTCTGAGATAATAGACCATTTTCACATGTCAATCAACCTTACTAGGCACATACTTAGACCTCAAAAAAAAAAAGTTTATGGTTCTGGTTACCTGACTGGTCCCATTTTCTCCTGCCAACCCTATATTTTCTTTTGGGAGGGTGGAACACTTGGAAAAAAGATAATATAATTTTGGGTGGAGAAAACCATTAATTAAGGTAAGTGAATGCAGTAAAATTTATATTTGAGATATATATGATGCTTATATTTTTGTTTATGCTTCATTTATATCCATCAGGATGAAAGCAAAAAATGAAGGGGAAAAAGAATATAAAGACTTTTCTACCATAATTTTTTATTCTGAGTATAACGAGAACCACATATTTTTTTTTTTTTATTGTGCCATGCCTAATTACATGTACTTATGGCAAAAGGCCAGGTGTAACTAACTACATCATGTTTATCAGGTTACATAATGTAGATCAACATGTGTAAAATGTTTCCACAACTTGGACTAAAATATAGGAAATATATAGTAACTTAATGCCAACTATCTTGGAACCTACTGATTTGATTTTGCTTATTTTATAACTTGTCTTTCTTTTACTTCTTGTAATAGGTCTGTAAAATTATATATTTTTTATGGCATAATTGGAAGAGTATTTAAATGAGACATGGCAGGATGTTGAGTGTAAATTCAGGAAGGTCCAATGTTGTGTTAAGATAGTCGGAGTTCTTGTCTCTTGTTATCATCACAGTATTTATTTCAGAATGACATTCCATTGTCAGGTAGAATGAAATAATTATGATCTTGGCAAGTATTGTAATTACTATTCAAATGTAGACAATTTGTTTCCTCCTTCCCCATTCCCCTTCTTCAATTCTGCTTGTTTACCTGTACCATATATGCTCACTTATAAGTCAGGTCAGACTAACAAAGTTCTTGATGTGCCATTGGATAATGAATGTGCAGATCAGGATCTATGTTGCTTGTTCTACTGATTACTCCTAACAAACTGAACAGACCCAGATATGCTGGCACTTTTTGTGATGGTAGATTTGGGTCTGTTCTGTTTACAGCTAGACTCATCTTATAAGTATGTTTGATATGAAGTATGTTTGATATCATTTGAAAAATGCCACATGTTAGCATTATTTTTGGCTACACATTTGAATGTTTGGCCCAGGAATTATCTGAAGAACTTGTACAATTTTCCAGATTTCAACAAATGGTCTGTAAGTTAAATGAGTAAAATAACGCATTGTGCTCTTATCATACCATATTGCCTGGTTACAAAATTAACCTGCATGCTTTGGGGTTTTCTTTGCATCATGTCAATGTACTTGTGACATAGCTTAGTTTGCATAGTGAATATACCAACTGGTCTAAAGAAAAATTGTGACATACAGTGAAACCTGTCTTAGCAGATACCACTAAAAAGAGTATACCTGTTAGAAAGGACAATGTTACCCCTTGTAAAACTATTTTATCTGGACACCTGTCCATTACAGACACTTGTGGTTCCTTGGATGTCTTATAGGCTGACTTGCCATCATTATCCCATGTTTTTGAATGGCCAAAAATACTTGTCTTTTTCAATGTTCAGCAATATGGGTTGAAATAAATAATTCACAGCAAAACTGTGAAAAAGACTTTAGATTTGGTGAGGCTGAGGCAAGAGTGACCTCTACTTTCATTTTTTTATAGTTGAATAATGATTCTGCTTGCAATGTAGATACAGAAGAATAAAATCTTTTTAGTATATATATATATATATATATATATATATATATATATATATATATATGTTGGAAGTAATATGCATAATAATCTCACAATATAAAAATTATACTGTATCATTTCATATTGAATGTATATTACTAAATCTTATGAGAACAAAAAGTCAAATAAACACTGATTCTGTTCTTAATATTTCTTTTGTAATAGTCCCTATTGTGACAAGCTGTGATGTATGCTGCCAAGTTAGTACAGACTGAACAATAAGCTAAATAGAGCTTGGGTTCATATAAACCATTAATACAGTTTGGCACATTATCTATATGAGATGGATGTTTATTGAAATTTATTATTATTATTATTATTATTATTATTATTATTATTATTATTATTATTATTATTATTATTATTATTATTATTATTATTATTTAATCACATTGCTATGGGTTGGATGGTAAATCAGCAGGATTAACAATAATTGGGTTTTGTTGTCTCCTGGTTCCTCTCCAGGAAAAAGGGGATTTAAGAAATTCAAAATGTTTGGCATATGTAAAAGTGTGTGAATTTTTTGTCTATTGACCTGAAGTAAAATACTGATTGGTAATGGTGTTTATTAGGTAATATAAATTCAGTGTATAATTTCCAAAGACATTTTATGATTAAAATGGGTCATCAGCAATGGGACTTACAGGGAACCAACCATCTTCAACTGAAGAGTCACAAAATTACTTGCTTAGGACAGATGCAGAGAGTTTTAACAATTAAATGATATAAAGAATTGGATTTTTTTCATAACACATATATTAATTTCTTTAAGTTTAATGTACTTTATCTGCATGGAAACTGTTAATTTTAAAATAGAACTTACCACATTTGATGTGAATTTCTCTTTTGCCATATCTGTCAGTTGATATTACATTGAAAATAATAACTGTAAATTATATAAACTTGAGAGATCATAATTTTCAAACATTTTTCCATAATATGTAAAACAAGGATTCATAATCTGTTAGGAACATGGTATATCATCTGATTTTCTTCTTTCAAAAACTGTATGCAGTACTGAATGAAATTACCTATCTGTTTATTCATGCAAACAAACTGGTGATACTTAGTACAAAATTATGATCAAGAATAAAAGTGTAGACCGGCTGTCAAAAAAACTTGGCATGGATTATAAAAAATTGTTCAAAGAAAGATTTATGGTTGTTTGAAGATGAGGGGTGGGGATGTGGTAAAGACAAAAACTGTATTTACTTTTAATGCATATTTTTATGAGAGCAGGGTTGGTTGTGGCTGTATTCCTTATTTGTTTTCAGATATTTTGTTGGAAATAGTGCCTCTCAGATCAGGATTTGCATTGGAATATTCTGTATGATCAGTCTTTGTCAGTATGCATCAGTCTCTTTGTGTCATGTCATTTATGCGCATTTTTGTGGTTGAATGTTGTCATATTGCTTGAGTGGAGAATTATGTTTGCCACATCACTTCTTTAAGCATGCAAACCATGCCAAACAATTGTTTTTAGATGCGGTAATTTGTGCATGTTATTTCTCAATGCAACCTGATTTTTATGGTATCATTTGACTAGAAAAAATTATTTTCTTTGTTTATTGCGTATAGTTCTCTAATAATAGTTCTTTAAAAAAGATAGAAAAAGGGTCAGTTTGGCTCTTTTGCTTGTGGTCCATGTTCATTAAAATAATGTTTGAATTGAGAGAAGTACTAGAATTCAATGACCTTATCCTATAGCTTGATCATAGACTCGGCTTCTTCTGTGGCAGTTCTTTGTTAGCATTAGTGATAGGCATGAAGTTATTGTTTTCCTTGTGTCCAAAATGATCAACATATGCAGCTAAATTCTATGTATTTCAAGAAAATACCTATTCATTATAAACATTTTTTTGTACTTTTATATTATTTGTTTAAATAATACTTGACTTGAACGCATTTATACTGGAATAAAGATTTTCTCTTTTTATCTCCTTTTTTGGGAATCATTTAATCATTGAATGTAGTGGGGGGGGGTTTCTGGACCATTAACTTGCAATGCATTATAGTTCTGCTGTCAGTTAAGAAATCATAATTTGTTGAAAAGAGTTTCAAAACACTTTTTATTGATAATTTTTAGCTTTAACTGATTTACATAGCTAGATATTTAATTCTCGAAAAGTATTAAAACTATAAAGTACTTGCTACCTGATTTTCCACAAGCAATATAAATTTTTCACCTATTAAGATTTCATGCTTAACTTCAATCTTTGGTTTTCATATAGTTAAAAAATATGTTTTAATTTCAGGTCACATACGTACACACCTGGGGCTGTCTCCCTACAAATGCAAACACTGCAACTACTCAAGTGCTGATAAGAGCACGCTGATCCGCCATCTTCGTACACACAATGGAGAGCGGCCATTTCAATGTCTCATCTGTGAATTTGCCTTCACAACAAAAGCAAATTGTGAACGACATGTCAGGTTTGTACTGAAATTTAAAATGAACTATCTGCTTAAGTACTGTATCTAAAGATATAAACAGTTACGTTCAGAAAGAAGAGTCAAGTTGTCATCAGGTAATTTTGTAACCTGTTGGCATCAATTCTATAATTATTAAAATTGGTGTACAAAAAGTTATATGTAAAATAAATATCATTTTGTGGTAATGACTGTGTACAAAATATAAAGGGATCATACTTGAAAAAGGTCGATGGAGCACATGACACTTGACAACCTAACTTACAAAACAAATGTACAAATTCTGTCTCATTTTGTTCTCAACTCAAGAATCTGGTTGTTGTTATGTGTATGTGTGTGTGAGAGAGAGAGATTTGTGTTTTTCAGGAATCATTTACCTGTCAGTTAGGTAAACATAACAAGGGCACTATTATATTCCATTGGCAATTAAAACCTAAATAAATAAATCGGTTTTGTAGTACCAGTAATTATGGGCCACAGGGCTATGTAGACCTAATATACATGCTAATTAAATACTCCTAGACCTTTAGCTTGGTCTTTTCCAGTAAATACTGGATTGAAGACCTCTACAGCTCAAATTAATGAGGCTCTCTGTAGGGAAATGAGGCTACCTATTCGGTGTTGGAAATGTCTAAGACAAGTTCAAGAGCTCAACAACAATATTAATCTACTAATATATGTGCTGAAGCCATTGAAAAAAAAAGGCAAATGAGATATTAATTTTATAATATTAATTTTATAGCACATGGGCGCCCGAAGGATCTTTTGCAAAAGTTGGGGTGTTCAGTCAGTCACAACCGGAGAGTTGGTATAGAAATCAATATGAAAACTAAAGCTAATATTTACTAAGTGTTTTGAACAGAATCTTGTGTCATATTTTCAATCTCATTCGCATGATTAAACTTGTAAGGATTTTATAGTGTAGTATGATTTGCATCATTCATTATATTTTCTCACCAACAATTAATCATCAATTTAGAGGTCTCTGAAATTCTTAATCATGCATATTTGGAAGCCAATTTGTTTTCTGGGATGCAGAAAATCATTTATACCGGAGTCCATATGCATGTAATACATGTGTGGCAAAATTCAAAGACTTTCCAGTCCTGCTTCAGCCACCTTCTTTGTGGGAAAATGTGCTGATCAGTTAGCTATGCTGATATTCAAATGACAGAATTCAGTGGCTGAAAGACCCCTTGGTGTACATGTTAATAAGAAGACACCAAAAGAACATGATGCAATAACTGGGTGGCAAGTTCAAAGACTGACTGGTGGAAAAATGTGCTGATATTTACAATGACAGAATTCAGTGACTGAAAGTCTATCTGATAAGAGTACATTAAAAGAACATGATAAAATGGCTGGGTGGCAAGTTCAAAGGCTTTGACTGGTGGCTGGGTGGGAAAATGTACTGATATTTAAAATTGTAAAATCAGAATACGGTATTTTTGATCTTTTTTGCAAACGTAAATCTTTGTGGAAATTTTATGTACGAAAATTTAATTTTTTTAAAAAATAATACAAAGTGATATGTAAAAAAATTATGATACATTTAAATAATTATTTTGATAACTGGATTGTGTACGAAAAATTAAAGGTTACAGAAAAAATACATAAAATACGGTATCAATTGATATAACGCAAATTTCATAGTGATGCCTTCATATATGGTCTTGAGCTGTGTTTTAAAAGTCCCAGACAGGACTAGCCTATATTTTTATTTAGCAGAAGAAAAGTAGGTTTTGTTCATGTATGTAACATCCATACAAGGATGGAAAATTATGGATATGTAATTAAATTTTACTTTTTTTATTTTTTTACAGGAAAAAGCACTTAAAACATGCGCGTGATGATATTGAAAAAGCTATTGGATATAACAAATATGTGCTGGACACTACAAACAATACAGAAAACTTTGCATCACCAGACACTGTGTGCAAGTTTTGTAATGTTGATTTCAAATTTTTCCGAACCTTAAAGCACCATCTGCGTACACATAGCAGCTGTCATCAGAAACCTTTCCAGTGTCAGGTGTGTGACTACAGTTTCTCAACAAAGGTGAATTGTGTGCGACACATTCAAAAGCAACATCTAGATATTATGCATAACCAGATTGAACAGTATATAACAGTAAATGAATTTCTTCTTGAGGATGGAGATCAATGTCAAGGTGACTCAGTTTCAGATGATGGACTTCCTCCATCATATCTTTATGATGACCACAGTGACACGCCTGTTTCCAGGAGTGAGTCAACCACTCCTCAACCACCTGCTGCCCACTCAACCCCCAAACCGTCTTCCATCCCTAGTGATACAGTGTTGGAGACCCTAGGTGTATTCATCAAGACTGAACCAGTTGACATTCCTGATGAACAGCCATTGGATTTCAGCAAGAAATCACCAATACCAGTTCTCCAGGAATCTGTGAAGAAAGAACCAGTGGAGGATGCATCATACAGCACTAAATCCAAAGTCACTGAGCTGCCAATGGACCTTTCTGTCAAGAAAGCAACATCCAGTCCAGTACCTATTGCCCCAAAGGTAAGGTATTCAGTTTTCTCCAAACTAGAAAGGAGAATAGGAACCAATTGTGTGTTCTTCAAGGCATATTCAGTCAGTCTGTGTTGGATATTTTTTGAGAATTAACAAATGAAAAGTTGCTATATTACTCAAGAATGTTTGTACTGCAATTGAAAAGTTGCAATTTACTCCATAAAGAGATTTGTAATGTACACCCTACCCGAACCCTACACATAAACTGTTTCATTTGTTGTCAGAATTTAATATCCAGAATTATTTTTTCTTTAACTTATAAAAATGTAAAGGAAAAAGATGAGAGCTTAAGGGATGATTTGTTGTCTATTGTTAGCACAGGTTATCACTATCCCTAATATGACTGCCAGTATGGCAACTCTTACATAACTGCCAGTATGGCTACACAGCAGATAATTTGAAAATCTTGTTATTGCTGAAGAATATCAGAAATAGTTTAAACACTCCATATTTAAAAGAAAGAAATGGTCTTATCTTGAATTACTAGAAATTCTTTTTGGCCAGTAGAGTGTCAGTTGTTTTTGAGGGAACTTTGTTTCAGAATATTTTTTTTATTATTTATTGTTACATATTGTTGACGGACAAAATTGTAAGAACAAAATTCAGTAATATAATTTGTTCTCTTTTAGCCCTCAGTAACCACAACTCCAATTTTTCCTGGGTTCAAGAACAATGGACTCCATCAGTGTCAATATTGCCCAATGGGATATTCCAGCCTGACTACATTGGAGCGACACACCAAACACCACCATGGGCAGACTGGTACAGGAACTGATATTCCAGTTGTATCCACAAATCAAGCTGAGTTATCGTCCCTTGATGAAGCTGCTGCTTCTGATACAAGTCTGAAAGTCCCACTGAAAACCCCTGTGATAATATCGTCATTCCAGTATCTACCCACCAAAGGTATTTTCCATGCCAGGCCAATTAAACCTCGTGAGGGTCCTACCAGCATTGCACCAAAAGGTGCAACACGTAATAATACCACATTACAAAATCTTCAGGAAAAACTGAAACAGAAGAGAGAATTGTCCAGATCACCAGCAGCAACAGGTAGGAAAGGATTTTTTAAAACAAGTTTTTATAATTAAAGTAAGAAGAGGGGACAGTTGTATATATATGTTGTAAGCACATATCATTATTTAAAATTTCTTTTTACCTAAAAGATATAGACAAAAGTAGACATTTATTACGTGTTGAAACGATTATTATGTATCTCAGTTATGATTGCTCTATGGGGTCATTTAAAGCTATTTAGATAGTTATTTTCATGAGGAAAAAAATATTGAAAAAGTTGTAGAACATGTATTTCTTGAATGCTGTCAGATGCATTTTCAAAATATGTAATATTATAGTCCTATACAGGAAGTTTGGCACTATAATATTTTTTTATATATGGATTAGATTTGAAAACTGAAGAATTTGAAATTAAAAGTTTGTATACTTAAATAACTTTTACATAAGAAAATAATGATAAAAAAATCCTGACAGTTAACTAAAACATGTGCCCATGTGTATATGTATTTATGTACATGTTCGTGTGTGTGTGTTTATTTAGATAAAAAGAATCGGAAAACCAGATAATGAATATTACATCAAGAAGAGGTTTTAGTTATGAATTATTTTGTTGACTGTTTTGTAACCTTCAAAAAAGTGTATGCTTTTAAATATTTATTACACAGGAGAAGAAAGTTACAAGATGAAGACAATTTAACCTTTAGTAACTTGTGTCAAGTCTGCATTAGAATTTCATGAGCCATGATATGAGAGTGTCAAGTCTGCATTAGAATTTCATGAGCCATGATATGAGAGTGTCAAGTCTGCATTAGAATTTCATGAGCCATGATATGAGTGTCAAGTCTGCATTAGAATTTCATGAGCCATGATATGAGAGTGTCAAGTTTGCATTAGAATTTCATGAGCCATGATATGAGAGTGTCAAGTCTGCATGAGCCATGATATGAGAGTGTCAAGCCTGCATTAAAATTTCATGAGCCATGATATGAGTGTCAAGTCTGCATTCAAATTTCATGAGCCATGATATGAGAGTGTCAGGCCTGCATTCAAATTTCATGAGCCATGATATGAGTGTCAAGTCTTCATTAGAATTTCATGAGCCATGATATGAGAGTGTCAAGTCTGCATTAGAATTTCATGAGCCATGATATGAGAGTGTCAGGCCTGCATTCAAATTTCATGAGCCATGATATGAGTGTCAAGTCTGCATTAGAATTTCATGAGCCATGATATGAGTGTCAAGTCTGCATTAGAATTTCATGAGCCATGATATGAGAGTGTCAAGTCTGCATTAGAATTTCATGAGCCATGATATGAGAGTGTCAAGTTTGCATTAGAATTTCATGAGCCATGATATGAGAGTGTCAAGTCTGCATGAGCCATGATATGAGAGTGTCAAGCCTGCATTAAAATTTCATGAGCCATGATATGAGTGTCAAGTCTGCATTCAAATTTCATGAGCCATGATATGAGAGTGTCAAGTCTGCATTCAAATTTCATGAGCCATGATATGAGAGTGTCAAGTCTGCATTCAAATTTCATGAGCCATGATATGAGAGTTTGATGGGGTTAGGGAGACTGGGCATTTCATGAGACCTGATACCAAAATTTTATGGGGTCAGAGATGAGTGGCATTTCATGAGACCTGAAACCATAGTTTTATGAGGTTGGGACACTGGTGGCATTTCATGAGACATGATACCAACATCTTTTATTTTTTTCTGTTATTGACCAGTTTCTTCAACTATAATGGTTGCCTCTATTGTCTGTACATTCTTAAGTGAAAACAGTGTTTGTATAAGTAATCTATTCCTACAGTGTTGTTCCTAGACTGTTTAGGCAGTGAACTGCTCCATGCCCTCTCAGCATACATTCTGCCCTCTTAGGGGTGCATACTAGCTTCCTGAAGTTTAATACATTTGTTACAATACAACTATATACATTTACATTTTGGGCACCAACTTGTCATCATTTCCCTGTATTCTACATTTGCAGTGCTATTATGATCTTGAAAACTCCCCCAGAGTATGTCAAAATGATATATTTAGGAGAAAGGATGCTCTCAGAGGAGACTAACACATTTCAAATGCCCCTGCAGGCAATAAGCTCTATGCCAAGATTTGTGGTCTGGGAACAACACTGCAATGTAATCAACATCTAATAATTAAAATTGTTGTAATCCATATGACTTCCTTTTAATGCAGACATATGAGATTAGGATGGAAGAGTAAGTCTTGGCGATGTTCTCTTCCCTCACTGAAATCATCCTTATTTTATCTCGTGTTCAATTCCTGTTCACCTGTCTTGTCTTATGATTTCATTGTATTACAGCACAAGTTCAAATTGTCATTTGTTTTGTCCCGTTTTTACTAGTTAAGTATCATACTTGATCATATTTTCATTTTTGTTAATTGACTTTCATTTCATTTGTGTTTGAACATTTTAATTGTGAAACCAGTGTATATTAATATCTTTTAATTAATGCGTTACCTTCGGAATGAAAACTTCCATAGCAGCAGTAGTACCTTTGTTTGATTTATGCCGTATCATTGCATTTTCAGAATTAGAGATATTAATGTACACTTCATGTATTATTACAAGAGCATTGCATGATTTTCCATCATTTAATACAGTATAATTAAAAGACAGGGTCAAAATATATAATTCAGATTTGAAATGTGCAGGAAAAAATTAAAAAGTTATAAAGATTTATTGAAGTAAAGAAAGGTAGAATTTGCAAATACAATTTTTGTACATTTAGTTGCTTATGGAGTTTTCATTGGCATGGCTTTTTTAAGAAATTGGTGTTAATTCCACATTTGTGTATTGTGTGATAGGCCTAGTACAGCTGCAGACAGCAGCCATAGACAGTCACATCAGCTGTTCGTTAGTGATGTAATTTTGGATAATTGGGACTAGATTTTTGTTAGTGTTCAATTGAATGACAGAATTGGCTGCATGCAGTGGTTTAGAAACAGATTTCAGATGTACCTAATTCTTGCTTTCAAGTTTTATGTTCAATAAATTAACGAACATTTTTAAATTGTTATTTGTTCCTTACCAAGACTGGTTGACACATATACCTTTACCGAGGTCTGTCTATTCATCTATCCAGCTAAGTTTACCCTTACCAGTCCATCCATCTGTTCACCTAATTTTCAAATTTAGTTAACTATTCAGATTGTGGTTGTGTATTCTTGTTCTCTGAACACAGATAATTACTGCAAGCTTCCTATCCGGAATGCATGTACAGATCTGGACTTTTATTACCATGGGATGGAAAATCATGCAGTTTGGCTCTACCTTTGTATTTAATTATTCCAGTCATAAGATTTTAAGCTATTTTTGTACTTCTCAAATTTAAGTTTCCATTTGGTATTAATGGCACAAATTTTTTTATTATGACCTTTTTCAACATTTGTGCATTTATGTTTCATTATTTATATCCTTCCATTTTGTTTTATATGTTGATTTACTCCAATATGGATACATGTTTGGCTTTATGTTTTTAAATGGTTTTGTTAGTTCTTTGTTGTTTGCCATTGCTTCATTTCCATTTCACCATGTTTGACCTGAGCAATATTTTCATTATTAGTTTTTACTTGTCTTTTTTTTTCAACAAAAATAAATACTTTGTTATAACGTAAACTTTTAGTACAAAATTTCATTTAAATCAGAAACCATTATTTGTAATTTTGGTAACTTGTATAATTTTGTTAACATTTTATAAAGAAATATTTTTTAATTTTATGAAGATCTTATTTTATGAAGATTTTAGTAAACCTAAAATAAATCTTTTATATTTCATGTTAAGGGTGTACATTGTATAAAATTGAAACAACTTCTCCATTAACAGAGTACTTTTCCTTATGATATTCACTAACAAAATACAATTAATTACTCCACAGCACACTATCCTAGTTAATAATGTCTGTCACAATGCACATAATTTTAATTTTTATGACATATTAGCTTTTTTGAAATCATATGAGCTTTCTACGTAGAAGAAGCCACTTGAAAGCTTTACTAAGCAAGTCTGTATGGGAGGTGAAATGGATCTGTCAGCTTAGTTTTAGCTAATCGTGTTTAGAATCTTAGAGTAACTTCTCTTGTTTGTCACCAACAGGCAATGATGGGAATGATTTAGCCTCTGTATCCAAGATGTTGACAGCGACAGACCCACACAACTTCTCTGCCTTTTTCCAAACTGAAAATTCAGTTGACTCTGATTCCTTATTGAAAGAAACATCGACTGGTAAATCTTTAGGAAGGGAGACCACAGCAGCATTACACAAAGAACTGGAGGCTTTGGAGAAAGAGGGAGATGTAGATGAAGATGCCTTGGCACAAGTCCGTGAAATGGCTCTATCTGTTAAAGAGGACTGTGTTACTAACAAACCACGGGAGGAGAAGAATAAAGTCACATCATCACGGGCTAGCACTGTTAGTAGCAATGACGTAAGCAGTATAAAGTAAAATAGACGTGAATAGTGTTTGTAATTGGTGAATGGTTAAATTACATGAAGCGGTGTTTTAGTTATTGGTTTTGGATATTTCATTTTTTTATGATAAATGGATTGTGGCACAGTCATGTACTTATGGTTTTTGCAAAAATGACATTATCACTCCTACTTGAATTTGTGGATTGTGAAAGGTGTCTTTTTGGTTCCATATAAAAAATTGTCAGTTGAACATATTTGCCCAATTTTAGCAATGATAGGACCATATAATGTTACTCATATCCATTTTTATATCTGTCTGTCCATCACACTGTGCTTAAGTTTTGTGCTTTGATGCTGTGTCCATGTTCTAAGAACATGTTTCTAGTTCAATTAGTGATTTGTAGTGACTGCCGAATTAAACAAAAGTTCTTTTGGTAAATAGTTTAGAATGTAAAATCCTTAAAATACAAAGTCAGATTTTGTCTGTAGCACTCAAACTTTGTTTTGACTTGTGGGATTAGAGCACTGATTTTAATTCCTTTTTCTTCACTCAGGATGAAACTGACAGCCAGAAGTCTGCAGGAAGTGCTGGGGAGGAAGCTGAAAAGCAGAACCCACCTGTAAAAAAGAAGAGAAATTCCTATGCGGACTCGCCACACAAGTTGTCCTGTCCATACTGCCCTCGATCCTTTCCTTGGGTCAGTTCTCTGACCCGTCACCTGCTTACACATACAGGTAAGGCCTCACTTTCTCACTCCTTCTTCTTGTTTTTTTTTTTTTAATGCCATTATTAGGTCATTTATTTTTCAATTTTTTTTCCAGATATTAAAAATTTACTTAAAGATGCATGTCCCCAATCAAGAATTTACTTATGATTGGTCTTCACAATAAAAAGACTGCTTTTCCAGATTTGAATTCTTCCAAGTTACTAATGAAATTTATTTCTTTAAATATTACATTTTTGTGATGGAGGGTACTGGATGATGCATTATACAATGCTTTGTCCTGTTAGACTACAGTTTTTGGTATACATTTACCTTGTTATGAAAATGTACTTTGACTATTCCAAGATGGCAATAACGTCATAAAAAATATTGATTGAATTGTGAAGTTTGAAATGATTTTTTTGAAAAGGTTATTGCAAGAGATTCAGATTTTGTGATGTGTATACAGGTACACCATCAATTTTCCGGCACCATTGGCTCCAAAGTCTTGCTGGATTAACAGTGTTTTCCGGACCTACTAAGGTCATGTAATAATAATTCAACAATACAGGTATAAATGAAATGGGTTTATTAATTACTTTTCTTGCTAGGATTTTTGCTGTACTACCACTCTCAAAGTGGCAAATGTTAGAAATTTCCTAGAACTGTAGAGTTAATCACAAGGGTCTGGAAGTTGATGAGGACTGTAAGGATTATTGTCTGTTACACAGTTCATTGCTTCACCATGTATTTTTGATGCTGCAGGTGGGACAGCCGGGGTACTTAAAGTTGAAGCCACACAATTTTCAGATGTACTGCTCTGATATACATTCTTCTTGGCTATAATTTTAAACATTTCATTTAAAGCGAAGTTGTTTCATTTGTTTTGACCTTTCCTTGTGTAACTTTTCATGCATCAAATAAAAATTCATTAGCTTTTGTTCTGTCATGAAGATATGTTGCTCTAGCCATTTGATTAATTCACCTGACAACTCAATTTAACTCAACAGCTAAAAAAAAATTAGATCCTGGAGTTTCCATGTTAAAGCTGTGTGACACATGGTATTGGTTCATCAACTGTTTACAATATAAAAATGCAGAGGGACAAAATACTGAAATTCTATTCAGACAGTGATTCCAAAAAGCAAATGAAGATTAGAAAAAAATGGTAATGTTACTAAGCACGACCGAGTGATGATGGAATGGTTTTGACAACATTGGAGTGAAAGAGTGAACTTCTCAGGTAGGATGGTAATTGATTAGGCCAGTTATTTCATAAAGAGCTTAAATTAGAACATGAGTGTGACGATAGTGAAGGATGGCTTCAAAGGTTCATGAAGCATCATGGGTTTTCCATGCATAAAGGGTGTGGAGAAAAATGGCCTGCAGACCATGGAGTTGTTCATTATGTGGACGAATTGCTTTTAGTTGATGAGTATCTCAGTCCTGAGCAATGTATAATGAAACTGCATTATATTGGTGATACAGGATGCTAATGACGGAGGATGAAGAAGGGCTCACAGGATTCAAACATTTTAAGGATAGAGTTACTATCTTAGGATGCTCAAACACAGCAGGCATGCACAAATGTAAACCACTCGTGATAGGAAAAAGTAAATGCACCACCACTAGCACTTGCATCTTTCTTAGAAGCCATAGCTAGAGTTAAATGTAAGTAAAATAAGCAAAGAATCTTACAAAATACAGATATCACCACCAACAATTGCAGTGTAAACAATCCAAGTCAGTGCTTAGTAAACTAATTTGGTGGTCTCAGGAATTTAAAGTGCCCTCTCATAATATGTCTGGACAAAACAAAGTGCCAGACAAGCTGTTGCCGGAAAATTGGTGGTGTACCTGTATAGAGATTAATTGACCCAATTTAACATGTTAATTTATGATTAATTGCTGATTGTTGAAGTTTTTCAAAATGAGAGTCCCAGTTTGGAAAAAAATGTTTCTGTACCTTACAGAATTACATTTGTGCAAACATACCAGAATTTTACCAAATATGATTTATTGTTCATTATCACATATCGTAAGTCATGATGTGTATAAATCATAGTCCTTACCATGCCTTCATGTTTTAGATTTTCATTTTCATGAACATTTTTACATAAGAAAATGTTTCTTTTACTGTTTTATTGCACTAGCTAAATCAGTCACTGCCAGGTGTTAATCTTTGTAAAAAATTTCTTACTAAGGTCAAAAGCCATTCAAGTGTCCACGTTGCCCTGTGACATTTTCCACCAAATCAAATCGAGAAAGACATCTGATTCGTAAACATGGCGTGAATATGCTGGACCCAATGTCCAGGCAGACCATGGATAGGCCGTACAAGTGTCCACTCTGTGTCTTCAGCTCATTCTCTACTCAGAGTAAGTATATGTATTCAATATTTAATTATATGTAACACTCCAGTTCTAGATTTTCTGAGTCCTTGTGAGCATTTAATTTTGAAATGGTAAAGTAGACTACAAGTAAAATTACATATAGCATCAGAAATAGACTACAAGTAAAATTACATATAGCATCAGATGTAGACTACAAGTAAAATTACATATAGCATCAGAAGTAGACTACAAGTAAAATTACATATAGCATCAGAAGTTGACTAAAAGTAAAATTACATAAAGCATCAGAAGTAGACTACAAGTAAAATTACATATAGCATCAGAAGTAGACTACAAGTAAAATTACAGAGCATCAGAAGTAGACTACAAGTAAAATTACATATAGCATCAGAAGTAGACTACAAGTAAAATTACATAGAGCATCAGAAGTAGACTACAAGTAAAATTACATATAGCATCAGAAGTAGACTACAAGTAAAATTACATATAGCATCAGTAGACTACAAGTAAAATTGCATATAGCAACAGAAGTAGACTACAAGTAAAATTATATATAGCATCAGAAGTAGACTACAAGTAAAATTATATATAGCGTCAGACATTGACTACAAGTAAAATTATATATAGCATCAGAAGTAGACTACAAGTAAAATTATATATAGCATCAGAAGTAGACTACAAGTAAAATTACATAAAGCATCAGAAGTAGACTACAAGTAAAATTACATAAAGCATCAGAAGTAGACTACAAGTAAAATTATATAAAGCATCAGAAGTAGACTATAAGTAAAATTACATATAGCAACAGAAGTAGACTACAAATAAAATTACATAAAGCATCAGAAGTAGACTACAAGTAAAATTACATAAAGCATCAGAAGTAGACTACAAGTAAAATTACATAAAGCATCAGAAGTAGACTACAAGTAAAATTATATATAGCATCAGAAGTAGACTACAAGTAAAATTATATATAGTATCAGAAGTAGACTACAAGTAAAATTACATAAAGCATCAGAAGTAGACTACAAGTAAAATTACATAAAGCATCAGAAGTAGACTACAAGTAAAATTATATATAGCATCAGAAGTAGACTACAAGTAAAATTATATATAGCATCAGAAGTAGACTACAAGTAAAATTATATATAGCATCAGAAGTAGACTACAAGTAAAATTACATATAGCATCAGAAGTTGATAGTCTTGCTTCAGCTGACATGGGCACATCAGCCCACAAAACTGAGAGATGTCCATTGCTTCTGTCTTTTGAAAACAGATTTCAAGAAAATATGATGCTCTTTTTTTCCCCTGCATTGGTCTTCATTTCAATTGTAAATCTACTTAATGAAATTAGCTGATTGCTGTCCAAGTGAGTGATGAGTTCTCATTCACTACTGAGCTCATGACTGCATTCCTCATTTATAATGCTAGCTTTTATAAAATAGACTGGTTTTCATTTCTTTTCACAAACAGACCAAGAGGAAATGCATTTAATTGATGAAGACCCTATTCAGACATAACCACAAAATCTAAGTAGCTTTGCATTCTGTAAAAAAAAAATCATAGAAAAAATGTACCACTTGATTAAAGAGTAATGTTTTGATTCATAGTAAAAGGGTCACAAAAATTGCATGAAACATGATGGAGTTTGACATGCTATATAGAGAAGTTGGTGAAGGTGTCAGAATATTGGCTGCTATATATCTAGACAAGCTCAACACCCCAGGAGGTGGAGTTAAAAATACTGTCAATCGTAAAATTTGGAAATATCTAAGTTGCAGATACTGTTGGAGTACTGGTGACATAGGAATTGTCTTACTTTGTTAATTGGAATAAAGCATATTGTGTAATTGCTGTATTGTTATTTTATGGCAATTTTAATTTTTCAATTTTTCAGTTTTTTTCAATATTCAGTTCAGTTGCAAAAATGTAAAAATAATTTTAGGCATGAAAAAATATTGGTTGGTGTAAATACTTGTATGTGTAAACTTTTAGACACCATTGGTAATTACAGCTTGTGAATCTGCAGGTAACTTGGCTAAGCACTACAAGGAACGACACATTGGTATGAATCTACCAGAGAATATAGCAGACATTGAGAAAATGTTGCCTGCAGACATGAAGAATCTGGATGGTGCTGAGTATGAGGAAATGGATGAAGATCCCCCTAACCTGGATGAGGAAAATGGTGCAGATGATGTACAGGACAATGAGGAGGAAAGTGATGTAGGTATTACTCTGGCTTGCCAAACTGTAGCATAATTAATATGTTGGTTGGCACAAAATCTTTTGTCTATGGGCCATTTTTGTCATAAAATATCTGTAGCTACACAAAGTACAAGTACAAATGAGCTGTTCATTTATTTTACTTGGTAGAGCGTAACCACAAAATCACTTTTACACATTCACACTTCTAATTATGTTTTGTGTGTCATTTAATGCTTGAATGTTTTTATTATGTTAACCAATACATGGGGAGGGGCCGAATGGTCTAATGCGCCACCATTATGGATCACTGCCATCTCACCTATGTCTGCATGAGTTCGAGTCCAGGCTCAGCTAACGTGGGTAAGTGAGAAAGCCTGCCAGTAGAAAGCCTGCCAGTAGCTTCTCATGTGTCAGGTATTTTTCCCGGGGTTTTCCAGGGTTCATCCTGCACCATTAATACTGGCCGCCATGTATAGCCTATCTTGTGCTGAAAAATGGTGTTAAACCCTAAAACAACAATAACAACAACCAATACATGGCCCATTTTTTGCAAGGTGATAGACAAGTTGACCCACACAGACAAATGTAGATGCAATATGGCATTGCATGTGTTGTATAATGAGGCAATTAAAATACAAGTTGCATGTATCTGTTTGAATGGTATGCTGCAGGTGAAAATGGCAGCTAGATGAAAATATAATCATGGCATTCATATTTCAATCACACCTGTATTATGTGAAAAAGAATTCTAGAATTCTAAGGGCTGTTCCATTTAGACATAAATGATATCAAGTGAAGGCACTCTTTTAAAAATATATGCTGAGCTACTCAGATTAACCAAAGAAGCCATATAGAAACAATACAAAATTCTAAATGCATTTGTGGATGACTATTCTGTGTTAAAAGTCCCTAGGTCCAATGCATATTTTATTGGAACTCCCCTAACTAAATATCTACAGATATTTTTAGTCATGCAGTTAACTTTCTCTTGCAGAATGACAGCTTGACCATAGATGAGACCAAAAATGAAGAGAATACAGAGGACAGTATGGTGGAAAAAGAAGATTCACCAAAGCTTGAACCCCAAGAGGTTGCAGTCCCTCATGTGATGCAAGTGGAGCCAGCCACAGTTGCTGTTGAATTTCCAGCCTCCCCTCTTAGCAAAGTCATTCCCATAGCACCCAAGGTTGAAGTGCTTGGTATCCAGAATCTGAGTACCTCCTCGTCACCAGCATTGGATGGCTACTTAAAGTTGTTTACTGGGTCAGCAGAGAAAAATATCAACCCAGAAAGAGACAACTATAATGTGGATAAGATCATGGATTGTTGGAAGTGTGGAGAGATTTTCCCCTCCAGGAAGATGCTGGTTCGTCACCTGAAAGAACACAACATTGATCTACCTTTTAAATGTTACCTGTGTGATGCCTCCTTTGATACTCGACTTGACTGCCTGGATCACCAGGAAAAGAGTCATGCCTCAGACTGGTCTATACTACGTGAAAAGAACAAGGTGGACATCATTGAGGTATTTGCATCACACATGGACAAGGTGGTGGAGAATAACTGTAACAAGTTGGACCAGGGATCGGTGTTGGAGATTCCAGGTCAGGGACTGGATGATACCAAGATGGAGGTTGTGTCTGCAGATTACATGCAGAGAAAAGTTTACTGCTCTCTGTGTCCTAAACGCTTCTGGTCCCTACAGGATCTCCGTCGACACATGAGATCTCATACAGGTTAGTAGTTCTCCGACTGTCCTGGATGAAGTTTCACATGACATATGCATACTGCAAAGGGTTATGCCAAATTGCTTTGAAAATTGCACACAAACATTTCACTACAAATAACCTCAATGTTCTTTATATGCTAACCTTAGAAGGGATATAATGTTTAAAATTAATATTGATATCAGTTGTCCAATTATTTGCCATGTTTGTGAATTACTACTCATTTAAAAACAAAGGGATTTTGAAGTTCTTCCCCCCAAAAAAAACCTATGCAGTAAACTTGGTTTATTATAAAATTGGATTTTATGAAATTCAGATATTTCATAGCATATTGCAATGTCTGTTCTTGTGTTTATTTTAAACATTTTATGTTATAGCAAAATAGGTATGTAATAATAAGATTTTGGGAGTCACTTGGGCTTTGCAATAACTGGAGGTTACTGGATAATGCTTTCATGTTTATGTATTGTCTTTTCTGTCCATATATTATCTTTTGTGCATTATATTTCCATTCATTTTAAAATTGACTCAAGATGCAGTTTTTTTTTCCATCAGTCGATTCATGTCCAAAATGAGTGTACAAATAAATGAATGCACTTTTGTATTAATAGTACATTCTTTCAGCACATTGCACGTTGCCACAATTACTTAAAACCCTGTGGTAAGAAAGATTCCATTTGAAAATATCTTGTAATCTAATTTGTTTCTTCTGTTCAGGTGAACGCCCATTTGAGTGTGATATTTGTCAGAAGCGGTTCACACTAAAGCACAGCATGATGCGACACAGGAAGAAACATGTGGGTGGACTGGCAGGTGTTGACAGCTTCACTCCTAGTGATGATGAGGACTCCACTCCAGCTGAAGAATCAGGTATTAATTATCCCCCACAAAATTTTAGTATGTGATGCTGTTATCTTTTTTTCTTTTTTGTCCATTTTTCATAATTTAATCAATACTATCTGGTTTTTATCTAACTACGGTAAGCATAAGAATAATTGTCTCCCGTTTTTATTGATTCTCAGTTGACTCATATTATTATTATTAAGCCTCAAAATGCCAATTACGTTAAATATAACAAGATTTGGCAACAATCTGGCACTTTCATCTAAAATTATAGATACAGACTTTTAAAAAAGTTTTACATTTCTTACTTGTCCAGGAAGAAATAAGAATATAACATGGCAAAATTCTTTTGCTGTAACAGGTTTCAGTCTATATGATGTTCAGTTTCTATACCTCATACTTTTCTTTTGAAAATAAATGTGTTATTTCTTTTAAAATATTACAGGGCCAGAACTTTCACATAGCATTTTATCTTCAGTCTTGAATATGATAAAAAATATTAACATTAGGCAAGTCAGATATTTCTACACTAAGAAAGGCATGATTCCCATCATTGCCACATACAAATGTTTAACACTGACTTGAAAGAACAGAGACAGTTGAGCACTGTTTCATAATTAACTATTTAAATAGCATGTAACAGATAAAAATCTGTGTACTGTCTAAAGTTGGGGAATGTCATCTTATTACAACAATGGAGCCACATTATCAAGATCACAATAATTTAAATAGCAGTGATACTGTTCAGAAAACTTAATGGAATCACTGACCACAACCATGTCGTAAGAGAGATAATGGTGCATTTTTTGGTTTTCATGTTGAGGAACATCAGTATACTTAGGGGCTTCATATTGAGGGACTGCAGTATACTTAGATGCTTCATATTGAGGGACTGCAGTATACTTAGGACTTCATATTGGGGGACTGTAGTATACTTAAGGGCTTTATATTGAGGGACTGCATTATACTTAAGGGCTTCATATTGAGGGACTTCAGTATACTTAAGGACTTAATATTGAGGGATGGCAGTATACTTAGGGGCTTCATATTGAGGGACTCAAGTTTACTTAGGGACTTCATATTGAGTGACTGCAGTATACTTAGGGGCTTCATATTGAGGGACTGCAGTATACTTAAGGGCTTCATATTGAGGGATGACAGTATACTTAGGGGCTTCATATTGAGGGACTGCAGTATACTTGGGGGCTTCATATTGAGGAACAGCAGTATACTTAGGGGCTTCGTATTGAGGGGCTGCAGTATACTTAAGGGCTTCATATTGAGGGATTGCAGTATACTTAGGGGCTTCATATTGAGGAACAGCAGTATACTTAAGGGCTTCATATTGAGGGATGGCACTATACTTAGGGGCTTCATATTGAGGTGCCACAGCTGTTAATCATGAGATTAAATCTTAGAGATTGTAAAAAAAAGTAACAATTAAAATATATGTTAAAAATATTAGTTCTTGTGCTTACAAACTGGAAATAAACACCTCAAATGCATAATTAATGATTGGTTTATGTAATTGTTTGTTCCTTTCAGTTAAGGGAGTGAAAAGTGCCCCAAGTCGGAATGCTATCTTTCCGCTGAGCTCCATGACTTTAAACAATCCGTTGAGTGCCACCTTGTCTAAGACATTACAAAATAGCCTCAGCAGTAGTAGCCTTACTAGCACTGTCAGTCACAGCAACAGTTCCACTACCAATACCAACCAGGCTAGCAAACAGTCTCTTCAGGTGAATTATTTTCCCTCTTACTCATTCTTTCTCTCCTACAAATCTTTAGCTGATGTCCTTGTTTATAATATTAGAATTATTTTCCCTCATACTCATTCTTTCTGCCCTACAAATCTTTAGCTGATGTCCTTGTATTATAATATTAGAATTATTTTCCCTCATACTCATTCTTTCTGCCCTACAAATCTTTAGCTGTTGTCCTTGTATTATAATATTAGAATTATTTTCCCTCATACTCATTCTTTCTGCCCTACAAATCTTTAGCTGATGTCCTTGTATTATAATATTAGAATTATTTTCCCTCATACTCATTCTTTCTGCCCTACAAATCTTTAGCTGATGTCCTTGTATTATAATATTAGAATTATTTTCCCTCATACTCATTCTTTCTGCCCTACAAATCTTTAGCTGATGTCCTTGTATTATAATATTAGAATTATTTTCCCTCATACTCATTCTTTCTGCCCTACAAATCTTTAGCTGATGTCCTTGTATTATAATATTAGAATTATTTTCCCTCATACTCATTCTTTCTGCCCTACAAATCTTTAGCTGATGTCCTTGTTTATAATATTAGAATTATTTTCCCTCATACTCATTCTTTCTGCCGTACAAATCTTTAGCTGATGTCCTTGTATTATAATATTAGAATTATTTTCCCTCATACTCATTCTTTCTGCCCTACAAATCTTTAGCTGATGTCCTTGTATTATAATATTAGAATTATTTTCCCTCATACTCATTCTTTCTGCCCTACAAATCTTTAGCTGATGTCCTTGTATTATAATATTAGAATTATTTTCCCTCATACTCATTCTTTCTGCCCTACAAATCTTTAGCTGATGTCCTTGTTTATAATATTAGAATTATTTTCCCTCATACTCATTCTTTCTGCCCTACAAATCTTTAGCTGATGTCCTTGTATTATAATATTAGAATTATTTTCCCTCATATTCATTCTTTCTGCCCTACAAATCTTTAGCTGATGTCCTTGTATTATAATATTAGAATTATTTTCCCTCATACTCATTCTTTCTGCCCTACAAATCTTTAGCTGATGTCCTTGTTTATAATATTAGAATTATTTTCCCTCATACTCATTCTTTCTGCCGTACAAATCTTTAGCTGATGTCCTTGTATTATAATATTAGAATTATTTTCCCTCATACTCATTCTTTCTGCCCTACAAATCTTTAGCTGATGTCCTTGTTTTATAATATTAGAATTATTTTCCCTCATACTCATTCTTTCTGCCGTACAAATCTTCAGCTGATGTCCTTGTTTTATAATATTAAAATTATTTTCTCCAAATCATGAAAGTCTCTGCTCATTTCAATTTGTAATCCTCTACAATCTGCAAATTTCTTTTTAACATTAAAGATCTTTAAAGAAATGAAGCACATGACCAGTAATGGCTCCCAGCTAATTGGTAATGAAGTATCAAAGTTAATTGCTATCAGTGTTGAGTGAAGGGAATATTTATTTGAGCCATGGAAATTTAACATCATTGGCTTACTTGGTAATTCATGTGTTGAGCGATTATTGATAGATAAGTGTGTACTTATGTTAGTCTTTATGAGAAGTAATATCAGAACTTAAAATGTATTATTCTTTATTTAACTTTAATGGTTTTTAGCACACATCTGTTGTGTATCTTCCATCTGTCAAGAATGAATTGTTACCACATGCGAGTCTGTATTTTTGTTGAATTTTTAATCACACTTGTAATATGGGTTTATATCATCAAAGTCTTGTGTAACAAGCAAGATCCGTGGATATCAATGTGGTCATCTTGCAAGATCCATGGATATTATTGTGGTCATCTTGCAAGATCTGTGGATATTAATGTGGTCATCTTGCAAGATCTGTGGATATTAATGTGGTCATCCTGCAAGATACATGGCTATTATTGTGGTCATCATGCAAGATCCGTGGATATTAATGTGGTCTTCTTGCAAGATCTGTGGGTATTAATGTGGTCTTCTTGCAAGATCTGTGGATATTAATGTGGTCTTGCAAAATCTGTGGATATTAATGTGGTCATCTTGCATGTGATTGGCTGACCTTTTTACCTCTCAGGATGCCACATTTCTAATATGCTTATGATTAACCTTGGAATGAATGTATATATTAAGTTCATAATTGAGTAAAATCCATGCATACAAATGAGATGATTTTGCATTTGATTGGTAGATCTTGTTACCACACAGGAATCCAGATTTTTTTTCAGACATGCAGTATGGGCTTTTGTAATCAAAATCTTGGATGATAATAACAGTGCATGAGATCCATGCACAATAATGAAGCAGTTTTGCATCTGATTGGTTTATCTTGTTACCACTCTCATTATCTGAACCTACTTTGATCAAACTTGGAATATGAACTTGCATGATCAAACTGATGGATGAATTTGATGATGAGCAATATTCATGCATATATGAGATGATTTCTGACCTCTGAACCCATTCCAACCCCAAACCCCAAGGAAAAGAAATAATATTGCATACTGCACAATTGCATTGACATTTTTGTTGACTTGACATTATACATGCATTTTTTGGAGAAGGGCACATGGGAAAGGGGGGCATATAATAAAAAGTCAGGGTATATAATATGATAATCCATGGATGTAGCTCTAGTATACAGTTAAATGAAAAATTATGATTAAATAAATTTACTGTTTCAAATGTAGCCAAATCAATATATTCTTACATTACTACATTTTGGGCATTGAAAGGTATTATCTAAGTTTTCAGAACATGATGAACAATCCTTGTTGAACAAATTTGAATGAATGACAGTTGTGTTCAGTTCATCTTGGGCAAACAAAGTCCATTTAATGAAGTTGACTTTAAGATTGCGTGTTAATATTAGCAATAAATTTTTCCTGTTGTCGTAATAACAAGACTTTACTGAGAGTCATTTCTTAATTCTTTCACAGGATCTACAGAAGTATAGTGGCGGCTCCAAGTTGAGCTCCAACACTCCATCTAATGCCACTGTGTCACGTAGAAATGAGACTGAATCCGAGAACTCTGATATTCTCCAGAATTTGCTAGGTATAGAGAATTCCACCATCGACAAGCTTCTAGATTCTGCCGATTCCGCTGCTAAAGTCCTTGGTGTAACTAATTGATTGACTTAAAATCTGTGACTTGTATGGCCCTAAAAATTAGAATCTTCTATTTACAATCACAGTACGGTGTTGCATCCAGATTAATTGACAGAGGATGGAGTAGCATTGCAGCACAAAAATACTGCTTGGAAAGAAAAAACAATTTAAATTTATTTCAGGAAGTCAGTTTCTTTGTAAAATTAGATTTCTGATTATTCATTGTTGAAAAATAAGGGAATATATTTTATGATAAATGTAGCATATGTGTACAACGTAACATAAAAGTATTCATTTAATTAAAACTTAAAAAAAATTGAAGATTTTATTTCCATTGTCAGTTTGCTGTCATCTCCTTCTAGATTTAAACATGAAGGAAGCAAATATAGTTTGAAATTACTGTAATAATGAACCTGAGTGTTGGTGGATGTAACCTGTTCCTATCATAAACACATAGGGGAAGAATATTTTCTATAGAACTGAAAAATTTTGGATGTAGTACTGTAAAATAAATTCTAAGGATGGCTTGTGAATAAACCATGTAAAATTGACAGATGCTGCATGGTGTTGATTGAGTAATTGTTGCTTTAGGAGCAGTACTCTGTAATATGAAAATTTAAAGAAGTTGTCTTTCTAGGGATTTGTATTGTAGTGAAATCTCTTTTTTAATGTAAGAGAGCTTATTTATATTTTTGTGCAGTTCCTTTTAAAGACAGACCAAATATTAGACAAATATCAACCAATTGTTTTCACTTCACCTTTTTTTTACTGTTTTCATGATTAAGGATTCAACTACACTCACTTGATATCAAGAAAATTGTGTAGTCATTGGAATATGTGTAACAAAATATTGCATAGAGATGATATTGGTGTTGTTTTTAATGAAAATTTACTTAAATTACTTAAAAAATCTAAAAACTTAGGTGTTCAAAAAGCTTTTATGGGAACATGTTCCATTCACATGGATGCAGATTTATAGTGTGTAAAACATTCCGCATTTTGCTCTTCCATTTCACTGTTTAAATATACAGTTATAAATTTGCTCAGTGATGTTTACAAATATCATTTTGAAAAGTATTTTATTCTTTTATGCTAAATTTGTGTAAATGTGCATTTTTTTTAAGTGACCAGTCAGCATTCCAGTTGCTCCAATGCTCTGAATTATAAGTTTGTTATGTATATGTATAATTTGTAAATAAGAATTATTTATTTATTTATCAATGACACTTGTGGCTAAAATCAAGTCTTTTGTTCTTGCTTTTGTTTCTTTGTGGTTTACTTGTATATAAAAATGGAAATTTAGACTTGAATTGATGGCTATAGTACAATTGTATATCGTATAATGTTGACGAGTGTAGCTCATGGTTGGATTTCCTGCAGTCATTGGGTTCACAACTGTAAATACATTTTGACAACTTAATAAATTCTGGAGGCTCAAAAGATTTAGACCAGAATGTTTTTTTTTTTTAAGTTTGATCAATTAACATTCTCCAGGAAAGGTCAGTCCTTGTGTACAAATTAATTTTTTTTAAACATCATTTTTGCTTAAGTAAAAATCACATGATGTATGTAAGTAATTTTCATTGAAAGAATGTGATTATATAACAAAAATGTAACATTTTTTCCCCCATTAATAGAAGTTGATTTAGCTTATTCTGCTTTTGCCATAAGCCCAAATAAGATAATCAAAAGGACAGTACATATGATTTCTTACAGAGATTCATAGAATTCTTACAAAGCTATGACTGTTTCGGTTTATAGAGTCAATCTCGTTTTCTTATTTTGTACCCATAGAAACCTGAGCAGAATTTCAAATTGCAAAGTTGACAAAATTTATTTAAAAAAAGTCCTTTAGAAACAGTTTTGATGCGCTACCAAAAGCTGGTATGACCCAAAAAGAATAATATAAACCTTACCTTAATAATACCCATTGGAATATTATTCACACTGTGGCAAGTAATACAGCATTTCAAGCATTTCTATCATTTTATTAAAAACTGCATAGTACTGCTTTAAACAAAGCATTTTAGTAAGTAGCACCCGGTTTGAGAATATTTAGTTAATTATAAAATGTAAATATGTGTGATTTGGGAAAAGTATTATAGTAAATGTGACAGGTTAATATAATGGAAAATAAAGTATTATTATATCAAATACACATCAATGATCATTTCTGCTTCCGTCTCTATATTTCTGACTATTGTTTTTAAGTGAGAGTTGAGGAATATTTTGTATCTATTTTTGATGAGATTTGCAAATTATGTTAACATTTGCACAGATTAGAGTTGAATGAAATAGAATTACATTTTAATAAACCCTACAAGAACCTAAAATTTAACTCGTGTTTCTTCAAAGTAATTATCTTTCTCCTATACCTGCTTGGAAATAATGTGAAAGAGAAGCAAAGAATTGAGAGATCTAACATTTCAGGGAGAAAATTGTGTAGTTGAATGATTTGGGAATCATACTCTTTTAATAGTAAATGAAATGAATTAATTGAGAAAATATTGTAAATCAAATCTACATGTATTCAGGTTTATTTAAACTTCCAACCTGCACCTCAAATTTTGCTTTGAGATTTACAAAATATTTTGCAATGTCATATGAGAATTGCAAATTACATTAACAATATTACAGTTAAATAAGAGTTAATAATACTGTTAACTTCAAATAAACTCTTGAAGAAATTAAATTCTTTGGCTTATTGAATAGATTAATTTTTTTCTTCTTGCTTATGAAAAAGAGGAAAGAAATTCAGATATATCCATTAAGAAAGAAATCTGAATAGTAGTTAATGAAGCTAGGACATAATGCTAAACAAGCAACCTTTACCTACAAATTTAAAAATTTGAGCAAATATCTTATATAATACACTATTCTGTGTTGCTGTTAAAACATTGAGAATGCCTCCCTTTTTTTAGTATACTTGTGATGGGTAATTTTCAGCCAGTCTTTTTAGACTGCTGTAAAAATTATAACCTTTTTTTGCATGGATCTGAATGAATTTTCAATTTTGCAGTTGATTTTGTTATGTAAGGTAGCCATGGCCTCTGTACCATAGAAAAAGGCAAAACTTTTACTACTTGACTTTGTTTGGAAATTTAATATTTCCGTTTGTGTACATTTAATGAAGATTGAAAACATTCCATGTTATGTACATAGTTCATAGTGACATTGTTCTTGTCTTTTCCAGACTATCCACCTCAACGTACATGTATAAGCACCTGTGATAATTTTTTTATTATTTTCAAAAAACCAGCATGAAAGATAGTGTGAAAACTTTTGAACTTATGAAAACAGAAAATACAGATAATAGTTCCATTAAGTGAATTTCTATTGAGTTTATTTTGAAATCATAAGTGAATACTTATTTTTAAATGAACCTACATTTTTTAAAAATTGAATATGTTTTCTTAAAACATAATTTTTTTTCAGTCACTTGTTTATTCCTAATACTTTTTGGATGCATAATTTGTTTGGTAAACAATGAGTGGCAGGTTTGGAATTCAGCATTTGAAAAAAAATTGATCTAATTTTTTTTACTGTCAGCAGCAGATTTCTTGCATTAAATGAATTGTTTTTTATATTTTTTTTTTGTTTTAACACAACTAGTCAAATAAATTTTCACTGTCATGTCAGATATGTATCAGTTGCAGATATGAATTTTTATATCAGATGTCTTGTAAGTAATACTTGTAACTTTATTCTGTAAATTGCACCAAAAGATTTAGTCTTTGAATGATCAGATTTGAATTTTTTTCTTGTTGTCAGTGGGGAAAATGGGGGTAGTCTCCCTTTAACCCCCCCCAGATCATCACAATTCAGAGCTTGTGGGGATTAAAATGGAATGAATGTGAAAGAAAGTTCTATTTTGATATTGAAATCTGCAGAATAATAACAAGTCATATTGAAACCTCTGCTTGCATTATTGATAATGTTAAAAAAAAAGTTAGCATCCGGTGAATCAGAAAAAAATCATAGATATTAGGCAGCAGTACATAAAATGGCATTAAGTCTGAGAGTCTACTAATTGAAAATGTCATACAAAAAGCCAGTGTATAACAGCACAATACAAAAATCATATCATCTTAATATATGCATATGTCTATACATTAAGAAATTGTTTGCAAATATCTGGCATGTTCATGTTTATATTTGTGGCTGTTATCATTTAAAAGTATGATGTTTTTAAGCTCTCACTAGAACACAATTCTGGATATAATGCAGTACCACTATGGATCCATGATCTGAATTTTTCAGTGTACAGCAATATGGGTTGAAAGAAAGCAATGTTAAGTATGGTGTTATATCTTTGATTCCTTTTCAAGACACTAATATTTTTTAAAAAATTGTGGTATGGTACAGTTCACAGTTCTCGCAAGAACTTGTTTCAGTCATAACACTGCACTACAGCATCAAAATGAAGGAGAGCTGTGTACACAGATGATATAAACAGTAAATCCAACAGTTTTGTTGGTCATCACGCTATTTTTTAAACACAAAAGATTGGATTCCAGCTTCATGTATGTTATGCACAATTTTGGCAAACATGGAAAATTGTTCTATTTGCATTCAAACATTTAGATTTTTTTTGGTTTGGTTTTTTTTGTTTCCTTCTCATCTTTAGGCAATGTACATGTATTTATTTATTTATTTATTTATAGTTTATTTTGGGACTCTTAGGAAGAGGGCTTTGTTTGAATTATGAGTCACAGTTTGAATTCTGGAGCACAGGTGAAGGATTTAATGTGATTGCACAGATACACATGTAAAATCAAGTATATTTTCTTTTACTGCCCACAGAAATTTATGTAAGCAAGTGGGTCAAATACTGATGTGCTTGAAAGGAGCAATGTACATTTTTTATTTTTGCTAGAAAGAGTCAAGAATGGTTATAAAATGATACCATATGTAGACATATCATTTGATGTAGTAATGTAGTCATTATCATTGACTAGAGTCTGTTGGGCCGTTATGTGATGGCTGATATATGTTTACACAGCTTACAAATTATGTTGTACAACAGCAGATATGGTATTGAAGGTGTAGGGAGGGAGTTGAAACTGTTCATCCATATAAACAGTTCACACCATGTTTATATTTTAAAGGAAGGCATTTTTATTTAAGAAAAAAAGTGTTTTGTTTCAGATTTACTTACTGAATAGGCTTTGTTTATTCTGACATGATGTACTTTGATATCTAGATTGGCTGTGTGTATTGTTACATATTGTAATTTGATATCTAGATGAGCGATGTATATTTTGACATGATGTACTTTGATATTTGGTACTTTCTAGCAGTTCCAAAATACTGGTATTCTGGGGAAGATCAAGTAGCATTGAGGAACATGTAATTTTGCTAAATGCAGCCCGATTTTCGCTTTGTTATAAATTGCCAGCAGAATATCAAATCAGTTTCAGTTTGTCTTTAAACTTTGCATCTTCAGTTGTGTGATCCCATTAATAAACATGAATGCAGTAAAGTTCTGTGTCAATAAAAAAATTTAATGATCCAAAATGAAGAGAATGTAGGAAGTATTGACACCATGATTACAAACATACAACTAACTGAATATCATGCAGTACATTTACAGTTTATTTCCATTTAGATTTTCATTTCCACAATGAAAATTTATTTTAGGAACTTTTGGCAGATATGATGTTTATGGTAGTTCTTTTTTCTTCTGTACTTATTATGTTTAAGAATTTTGTGAATCTGGGTCTTAAGCAACTTTAAACACTAAACAGATGTTGGTAAAGTGCAGGTTTGCAGGATTGAAGTAAAAAGGCTTATATTTGTGTTGTAAGCTTATACAATAGCAAGGAATATTTTCTATAATTCAGTGATATAATTACCTCATTCAAAGATTTATAATGAAATCAGTATTTAACTTGTAACAAGTACATTTGTCTCAATCTTAAACTTGCACCATTTCAAATCATAGAGAAAATGAATTACATTGCTCTGATTTGTATTATATCACTAAATCAGTGAAATTCATATTGTAATTTTCAATGAATTTTTTTCTTTAATTGTACATTTATTTTTCTGGTAACTTTTTCTGTTTGTTTTCTGCTTTGAATTTTTCTCTCAACATGTGAAAATTAGTTTTGGTTGGGTACATGCAACGATCTGTTCTGTTTAATAATAAAGATCTTATCAGTTGAACTTTCTTAGTTGTATTATTTCATTGTTGTAATTGAATGAACAATTGTGGTGGCAATGGACGAAATGTACTTCTCTCATGGGAAGGACCCAAAAGTACATTTGTCATGGCATGGACCAAAAAGTACATCTGCTATAGCAAGTGACCAATTTATCTGTCATGCTGAGGGACCAAATCTGTGTATCCCCTAGGGGTACAAGGCTGAGAGCCTAAAATTCTTTTGTTGTCAAAACAATTGGTCAGATTGAGTAAAAAGCATCCTTATTGTGTCAGAACTAGAGTCAAATTAAACATTTGGAGGTCTCTGCACAAATGAGAGTAATGGAGATATGCTGACTCAGTGGTACTTTTATCACATCATGGGTCTAAACAAAACATTAGTCACATCAAGGACCCAAAATACATTTGTCATGGCAATTACATTTGTCATGGCAAGGACCCAAAAGTACATTTGTCATTGCAAGGACCCAAAAGTACATTTAAAAGTACATGTCATGGCAAAAACCCAAAAGAATATTTATCATGGCAAGGACCCAAAAGTATATTTATCATGGTAAGGACCCAAAAGTATATTTTTCATGGCAAGGACCCAAAATTATATTTATCATGGCAAGGACCCAAAAGTACATTTAAAAGTACATGTGTCATGGCAATGAACCAAAAGTATATTTATCATGGCAAGGACCCAAAAGTACATTTAAAAGTACATGTGTCATGGCAAAGACCCAAAAGTATATTTATCATGGCAAGGACCCAAAAGTATATTTATCATGGTAAAGACCCAAAAGTATATTTCACATGGCAAGGACCCAAAAGTACATTTATCATGGCAAGGACCAAAAAGTACATTTAAAAGTACATGTGTCATGGCAAAGAACCAAAAGTATATTTATCATGACAAGGACCTAAAAGTACATTTCAAAGTACATGTGTCATGGCAAAGACCCAAAAGTATATTTATCATGGCAAGGACCCAAAAGTATATTTATCATGGTAAGGACCCAAAAGTACATTTATCATGACAAGGACCCAAAAGTATATTTATAATGGCAAGGACCCAAAAGTACATTTAAAAGTACATTTGTCAAGGCAAAGACCCAAAATTACATTTATCATGACAAGGGCCCAAAAATACATATGTCATGGTAAGGACCCAAAAATACATTTGTCATGGCAAGGACCCAAACATACATTTGTCATGGCAAGGACCCAAAAAAATATTTATCATGGCAAGGATCCAAAAATACATTTGTCATGGCAAGGACCCAAAAGTATATTTATCATGGCAAGGATCCAAAAATACATTTGTCATAGCAAGGACCCAACAATACATGTATCATAGCAAGGACCCAAAAGTATATTTATCATGGCAAGGACCCAAAAATATATTTATCATGGCAAGGACCCAAAAATACATTTGTCAATGCAAGGACCCAAAAGTATATTTAGCATGGCAAGAATCCAAAAGTACATTTAAAAGTACATGTGTCATGGCAAAGACCCAAAAGTATATTTATCATGGCAAGGACCCAAAAGTATATTTATCAAGGTAAGGACCTAAAAGTATATTTGTTATGGTAAGGACCCAAAAAGTATATTTTTCATGGCAAGGACCCAAAAATACATTTGTCATGGCAAGGAACCAAAAGTATATTTATCATGGCAAGGATCCAAAAATACATTTATCATGGCAAGGACATAAAAATACATTTGTCATGGCAAGGACCCAAAAATACATTTGTCATGGCAAGGAACCAAAAGTATATTTATCATGGCAAGGATCCAAAAATACATTTATCATGGAAAGGACATAAGAATACATTTGTCATGGCAAGGACCCAAAAAAAATGTATCATGGCAAGGACCCAAAAATACATTTGTCATGACATGGACCTAAAAGTAAATTTGTCAAGGCAAGGACCCAAAAGTACATTTAAAAGTAAATGTGTCATGGTAAAGACCCAAAATTATATTTATCATGGCAAGGACCCAAAAGGACATTTAAAAGTACATGTGTCATGGCAAAGATCCAAAAGTATATTTATCATGGCAAGGACCCTAATGTATATTTATCATGGTAAGGACCCAAAAGTATATTTATCATGACAAGGAACCAAAAGTACATTTTTCATGGCAAGGACCAAAAAATACATTTGTTATGGCAAGGACCCAAAAGTATATTTGTTATGGCAAGGACCCAAAATAAATTTGTTATGACAAGGACACAAAAGTATATTTATCATGGTAATGACCCAAAAGAATATTTGTCATGGCAAGGACACAAAAGTATATTCATCATGGCAAGGACCCAAAAGTATATTTATCGTGGCAAGGACTGAAAATATATTTGTCAAGGCAAGGACCTAAAAGTATATTTGTCATGTCAAGGACCCAAAAGTATATTAGTCATGCCAAGGACACAAAAGTACATTTATCATGGTAAGGACCCAAAAGTATATTTCTCATGGCAAGGACCCAAAAGTATATTTGTCATGGCAAGGACCCAAAATTATATTTATCATGGAAAGAACCCAAAATTACATTTGACATGGCAAGGACCCAAAAGTATATTAGTCATGGCAAGGACCCAAATGTACATTTGTCATGGCAAGACCCAAATGAACATTTATCATGGCAAGAACCCAAAAGTACATTTAAAAGTACATGTGTCATGGTAAAGACCCAAAAGCACATTTTTCATGGCAAGGACCCAAAAGTATATTTGTCAAGGCAAGGACCCTAAAGTATATTTAAAAGTACATGTGTCATGGCAAAGACCCAAAAGTATATTTATGGCAAGGACCCAAAAGAACATTTAAAAGTACATGTGTCATGGCAAAGACCCAAACGTATATTTATCATCACAAGGACCCAAAAGTACATTTAAAAGTACATGTGTCATGGCAAAGACTCAAAAGTATATTTATCATGGCAAGGACCCAAAAGAATACTTATCATGGTAAGGATTCAAAAGTACACTTGTCATGGTAAGGACCCAAAAGCACATTTAAAATGGCATGGACCCAAAAGTATATTTACAATTGCAAGGACTCAAAAGTACATTTAAAAGTACATTTGTCATGGCAAAGACCCAAAGGTGTATCTATCATGATAAGGATCCAAAAACACATTTGTCATGGCAAGGACCCAAAAACGCATTTGTCATGGCAAGGAACCAAAATACTTTTGTCATGGCAAGGACCTAACAATACGTCTATCATAGCAAGGACCCAAAAGTATATTTATCATGGCAAGGACCCAAAAGTATATTTATCATGGCAAGGACCAAAAACTACATTTGTTATTGCAAGGACCCAAAGGTATATTCAGCATGGCAAGGACCCAAAAACACATTTAAAAGTACATGTGTCATGGCAAAGACCCAATAGTATATTTATCATGGCAAGGACCTAAAAGTATATTTATCATGGTAAGGACCCAAAAGTATATTTGTCATGGTAAGGACCCAAAGTATATTTTTCATGGCAAGGACCCAAAAGTATATTTATCATGGCATGGACCCAAAAGTACATTTAAAAGTATATGTGTCATGGCAAAGACTTAAAAGTATATTTATCATGACAAGGTCCCAAAAATACATTTGTCATGGCAAGGACCCCAAAAATACATTTGTCATGGCAATGACCCAAAAATACAATTATCATGGCAAGGATCCAAAAATACATTTTTAATGGCAAGGACCCAAAAATAAGTTTGTCATGGCAAGGATCCAAAAGTATATTTATCATGACAAGGATTCAAAAATACATTTATCATGGCAAGGACACAAAAAAGCATTTTTCATGGCAAGGACCCAAAAATACATGTATAATGGCAAGGACCCAAAAATACATTTGTCATGGCATGGACCCAAAAATATATTTGTCATAGCAAGGACCCAAAAGTACATTTAAAAGTGCATGAGTCATGGCAAAGATCCAAAAGTATATTTATAACAGCAAGAACCCTAAGGTATATTTATCAAGGTAAGGACCCATAAGTATATTTATCATGGCAAGGACCAAAAAGTACATTTATCATGGCAAGAACCAAAAAATACATTTGTTATGGCAAGGACCCAAAAGTGTATTTGTTATGGCAAAGACCCAAAAGTATATTCATCACGGTAAGGACCCAAAAGTATATCTGTCATGGCAAGGACCCAAAAGTTTATTTGTCATGGCAAGGACCCAAGAGTATATTTATCATGGGAAGGACCCAAAATATATTTGTCAGGGCAAGGACCTAAAAGTATATTTGTCATGGCAAGGACGCAAAAGTATATTGGTCATAGCAAGGACCCGAAAGTACATTTATCATGGTAAGGACCCAAAAGTATATTTGTCATGGCAAGGACCCAAAAGTATATTTGTCATGGCAAGGACCCAAATGTACATTTGTCATGTCAAGAACCCAAAAGTATATTTGCCATGGCAAGGACCCAAAAGTATATTTGTCATGGCAAGGACCCAAATGTACATTTGTCATGGCAAGGACCCAAAAGTATATTTGTCATGGCAAGGAACCAATAGTACAATTAAAAGTACATGAGTCATGGCAAAGACCGAAAATTATATTTATCATGGCAAGGACTCAATAGTACATTTAAAAGTACATGTGTCATGGCAAAGACCCAAAAGTATATTTATCATGGCAAGGACCCAAAAGTACATTTAAAAGTACATGTGTCATGGCAAAGACCCAAAAGTATATTTATCATGGCAAGGACCCAAAAGTATATTTATCATGGTATGAACCAAAAAGTATATTTCACATGGAAAGGAACAAAATGTACATTTATCATGGCAAGGACCCAAAAGTACATTTAAAATTACATGTGTCATGGCAAAGACCCAAAAGTAAATTTTTCATGGCAAGGACCCACAAGTATATTTGTCAAGGCAAGGACCCAAAAGTACATTAAAAAGTACATGTGTCATGGCAAAGACCCAAAAGTATATTTATGGCAAGGACCCAAAAGAACATTTAAAAGTACATGTGCCATGGCAAAGACCCAAAAGTATATTTATCATGGTAAGGACCCAAAAGTATATTTTTCATGGCAAGGACCCAAAAGTGCATTTGTCATGGCATGGACACAAAAGTACATTTAAAATTACAAGTCTCATGGCAAAGACCCAAAAGTATATTTATCATGGCAAGGTCCCAAAAGTACATTGAAAAGTACATGTGACATGGCAAAGACACAAAAGTATATTTATTATGACAAGGAACCAAAAGTTCATTTAAAAGTATATGTGTCATGGCAAAGACCCAAAAGGATATTTATTACGGCAAGGACCCAAAAGTATATATGTCATGTTAGGGACCCAAAAGTACATTTATCATGGCAAGGATCCAAAAGTATATTTATAATGGCAAGGACCCAAAAGTACATTTAAAAGTACATTTCTCATGGCAAAGACCCAAAAGTATATCCATCATGACAAGGACCCAAAAATACATTTGTCATGGCAAGGACCCAAAAATACATTTTTATGGCAATGACCCAAAAGTATATTTATCATGGTAAGGATCCAAAAATGCGTTTTTCATGGCAAGGAACCAAAAGTATCTTTATCATGGCAAGGATCCAAAAATACATTTGTCATGGCAAGGACCTAAAAATACATTTGTCATGGCAAGGACCCAACAATACATGTATCATAGCAAGGACCGAAAAGTATATTTATCATGGCAAGGACCCAAAATTATATTAATCATGGCAAGGACCGAAAAATACATTTGTCAATGCAAGGACCCAAAGTTATATTTAGCATGGCAAGGACCCAAAAGTACATTTAAAAGTACATGTGTCATGGCAAAGACCCAAAAGTATATTTATCATGGCAAGGACCCAAAAGTATATTTATCATGGTAAGGACCCAAAAGTATATTTGTAATGGTAAGGACCCAAAAGAATATTTATAATTTGCAAAAAGCCAAAAGTACATTTAAAAGTACATTTTTCATGGCAAAGACCCAAAAGTATATCCATCATGACAAGAAACCAAAAATACATTTGTCATGGCAAGGACCCAAAAATACATTTGTCATGGCAATGACCCAAAAGTATATTTATCATGGTAAGGATCCAAAAATGCATTTGTCATGGCAAGGAACCAAAAGTATATTTATCATGGCAAGGACCCAAAAATACATTTGTCATGGCAAGGACCCAACAATACATGTATTATAGCAAGGACCGAAAAGTATATTTATCATAGCAAGGACCCAAAATTATATTAATCATGGCAAGGACCCAAAAATACATTTGTCAATGCAAGGACCAAAAAGTTTGTTTAGCATGGCAAGGATCCAAAAGAAAATTTAAAAGTACAAGTGTCATGGCAAAGACCCAAAAGTATATTTATCATGGCAAGGACCCAAAAGTATATTTATCATGGTAAGGACCCAAAAATATATTTGTCATGGTAAGGACCCAAAAAGTATAATTTTCATGGCAAGGACCCAAAAGTATATTTAGCATGGCATCGACCCAAAAGTACATTTAAAAGTATATGTGTCATGGCAAAGACCCAAAAGTATATTTAACATGAAATACATTTGTCATGGCAAGGACCCAAAAATACATTTGTAATGGCAAGGATCAAAAAGTATATTTATCATGGCAAGAATCAAAAACTACATTTTTCATGGCAAGGACCCAAAAATACATTTGTCATGGAAAGGACCCAAAAACACATGTATCATGGCAAGGACCCAAAAATACATTTGTCATAGTACGGACACAAAAGTATATTTATCATGGCAAGGACCCAAAAGTACATTTAAAAGTACATGTGTCATGGCAAATGTCCAAAAATATATTTACCATGGCAAGGACCCTAAGGTATATTTATCATGGTAAGGACCCAAAATTATATTTATCATGGTAAGGACCCAAAAGTACATTTATCATGGCAAGTACCAAAAATACATTTCTTATGGCAAGGACCCAAAAGTGTATTTGTTATGGCAAGGAGCCAAAATAAAATTGTTATGGCAAGGACCCAAAAGTATTTTTGTCATGGCAAGGACCCAAAAGTATATTCATCATGGCAAGGACCCAAAAGTATATTTATCATGGCAAGGACCCAAAATATATTTGTCATGGCAAGGACCTAAAAGTATATTTGTCATGGCAAAGACCCAAAAGTATATTGGTCATGGCAAGGACCCAAAAAAATATTTGTAATAGCAAGGACCCAAAACTACATATGTCATGGAAAAGACCCAAAAGTATATTTGTCATGGCAAGGAGACAAATGTACATTTGTCATTGCAAGGACCCAAAAGAATATTTGTCATGGCATGGACCCAAAAGCATATTTGTCATGGCAAGGACACTAAAGTACATTTAAAAGTACATGTCTAATGGCAAAGACCCAAAAGTATATTTATCATTGCAAATACCGAAAAGTACATTTAAAAGTACATGTGTCATGGCAAAGACCCAAAAGTATATTTATCATGACAAGGACCCAAAAGTACATTTCAAAGTACATGTGTCATGTCAAAGACCCAAAAGTATATTTATCATGGCAAGGACCCAAAAGTATATTTGTCATGGTAAGGACCCAAAAGTATATTTATTATGGTAAGGACCTAAAAGTACATTTAAGAGTACAATTGTCATGGCAAGGACCCAAAAGTATATTTATCATGGCAAGGACCCAAAAATACATTTGACATGGCAAGGACCCAAAGGTATGTTTATCATGTCAAGGATCCAAAATTACATTTGTCATGGCAAGGACCGAACAATACATGTATCGTAGCAAGGACCCAAAAGTATATTTATCATGGCATGGACCCAAAATTATACATATCATGGCAAGGACACAAAAATACATTTGTCAATGCAAGGATCCAAAAGTATATTTAGCATGGCAAGGATCCAAAAGTACATTTAAAAGTACATGTGTCATGGCAAAGACCCAAAAGTATATTTATCATGGCAAGGACCTTAAAGTATATTTATCATGGTAAGGACCCAAAAGTTTATTTGTCATGGTAAGGACCCAAAAAGTATATTTTACATGGCAAGGACCCAAAAGTATATTTATCATGGCAATGACCCAAAAGTACATTTAAAAGTATATGTGTCATGGCAAATACCCAAAAGTATATTTATCATGAAGAGGACCCAAAAATACATTTGTCATTGCAAGGACCCAAAAATACATTTATCATGGCAAGGATGCAAAAATACATTTGTCATGACAAGGACCCAAAATTACATTTCTCATGGCAAGGATCCAAAAGTATATTTATCAAGGCAAGGATCAAAAAATACATTTATCATGGCAAGGACACAAAAATGCATTTGTCATGGCAAGGACCCAAAAATACCTGTATCATGGCAAGGACCCAAAAATACATTTGTCATGGCATGGACACAAAAGTATATTTGTCATGTTAAGGAACCAAAAGTACATTTAAAAGTACATGTGTCAGGGCAAAGACCCAAAAGTATATTTATCATGGCAAGGACCAGAAAGTATATTTATCATGGTAAGGACCCAAAAGTATATTTGTTATGGTAAGGACCCAAAAAGTATATTTTTCATGGCAAGGACCTAAAAGTATATTTATTATGGCATGGATCCAAATGTACATTTAAAATTATATGTGTCATGACACAGACCCAAAAGTATATTTATCATGACAAGGACCCAAAATACATTTGTCATAGCAAGGACCCAAAAAATACATTTGTCATGGCAAGGATTTTAAAAAAAATTATCATGGCAAGAATCCAAAAATACATTTGTCATGGCAAGTACCCAAAAATACATTTGCCATGGCAAGGACCCAAAAGTATATTTATCATGGCAAGGATGCAAAAATACATTTATCATGGCAAGGACACAAAAATACATGTATCATGGCAAGGACACAAAAATACATTTGTCATGGCACGGACACAAAGTTATATTTGTCATGGCAAGGATCCAAAAGTACATTTAAAAGTACATGTGTCATGGCAAAGATCCAAAAGTATATTTACCATGGCAAGGACCCTAAGGTATATTTATCATGGTAAGGACCCAAAAGTATATTTATCATGGCAAGGATCCAAAAGTACATTTATCATGGCAAGGACCAAAAAATACATTTGTTATGGCAGGACCCAAAAGTGTATTTGTTATGGCAAGGACCCAGAATTATATTTATCATGGTAAAGACCCAAAAGTATATTTGTCATGGCAAGGACCTGAAAGTATATTCTTCATAGCAAGGACCCAAAAGTATATTTATCATGGCAAGGACCCAAAATATATTTGTCATGGCAAGGACCTAAAAGTATATTTGTCATGGCAAAGACCCAAAGTACATTTTTCATGGTAAGGACCCTAAAGTATATTTGTCATGGCAAGGAACGAAAAGTATATTTGTCATGGAAAGGAGCCAAATTTATTTTTATCATGGCAAGGACCCAAAAGTACATTTGTCATGGCAAGAACCCAAAAGTATATTTGTCATGACAAGGACCCAAATGTACGTTTGTCTTTGCAAGGACCCCAAAGTATATTTGTCATGGCAAGGGCTCAAAAGTATATATGTCATTGCAAGGACCCAAAAGTACATTTAAAAGTACATGTGTCATGGCAAAGACCCAAAATTATATTTATCATGGCAAGGACTCAATAGTACATTTAAAAGTACACGTGTCATGGCAAAGACACAAAAGTATATTTATCATGGCAAGGACCCAAAAGTACATTTAAAATTACATGTGTCATGGCAAAGACCAAAAAGCATATTTATCATGACAAGGACCCAAAAGTATATTTATCATGGTAAGGACCCAAAAGTATGTTTCATATGGCAAGGACCCAAATGTACATTTATCATGCCAAGGACCCAAAAGTACATATAAAAGTACATGTGTCATGGCAAAGACCCAAAAGTACATTTTTCAAAGCAAGGAATGAAAAGTATATTTGTCAAGGCAAGGACCCAAAAGTACATTTAAAATTACATGTGTCATGACAAAGACCCAAAAGTATATTTATCATGGCAAGGACCCTAAAGTACATTTAAAAGTACATGTGTCATGGCAAAGACCCAAAAGTATATTTATCATGGTAAGTACCCAAAAGTATATTTTTCATGGCAAGGACCCAAAAGTATATTTGTCACGGCAAAGGACACAAAAGTACATTTAACACTACATGTCTTATGGCAAAGACCCAAAAGTATATTTATCATAGCAAGGACCAAAAAGTACATTTAAAAGTACATGTGTCATGGCAAAGACCCAAAAGTATATCTATCATGACAAGGACCCAAAAGTACATTTAAAAGTACATGTGTCATGGCAAAGACCCAAAAGTATATTTATCATGGCAAGGACCCAAAAGTATATTTATCATGGTAAGGACTCAAAAGAATATTTGTCATGGTAAGGACCCAAAAGTACATTTATCATGGCAAGGATCCAAAGGTATTTTTATAATGGCAAGGACCCAAAAGTACATTTAAAAGTACATTTGTCATGGCAAAGACCCAAAGGTATATCTATCATGAGAAGGACCCAAAAATACATTTGTCATGGCAAGGACCCAAAAATACATTTGTCATGGCAAAGAACCAAAAGTATATTTATCATAGCAAGTATCAAAAAATGCATTTGTCATTGCAAAATGGACCCAAAAGTATATTTATCATGGCAAGGAACCAAAAATACATTTGTCATGGAAAGGACCCAAAAATACATTTGTAATGGCAAGAACCCAGCTATACATGTATCATAGCAAGGACCCAATAGTTCATTTATCATGGCATGGACCCAATAGTATATTTCTCATGGCAAGGATTCAAAAATACATTTGTCAATGCAAGGACCCATAGGTATATTTAGCATGGCAAGGACCCAAAAGTACATTTAATAGTACATGTGTTATGGCAAAGACCCAATAGTATATTTATCATGGCTAGGACCCAAAAGTATATTTATCATGGCAAGAACCCAAAAATACATTTGTCAAATCAAGGACCCAAAGGTATATTTAGCATGGCAAGGACCCAAAATTACATTTAAAAGTACATGTGTCATGGCAAAGACCCAATAGTACATTTATCATGGCAAGGACCCAAAATTATATTTATCATGGTAAGGACCCAAAAGTATATTTGTCATCGTAAGGACCCAAAAGTATATTTTTTATGGCAAGGACCCAATGTTTATTTATCATGGCATGGACCCAAAAGTACATTTAAAAGTATATGTGTCATGGCAAAGACCCAAAAGTATATTTATCATGACAAGGACCCAAAAAATACATTTGTCATGGCAAGGACACAACAATACTTTTATCATGGCAAGGATCCAAAAATACATTTGTCATGGCAAGGACCCAAAAATACATTTGTCATGGCAAGGATCCAAAAGTATATCTATCATGGCAAGGATACAAAAATACATTTATCATGGCAAGGACCCAAAAATACATGTATCATGGCAAGGACCCAAAAATACATTTGTCATGGCACAGACCCAAAAGTGTATTTGTCATGGCAAGGACTCAAAATTACATTTAAAAGTACATGTGTCAAGGCAAAGATCCAAAAGTATATTTATCATGGCAAGGTCCCTAAGGTATATTTATCATGGTAAGGACCCAAAAGTGATTTTGTTATGGCAAGAACCCAAAATAAATTTGCTATGGCAAGGACTCAAAAGTATATTCATTATGGTAAGGACCCAAAAGTATTTTTGTCATGCGAAGGACCCTGAAGTATATTTGTCATGACAAGGACCAAAAAGTGTATTTATCATGGGAAGGACCCAAAATATATTGGTCATGGCAAAGACCTAAAAGTATATTTGTCATGGAAAGGACTTAAAAGTATATTTGTCATGGCAAGGACCCAAAAGCATATTTGTCATGGCAAGGACCCAAAAGTACATTTGTCATGGCAAAGACCCAAAAGTATATTTGTCATGGCAAGGACCCAAATGTACATTTGTCATGGCAAGGACCCAAAAATATCTTTGTCATGGCATGGACCCAAAAGTTTATTTGTCATGGCAAGGACACTAAAGTACAGTTAAAAGTACATGTCTCATGGCGAAAAAACCAAAAATATATTTATCATGGCAAGGACCGAAAAGTACATTTAAAAGTACATGTGTAATGGCAAAGACCCAAAAGTATATTTATCATGACAAGGACCCAAAAGTACATTTCAAAATATATGTGTCATGGCAAAGACCCAAAAGTATATTAATCATTGCAAGGACCCAAAAGTATATTTGTCATGGTAAGGACCCAAAAGTACATTTATCATGGAAAGGACCCAAAAGTATATTTATAATGGCAAGGATCTAAAAGTACATTTAAAAGTAGATTTGTCATGGCAAAGACCCAAAAGTATATTTATCATGACAATGACCCAAAAATACATTTGTCATGTCAAGGACCCCAAAAGACATTTGTCATAACAAGGACCCAAAAATACATTTGTTATGGCAAGGACCCAAAAGTATGTTTATCATTGCATGGATCCAAAATTACATTTGTCATGGCAAGGTCCCAACAATACATGTATCATAGCAAGGACCCAAAAGTATATTTATCATGGCAATGACCCAAAGTATATATATCATGGGTAGGACCCAAAAATACATTTGTCAATGCAAGGACCCAAAAGTATATTTAGCATGGCAAGGATCCAAAATTACATTTTAAAGTACATGTGTCATGGCAAAGACCCAAAAGTATATTTATCATGGCAAGGACCCAAAAGTATATTTATCATGGTAAGGACCCAAAAGTATTTTTGTCATGGTTAGGACCCAAAAAGTATATTTTTCATGGCAAGGACCCAAAAGTATATTTATCATGGTAAGGACCCAAAAGTATATTTGTCATGGCACGGACCCAAAGTATATTTGTCATGGCAAGGACCCAAAATATATTTGTCATGGCAAGGACCTAAAAGTATATTTGTCATGGCAAGGACCCAAAAGTATATTGGTCATGGCAAGGACCCAAAATTATATTTATCGTTGCAAGGACCCAAAAGCAGATTTGTCATGGCAAGAACCCAAAAGTATATTTGTCATGGCTAGGACCCAAATGTACATTTGTCATGGTAGGGACCCAAAAGTATATTTGTCATGGCAAGGACCCAAAAGTACATTCAAAAGTACATGTGTCAAGGCAAAGACCCAAAATTATATTTATCATGGCAAGGACTCAAAAGAACATTTAAAAGTACATGTGTCATGGCAAAGATCCAAAAGTATATTTATCATGGGAAGGACCCAAAAGTATATTTCACATGGCAAGGACCCAAATGTACATTTATCATGTCAAGGACCCAAATATACATTTAAAAGTACATGTGTCACAGCAAAGTTCCAAACGTACATTTTTCATGGCAAGGACCCAAAAGTATTTTGGCAAGGCAAGGACCCAAAGTACATTTAAAAGTACATGTGTCATGGCAAAGACCCAAAAGTATATTTATCATGGCAAGGACCCAAAAGTACATTTAAAAGTACATGTGTCATCGCAAGGACCCAAAAGTATATTTATGGCAAGGACCCAAAAGAACATTTAAAAGTACATGTGTCATGGCAAAGACACAAAAGTATATTTATCATGGTAAGGACCCAAAAGTATATTTTTCATGGCAATGACCCAAAAGTATATTTGTCATGGCAAGGACACAAAAGTACATTTAAAACTACATGTCTCATGGCAAAGACCCAAAAGTATATTTATCATGGCAAGGACTCAAAAGTACTTTTAAAAGTACATGTGTCATGGCAAAGACCCAAAAGTATATTTATGATGACAAGGACCCAAAAGTACATTTAAAAGTACATGTGTCATGGCAAAGACCCAAAAGTATATTTATCATGGCAAGGACCGAAAAGTACATTTATCATGGCAAGGACCCAAAAGTATATTTATAATGGCAAAGAACAAAAAGTACATTTAAAAGTACATTTGTCATGGCAAAGACCCAAATGTATATTTATCATGACAAGGACCAAAAAATACATTTGTCATGGCAAGGACCCAAAAATACACTTGTCATGGCAAGGACCCAAACATACATTTGTCATGGCAAGGACCCAAAAGTTTATTTATCATGGTAAGGATCCAAAAATGCATTTGTCATGTCAAGGACCCAAAAGTATGTTTATCATGGCAAGGATCCAAAAATACATTTGTCATGGCAAGGACCCAAAAATACATTTGTCATGGCAAGGACCCAACAATACATGTATCATAGCAAGGACCCAAAATTATATTTATCATGGCAAGGACCCAAAAGTATATTTATCATGGCAAGGACCCAGAAATACATTTGTCAATGCAAGGATGCAAAGGTATATTTAGCATGGCAAGGACCCAAAAGTACATTTAAAAGTGGGGCCCCAAGTGGCCGAGTGGTCTAAAGCGCTGTCCGTTACGGATCACTGCCATCTCACCTCTGTCTGTGCGGGTTCGAGTCTAGGATTCGTCGAATGTGGATATGTGAGAAAGCTTGCCAGTAGCTTCTCGTGGGTCAGTGGTTCTTTCCGGTGATTTCCCGGTTTCTTCCTCCACCATTAATACTGGCCGCCATGAATAGCCTATCATGTGCTGAAAAATGGCGTTAAGCACAACAACAACAACAACAACAACAACAACAACAACAACATTTAAAAGTACATGTGTCATGGCAAAGACCCAAAAGTATATTTATCATGACAAGGACCCATAAGTATATTTATCATGGTAAGGACCCAAAAGTATATTTTTCATGGCAAGGACCCAAAAGTATATTTATCATGGCCTGGACCCAAAAGTACATTTAAAATTATATGTGTCATGGCAAAGACCCAAAAGTATATTTGTCATGACAAGGACCCAAAAAATACATTTGTCATGGCAAGGACCCAAAAATACATTTATCATGGCAAGGATACAAATATACATTTGTCATCGCAAGGACCCAAAAATACATTTGTCATGGCAAGGATCCAGAAGTATATTTATCATGGCAAGGATACAAAAATACATTTATCATGGCAAGGACCCAAAAGTACATTTGTCATGGCAAGGACCCAAAACTACATGTATCATGGCAAGGACCCAAAAATGCATTTGTCATGGCACAGACCCAAAAGTATATTTGTCATGGCAAGGACCCAAAAGTACATTTAAAATTACCTGTGTCATGGCAAGGACCCTAAAGTATATTTATCATGGTAAGGACCCAAAAGTATATTTATCATGGCAAGGAGCCAAAAGTACATTTATCATGGCAAGTACAAAAAAATACATTTGTTATGGCAAGGACCCAAAAGTGTATTTGTTATGGCAAGGACCCAAAATAAATTTGTTATGGCAAGGACCCAAAAGTATATTTATCATGGTAAGGACCCAAAAGTATATTTGTCATGGCAAGGACCCAAAAGTATATTTGTCTTCGCAAGGACCCAAAAATATATTGGTCATGGCAAGGACCCAAAAGTACATTTCTCATGGTAAGGACCCAAAAGTACATTTGTCATGGCAAAGACCCAAAAGTATATTTGTCATGGCAAGGACCCAAATGTATATTTGTCATGGCAAGGACCCAAAAGTATATTTGTCATGGCAAGGACCAAAAAGTATATTTGTCATGGCAAGGACCCAAAAGTATATTTATCTTGGCAAGGTCCCAAACTATATTTGTCATGGCAAGGCCCCAAAAAGTATATTTGTCATGGCAAGGACCCAAAATATATTTGTCATGGCAAGGGCCCAAAAGTATATTTGTCATGGCAAGGACCCAAAAGTATATTTGTCATGGCATGGACCCAAAAGTACATTTGTCATGGTAAGGACCCAAAAGTATATTGGTCTCAGTAAGGACCCAAAAGTACATTTGTCATGGTAAGGACCCAATTGTAGATCTAGAGGCCCCAGAAATAACAACCTGCTCTCCATCTATTTAAGAGAAATTCTTATTTCAACAGACCTGACAGAAAGAGGTAGGTAGAGATGGAAGAACAATTTCCACTTCGAGTAAGGATTTTAGCCATGGATCCACAGTTTTTAAAGACTGTCAAAAAACACTATTGTCAGGATGTGTTCCAATCTTAGCTTGCTTGACAAAAATATATATATATGACCATCTTAGGTTGAGTCCATGTTGTGGCATTGACTCTCCATCCATCTGTTCAAATACATTTTGTTGTCTTGTCCATAACTTTTTGCAAGTGTAAACTTTCCCAAAGTATACATCACAACTTGGCAGTGTGCGCCATATCAGAACCTCAAGATCTAAGTAACATAAAGGGAAGCCATAATAGACTTGCATCAGTGTCCAAATTTTAGTGTTTGAATCACAAGAGACATTTTAATGAACCTTCACCCATTTATATATTATATCCCAACTAGAAAATGTGTCACTTATCATAGCTTTGCCCCAGCCTCAATGGTAAGATCTTTTAAAGGGAAAAACACAAATATGTGACCACTATCCAGTAAAGATACAACTTTTATACAATAATTTTAATTAAATTTTAGCCTTTTGTATCTCTTTACAATATTCAGTAGTAACCGCTGCCTCAAGGTCAAGGTCACAACTAAGAATAATACAAGTTGGTGACTTGATACCTTATCTAGGCTGTTGTGAGATAGGCAAAGTATGTGCCATTGGAACTACTTTTATTTATCATAAAATGTTAGAACAGTTTGAAAGTCTGATGAGATAGTTTTTGTGCACCGCATAGTTAACCACACATAATTTAAGGGTTTTATCTTTTTTTAAATGCTCCCAAAGGTACAGCATATTATGTTATGTCTGTCCATCACAGAGCTAACTGATTTTATTTGTGTCCAAAATGAGAGTTCACTATTTACATCAGGAATGTGAAGCCTCTGACCCACAACCTGGTTTTGCCAAATACAAGTGTGGTTTTAAAAACCACTTCCAGGCCAGAGTCCTGGAGGAGACTGAATGCAAGAGCAGTTAATGCACTTTGTGGATAGCTTGTACTTGGGTGTAAGGAAAAATCCTATCAATTTTGAGGTCAAGATCACTGACAAAGAAGAAAAATGGTCTCTGCACAATAACATTAGTTCTACATCACATACCTGGACCAAACATTATGGATGGTTTGCACCTGTAGTAAAGAAAACATTAATTGATTTAAGGTGAAAAGGTAGATGGTCAAAAATCACTGATAAGAGAAATGGTTTCTGCACATAATTTTCAGTTCTCAGCAAAGTACTTTTGCTACTATTCATGTTTACCTTATACCTTGGGCATGAAACAATGCCTATTGATATTGTTAGTGGTTAAGGTCACTGACTGAAAGAAAAGCTAGTTTTGGTGTAATAACCATCATTATCGACCTTGACCTGAATTTGAGGGCTTGCAATTAAGGCATCTTGATTAAAGTAAAAAACATACGTGTCAAAGGTCATTGTGGCTTAAGGGAAAGTGGGTTTTGTAAAATAACTTTTGTGCTAGTGCAAGTTCCTTAACTGAACTTTGGATGGATTGCACTTATGGTAATGGTAATAAAGAAACTTTATTCTGGGGTCTAAATGTCAAGGTTGTGATATTGGTAAGTTTTATAAGAAAATAATGGTTTTTGAACAGTAACCTATGTTCAAGACAGCATATCTTTGTAATTCAATCAATGGGTCATACACAGAGGCCTATTAAAGGTAGGGTAGGTATTTCATTTCACAGTGTTACAAGGTAGGTATTTAATTTCACAATACTACAAGGTAGGTATTTCATTTCACAGTACTACAAGGTAGGTATTTAATTTCACAGTACTGCAGGGTAGGTATTTAATTTCAAAGTACTACAAGGTAGTTATTTCATTTCACCTTCTTCAAGGTAGGTATTTAATTTCACAGTACTACAGGGTAGGTATTTAATTTCACAGTACTGCTGAATAGGTATTTAATTTCACAGTACTACAAGGTAGGTATTTAATTTCACAGTACTGCAGGAATGGTATTTAATTTCACAGTACTACAAGGTAGGTATTTAATTTCAAAGCACTACAGGGTAGGTATTTAATTTCAAAGTACTGCTGGATAGGTATTTAATTTCACAGTACTGTAGGGTAGGTATTTAATTTCACAGTACTGCAGGATAGGTATTTAATTTCAAAGTACTGCTGGATAGGTATTTAATTTCACAGTACTACAAGGTAGGTATTTAATTTCACAGTACTACAAGGTAGGTATTTAATTTCACAGTACTGTAGGGTAGGTATTTAATTTCACAGTACTACAAGGTAGGTATTTAATTTCAAAGTACTGCAGGGTAGGTATTTAATTTCACAGTACTACAGGGTAGGTATTTAATTTCAAAGTTCTGCTGGATAGGTATTTAATTTCACAGTACTACAATGTAGGTATTTAATTTCACAGTACTGCAGGGTAGGTATTTAATTTCACAGTACTACAAGGTAGGTATTTAATTTCACAGTACTGCAGGGTAGATATTTAATTTCACAATACTACAGTGTAGGTGTATAGTTTCACAGAACTACAGGGTAGGCATTTAATATCACTGTATTATGGGGTGGGTGTATAAATTTCACAGTACTGAGGGTAGGTATGTAACTTCACAGTACTACAGGTTGGGTGTCTGATTTCACAGTACTTGCTGAAAACAAAACTCAAGCCAGTCAATCCAATGTAAAAATCACAGTGACTTCCTTGTTTCAAAGTTTCATGTTTTATTTGTTTATTTGTTGTTTGTAATGCTGGTGATTTTTTGATTAGTAGTTCAGAACATTGAACTTCATAGTTATTTATAGCATATGTGAAAACAATTCTTCCTATTGTCTTAATTTCTTGATCAGAGTAAGTATGTAGCATGTACATTTTAAGGTGGTACCTCACTTTTGACTTTTCAGCCATATATACTCATCGCCTGACTGCTTCAGTGGCTTAGTGGGTATGGCGTCTGCCTTAGATGTGGGAGTTTGCAGGTTCAAACTATGGCTGAGTCATACCAAAGACTTACAAAAATGGTACTAATAGCTGCCTCTCTTGGCACTCAGCATTAAGAGGTCAGTGTTAGGACTGATCAGCCTGGTGTCAGGATAATGTGACTGGGTGGGACATGATATCCCAGTGCTAGACATCACTATAAACTGCCACACTGCAGAGATTATAACAATATGAGTGAAAAATTGTTAAAACTACATTAAAAATCAAAATTACACAAACACACATACTAATTGATGAAGAACTTGAGCCAATTAATTTAAATTCAGAATTTTTGAAGGACTTTTTTGACTTCAATCTAATTTGGCATGAAGCTTCAAGATGTAGGTTGAGTTTGAGTTTTGCAGTTTCTTGGAAATGTTTCAATGTTTTATTGTTTCAGTTTCATCAAAAACATTGCTCTTCCATTTAATTTCTGCTTGACAATAAAACATAGGACTCAAACATGACGTGTCCTGTGAATGAAAAACAATTGCAAGGACAATAACAAATTTAAAAAAGGGAATGAGGGCTCTTTTAAGGGCCATGGTGTTTTATAGATCAAACATGTTATTTAGAAGACATTAGATCAAAGTATTGATGATACTAAGTCCAAGGTTAGGTTTTGAAAAGTTTAAATTTATTTCAGTTTTGTTGTTTACATACTTTTTAAAGAAAAATGCAACGTCAAGATGTGTCTACTTTTAGGGTGCTTTAATCAGCATATTAAAAAGCAAATAAGCATCAGAAGTCCATATTGATAGCCCCTTATGCAGGGATACTTTTGCATTTGACCAGAAGTCCATATTGATAGCCCCTTATGCAGTGATACTTTTGCATTTGACCAGAAGTCCATATTGATAGCGCCTTATCCAGGGATACTTTTTTATTTGACCAGAAGTCCATATTGATAGCCCCTTATGCAGGGATACTTTTGTAATGAACAAAAACCCCCCTTAAAATTTGTTTTTAAAACCCCTTTGGGGGGGATACTTTGCTTTTGGGCCGGGAAGCCCCATTGATTCCCTTTTTTTAAGGGTATTTTGTTTTTGACCGGGAAGGGGCCATATTGAACCCCTTATCCAGGGATATTTTTGCTTTTGGGCCAAAAGCCTTTATTATACCCCCTTAGGGGAAATACTTTTGCTTTTGACCAAAAGTCCTTTTAGTTACATATTTGATAAGGCCCTTTTTTTCCCAGGGGGTTTATTTTTGCATTTGCCCAGAAGCCCTTATTGAAAACCCCTTATCGGGGAATTTTTTTGCATTTGCCAGAAGCCCCTTTGATACCCCCTTAAATGCAGGGATAACTTTTGTTTTGCCCAGAAGTCCAAAATTGTTCCCCTTATGAAAGGGGATATTTTTGCATTTAAAAAGGGAAAGCCCATATTGATACCCCCTTAAAGCAGGGTTATTTTGCATTTGCCAGAGTTAATTTTTTTTGTTTGCCCTTTTGGGGATATTTTTGATTGCAGAAGTCCAAAATGATCCCCCTTATGAAAGGAAACTTTTGCATTTGACAGAAGCCCATTTTTGTTACCCCTTTTAAAGCGGGGTTACTTTTGCTTTTTTTAAAGAATTCCATATTGGGCCTTATTTTGCGGGAAATATTTTTGTTTTTAAACCTAAAAATTTTCCATTTTGTGCACCTTAGGGGGAAAGGGGGGGTTTTTAAAACCTTTTTTTTTGAAATTTTTGAACCAAAAAGGCCTTTGATGCCCCTTATCGGGTATTTTTGCATTTAACCCGAATTCCTTTTGGTTCCCCCATTTTTTCAGGGAAAATTTTGCATTTGCCCAAAGTCCATTTTGATTGCCCCTTATGCGGGGATTTTTTTGGTTTTTGCCAGAAGTCTTATTTTTAACCCCTTTTGCGGGGTTTACTTTTGTTTTTGGCCCAAGCCAATTGATAGCCCTTATGAAAGGGTTTTTTTTGGGCATTTAAACCGGAACCCCCTTTTGGGAAACCCCCTTATGCGGGGTTTATTTTGATTTAAATTTTTTAAGGGTCCAGGGGTGATTGGGCCCCTTTTAGGGCCAATTTTGAAAACCCTTTTGCATTTGAACCAAAAGGCCATTTTTTTAACCCCCCTTTTGGGGATACATTGCTTTGACCAAAAAAGCCATTTTGATACCCCTTTTAGGGCGGGTATTTTGCTTTTGCCAAAATTTTTTGGGGAAACCCCTTTTGGGGAATACTTTTGTTTTTGATTTAAAGCCCATTTTGGATCCTTAGGCGGGGTTCTTTTTTTTTTTGCCCAAATTTCCATTTGTTTTCCCCCCTTTTCCCCAGGGATATTTTTGGATTTCCAAAGAAGTTTTTATTGTCCCCTTTTGTGGGATATTTTTTAAATTGACCAAAAGGGCCATATTGAACCCCCTTAAAGCGGGGGGTTTTTTTGGGAATTTGCCCAAAGGTTTTCCATTTGGGAACCCCCTTTTAAATGAAAGGGAAAACTTTTGCATTTTTGGGAAGCCTTTTTGGGAAACCCCCCTTTTTGGGGGGGTTTCTTTTGTTTTTGCCCCGGAAAGCCAAATTTTGATAGCCCTTTTATGCCGGGAAAATTTTTTTGATTTTCCGGGAAGTTCATATTATCCCCCTTATGGGGGAACTTTTGTTTTTGACCAGTTTTTCCATATTTACACCCTTTTGCAGGGATACTTTTGCATTTGCCGGGAAAGGGTCCATATTGATACCCCATTATGCTGGAAAATTTTTGTTTTTGCCGGAAGTCCATTTAAATGCCCCTTATGCAGGGGATATTTTTTGTTTTTAAATGAAGTTCCATATTGTTTCCCCTTTTTAAGGGAAAATTTTCTTTGCATTTTTTTTTTTTTTTTTTTTTTTTTTTTTTTTAAATATATAAAATTAAATAAAATAATAAAAAAAAAAAAAAAAAAAAAAAAAAAAAAAAAAATAAAAAAAAAAAAAAAAAAAAAAAAAAAAAAAATAAAAATTAAAAAAAAATTTTAAATAAAAGGGCCCATATTGATAGCCCCTTATGCAAGGATACTTTTGAATTTGACCAGAAGTCCATATTGATAGCGCCTTATCCAGGGATACTTTTTTATTTGACCAGAAGTCCATATTGATAGCCCCTTATGCAGGGATACTTTTGTAATGACCAGAAGTCCATATTGATAACCCCTTATGCACGGATACTTTTGCATTTGACAAGAAGTCCATTGTGATAACCCCTTATACAGGGACACTTTTGTATTGACCAGAAGTCCATATTGATAGCCCCTTATGCAGGGATACTTTTGCATTTGACCAGAAGTCCATATTTATTGCCCCTTACGTAGGGATACTTTTGCATTTGACCAGAAGTCCATATTGATAGCGCCTTATCCAGGGATACTTTTGCATTTGACCAGAAGTCCATATTGATAGCCCCTTATGCAGGAATACTTTTGCATTTGACCAGAAGTCCATATTGATAGCCCCTTATGCAGGGATACTTTTGTAATGACCAGAAGTCCATATTGATAACCCCTTATGCAGGGATACTTTTGCATCTGACAAGAAGTCAATATTGATAGCCCCTTATGCAGGTATATTTTTGCATTTGACCAGAAGTTCATATTGATAGCCCCTTATGCAGGGATACTTTTGCATTTGACTAGAAGTACATAATGATGGCCCCTTATGCAAGGATACTTTTGCATTTGACCAGAAGCCCATATTGATAGCCCCTTAAGCAGGGATACTTTTGCATTTGACCAGAAGTTCATATTGATTGCCTCTTATGTAGGGATATTTTTGTATTGAACAGAAGTCCATATAGATAGCCCCTTATGCAGGGATACTTTTGCATTTGACCAGAAGTCCATATTGATAGCCTCTTATGCAGGCATACTTTTGCATTTAACCAGAACTCCATATTGATAGCCCCTTATGCAGGGATACTTTTGCATTTGACCAGAAGTCCATATTGATAGCCCCTTATGCAGGGATACTTTTGTAATGACCAGAAGTCCATATTGATAACCCCTTATGCAGGGATACTTTTGTAATGACCAGAAGACCATATTGATAGCCCCTTATGCAGGGATATTTTTGCATTTGACCAGAAGTTCATATGGACAGCCCCTTATGCAGGGATACTTTTGCATTTGACTAGAAGTCCATATTGATAGCCCCTTATGCAATGATACTTTTGCATTTGACCAGAAGCCCATATTGATAGCCCCTTATGCAGGGATACTATTGCATTTGACCAGAAGTTCATATTGATAGCCTCTTATGCAAGGATACTTTTGCATTTGACCGGAAGTCCATATTGAAAGCCCCTTATGCAGGAATACTTTTGTATTGACCTGAAGTCCATATTGATAGTCCCTTATGCAGGGATACTTCTGCCTTTGACCAGAAGTCCATATTGATATCCTCTTATGCAAGGATACTTTTGCATTTGACCGGAAGTCCATATTGAAAGCCCCTTATGCAGGGATACTTTTGTATTGATCTGAAGTCCATATTGATAGTCCCTTATGACTGGATACATTTGCATTTGACCAGAAGTTCATATTGATAGCTCCTTATGCAAGGATACTTTTGCATTTGACCAGAAATCCATATATATACACCCTGATGCAGGGATACTTTTGCATTTGACCAGAAGTCCATATTGATAGCCCATTATGCAGGGATAATTTTTGTATTGACCAGAAGTCGATATTGATAGCTCCTTATGCAGGGATACTTTTGCATTTGACTAGAAGTCCATATTGATAGCCCCTTATGCAGGGATATTTTTGCATTTAACCAGAAGTCCATATTGATAGCCCCTTATGCAGGGATAATTTTTCATTTGACCAGAAGTCCATATTGATAGCCCCTTATGCAGGGATACTTTTGCATTTGACCAGAAGTACATATTGATAGCCTCTTATGCAGTGATACTTCTGCATTTGACCAGAAGTCCATATTGATGGCCCCTTATGTAGGGATACTTTTGTATTGACCAGAAGTCAATATTGATAGCCCCTTATGCAGGGATACTTTTGCATTTGACCTGAAGTCCATATTGATAGCCCCTTATGCTGGGATACTTTTGCATTTGACCAGAAGTCCATATTGATAGTCTCTTATGCAAGGATACTTTTGCATTTGACCAGAAGTCTGTATTGATAGCCCCTTATGCAGGGATACATTTGTATTGACCAGAAGTCCATATTGATAGCCCCTTATGCAGGAATACTCTTGCATTGACCAAAAGTCCATTTTGATAGCCCCTTCTGCAGGGATACTTTTGCATTGACCAGAAGTCCATATTGATAGCCCCTTATGCAGGGATACTTTTGCATGTGACCAGAAGTCCATATTGAGAGCCTCTTCTGAAGGAATACTTTAGCATATGACCAGAAGTCCATATTGATAGCCCCTTATGCAGGGATACTTTTGCATATGACCAGAAGTCCATATTGATAGCCTCTTCTGCAGGGATACTTTTGCATATGACCAGAAATCCATATAGATAGCCCCTTCTGCAGGGGTTATTTTGCATTTGACCAGAAGTCCATATTGATAGCCTCTTATGCAGGCATACTTTTGCATTTAACCAGAACTCCATATTGATAGCCCCTTATGCAGGGATACTTTTGCATTTGACCAGAAGTCCATATTGATAGCCCCTTATGCAGGGATACTTTTGTAATGACCAGAAGTCCATATTGATAACCCCTTATGCAGGGATACTTTTGTAATGACCAGAAGACCATATTGATAGCCCCTTATGCAGGGATATTTTTGCATTTGACCAGAAGTTCATATGGACAGCCCCTTATGCAGGGATACTTTTGCATTTGACTAGAAGTCCATATTGATAGCCCCTTATGCAATGATACTTTTGCATTTGACCAGAAGCCCATATTGATAGCCCCTTATGCAGGGATACTATTGCATTTGACCAGAAGTTCATATTGATAGCCTCTTATGCAAGGATACTTTTGCATTTGACCGGAAGTCCATATTGAAAGCCCCTTATGCAGGAATACTTTTGTATTGACCTGAAGTCCATATTGATAGTCCCTTATGCAGGGATACTTCTGCCTTTGACCAGAAGTCCATATTGATATCCTCTTATGCAAGGATACTTTTGCATTTGACCGGAAGTCCATATTGAAAGCCCCTTATGCAGGGATACTTTTGTATTGATCTGAAGTCCATATTGATAGTCCCTTATGACTGGATACATTTGCATTTGACCAGAAGTTCATATTGATAGCTCCTTATGCAAGGATACTTTTGCATTTGACCAGAAATCCATATATATACACCCTGATGCAGGGATACTTTTGCATTTGACCAGAAGTCCATATTGATAGCCCATTATGCAGGGATAATTTTTGTATTGACCAGAAGTCGATATTGATAGCTCCTTATGCAGGGATACTTTTGCATTTGACTAGAAGTCCATATTGATAGCCCCTTATGCAGGGATATTTTTGCATTTAACCAGAAGTCCATATTGATAGCCCCTTATGCAGGGATAATTTTTCATTTGACCAGAAGTCCATATTGATAGCCCCTTATGCAGGGATACTTTTGCATTTGACCAGAAGTACATATTGATAGCCTCTTATGCAGTGATACTTCTGCATTTGACCAGAAGTCCATATTGATGGCCCCTTATGTAGGGATACTTTTGTATTGACCAGAAGTCAATATTGATAGCCCCTTATGCAGGGATACTTTTGCATTTGACCTGAAGTCCATATTGATAGCCCCTTATGCTGGGATACTTTTGCATTTGACCAGAAGTCCATATTGATAGTCTCTTATGCAAGGATACTTTTGCATTTGACCAGAAGTCTGTATTGATAGCCCCTTATGCAGGGATACATTTGTATTGACCAGAAGTCCATATTGATAGCCCCTTATGCAGGAATACTCTTGCATTGACCAAAAGTCCATTTTGATAGCCCCTTCTGCAGGGATACTTTTGCATTGACCAGAAGTCCATATTGATAGCCCCTTATGCAGGGATACTTTTGCATGTGACCAGAAGTCCATATTGAGAGCCTCTTCTGAAGGAATACTTTAGCATATGACCAGAAGTCCATATTGATAGCCCCTTATGCAGGGATACTTTTGCATATGACCAGAAGTCCATATTGATAGCCTCTTCTGCAGGGATACTTTTGCATATGACCAGAAATCCATATAGATAGCCCCTTCTGCAGGGGTTATTTTGCATTTGACCAGAAGTCCATATTGATAGCCTCTTATGCAGGCATACTTTTGCATTTAACCAGAACTCCATATTGATAGCCCCTTATGCAGGGATACTTTTGCATTTGACCAGAAGTCCATATTGATAGCCCCTTATGCAGGGATACTTTTGTAATGACCAGAAGTCCATATTGATAACCCCTTATGCAGGGATACTTTTGTAATGACCAGAAGACCATATTGATAGCCCCTTATGCAGGGATATTTTTGCATTTGACCAGAAGTTCATATGGACAGCCCCTTATGCAGGGATACTTTTGCATTTGACTAGAAGTCCATATTGATAGCCCCTTATGCAATGATACTTTTGCATTTGACCAGAAGCCCATATTGATAGCCCCTTATGCAGGGATACTATTGCATTTGACCAGAAGTTCATATTGATAGCCTCTTATGCAAGGATACTTTTGCATTTGACCGGAAGTCCATATTGAAAGCCCCTTATGCAGGAATACTTTTGTATTGACCTGAAGTCCATATTGATAGTCCCTTATGCAGGGATACTTCTGCCTTTGACCAGAAGTCCATATTGATATCCTCTTATGCAAGGATACTTTTGCATTTGACCGGAAGTCCATATTGAAAGCCCCTTATGCAGGGATACTTTTGTATTGATCTGAAGTCCATATTGATAGTCCCTTATGACTGGATACATTTGCATTTGACCAGAAGTTCATATTGATAGCTCCTTATGCAAGGATACTTTTGCATTTGACCAGAAATCCATATATATACACCCTGATGCAGGGATACTTTTGCATTTGACCAGAAGTCCATATTGATAGCCCATTATGCAGGGATAATTTTTGTATTGACCAGAAGTCGATATTGATAGCTCCTTATGCAGGGATACTTTTGCATTTGACTAGAAGTCCATATTGATAGCCCCTTATGCAGGGATATTTTTGCATTTAACCAGAAGTCCATATTGATAGCCCCTTATGCAGGGATAATTTTTCATTTGACCAGAAGTCCATATTGATAGCCCCTTATGCAGGGATACTTTTGCATTTGACCAGAAGTACATATTGATAGCCTCTTATGCAGTGATACTTCTGCATTTGACCAGAAGTCCATATTGATGGCCCCTTATGTAGGGATACTTTTGTATTGACCAGAAGTCAATATTGATAGCCCCTTATGCAGGGATACTTTTGCATTTGACCTGAAGTCCATATTGATAGCCCCTTATGCTGGGATACTTTTGCATTTGACCAGAAGTCCATATTGATAGTCTCTTATGCAAGGATACTTTTGCATTTGACCAGAAGTCTGTATTGATAGCCCCTTATGCAGGGATACATTTGTATTGACCAGAAGTCCATATTGATAGCCCCTTATGCAGGAATACTCTTGCATTGACCAAAAGTCCATTTTGATAGCCCCTTCTGCAGGGATACTTTTGCATTGACCAGAAGTCCATATTGATAGCCCCTTATGCAGGGATACTTTTGCATGTGACCAGAAGTCCATATTGAGAGCCTCTTCTGAAGGAATACTTTAGCATATGACCAGAAGTCCATATTGATAGCCCCTTATGCAGGGATACTTTTGCATATGACCAGAAGTCCATATTGATAGCCTCTTCTGCAGGGATACTTTTGCATATGACCAGAAATCCATATAGATAGCCCCTTCTGCAGGGGTTATTTTGCATTTGAACAGAAGTCCATATTGATAGGCCCTTATGCAGGGATACTTTTGCATTTGACCAGAAGTCCATATTGATAGCCCCTTATGGAGGGATACTTTTGCATTTGACTAGACGGCCATATTGATAGCCCCTTATGCAGAGATACTATTGTATTTGACCAGAAGTCTGTATTGAGATCCCCCTATGCAGGGATACTTTTGTATTGACCAGAAGTCCATATTGATAGCCCCTTATGCAGGGATACTTTTGCATTTGACCAGAAATCCATATTGATAGCCCCTTATGCACGCATACTTTTGCACTTGACCAGAAGTCCATATTGATAGCCCGTTATGCAGGGATACTTTTGCATTTGACCAGAAGGCCATATTGATAGCCCCTTATGCAGGCGTACTTTTGCATTTGACCAGAAGTCCATATTGATAGCCCCTTATGCAGGGATACTTTTGCATTTGACCAGAAGTCCATATTAATAGGCCCTTATGCAGGGATACTTTTGCATTTGACCAGAAGTCCATATTGATAGCCCCTTATGCAGAGATACTTTTGTATTTGACGAGAAGTCTGTATTGAGATCCCCCTATTCAGGGATACTTTTGTATTGACCAGAAGTCCATATTGATAGCCCCTTATGCAGGGATACTTTTGCATATGACCAGAAGTCCATATTGATAGCCTCTTCTGCAGGGATACTTTTGCATATGACCAGAAATCCATATTGATAGCCCCTTCTGCAGGGGTAATTTTGCATTTGACCAGAAGTCCATATTGATAGCCCCTTATGCAGGGATACTTTTGCATTTGACCAGAAGTCCATATTGATAGCCCCTTATGGAGGGATACTTTTGCATTTGACCAGACGGTCATATTGATAGCCATTTATGCAGAGATACTTTTGTATTTGACCAGAAGTCTGTATTGAGATCCCCCTATGCAGGGATACTTTTGTATTGACCAGAAGTCCATATTGATAGCCCCTTATGCAGGGATACTTTTGCATTTGACCAGAAATCCATATTGATAGCCCCTTATGCACGCATACTTTTGCATTTGACCAGAAGTCCATATTGATAGCCCGTTATGCAGGGATACTTTTGCATTTGACCAGAAGGCCATATTGATAGCCCCTTATGCAGGCGTACTTTTGCATTTGACCAGAAGTCCATATTGATAGCCCCTTATGCAGGGATACTTTTGCATTTGACCAGAAGTCCATATTGATAGGCCCTTATGCAGGGATACTTTTGCATTTGACCAGAAGTCCATATTGATAGCCCCTTATGCAGAGATACTTTTGTATTTGACAAGAAGTCTGTGTTGAGATCCCCCTATTCAGGGATACTTTTGTATTGACCAGAAGTCCATATTGATAGCCCCTTATGCAGGGATACTTTTGCATTTGACCAGAAATCCATATTGATAGCCCCTTATGCAGGCATACTTTTGTATTTGACCAGAAGTCCATATTGATAGCTTCTTATGCAAGGATACTTTTGCATTTGACCAGAAATCCATATTGATAGCCCCTTAATGCAGGGATACTTTTGCATTTGACCAGAAATCCATGTTGATAGCCTTTTATGCCTGGATACTTTTGTGTTTGAGCAGAAGTCCATATTGATAGCCCCTTATGTAGAAATACTTTTGTATTTGACCAGAAGTCCATATTGATAGCCCCTTATGCAGGGGTACTTTTGTATTTGACCAGAAGTCCATATTCGTAGCCCCTTATGTAGAAATACTTTAGTATGTGACCAGAAGTCCATATTGATAGCCATTTATGTAGGGATACTTTTGTATTGACCAGAAGTCCATATTGATAGCCCCTTATGTAGGGATACTTTTGCATTTGAGCAGATGTTCATATTGATAGCCCCTTATGTAAGGAGACTTTTGTATTGACCAGAAGGCCATATTGATAGCCCCTTAATACAGATATACTTTTGTATTTGACCAGAAGTCTGTATTGAGATCCCCCTATGCAGGGATACTTTTGTATTGACCAGAAGTCCATATTGATAGCCTCTTCTGCAGGGATACTTTTGCATATGACCAGAAATCCATATTGATAGCCCCTTCTGCAGGGGTAATTTTGCATTTGACCAGAAGTCCATATTGATAGCCCCTTATGCAGTGATACTTTTGCATTTGACCAGAAGTCCATATTGGTAGCCCCTTATGTAGAAATACTTTAGTATGTGACCAGAAGTCCATATTGATAGCCATTTATATAGGGATACTTTTGTATTGACCAGAATTCCATATTGATAGCCCCTTATGTAGGGATACTTTTGCATTTGACCAGATGTTCATATTGATAGCCCCTTATGTAAGGATACTTTTGTATTGACCAGAAGGCCATATTGATAGCCCCATAATGCAGATATACTTTTGTATTTGACCAGAAGTCTGTATTGAGATCCCCCTATGCAGGGATACTTTTGTATTGACCAGAAGTCCATATTGATAGCCTCTTCTGCAGGGATACTTTTGCATATGACCAGAAATCCATATTGATAGCCCCTTCTGCAGGGGTAATTTTGCATTTGACCAGAAGTCCATATTGATAGCCCCTTATGCAGGGATACTTTTGCATTTGACCAGAAGTCCATATTGATAGCCCCTTATGGAGGGATACTTTTGCATTTGACCAGACGGCCATATTGATAGCCCCTTATGCGGAGATACTTTTGTATTTGACCAGAAGTCTGTATTGAGATCCCCCTATGCAGGGATACTTTTGTATTGACCAGAAGTCCATATTGATAGCCCCTTATGCAGGGATACTTTTGCATTTGACCAGAAATCCATATTGATAGCCCCTTATGCACGGATACTTTTGCATTTGACCAGAAGTCCATATTGATAGCCCGTTATGCAGGGATACTTTTGCATTTGACCAGAAGGCCATATTGATAGCCCCTTATGCAGGCATACTTTTGCATTTGACCAGAAGTCCATATTGATAGCCCCTTATGCAGGGATACTTTTGCATTTGACCAGAAGTCCATATTGATAGGCCCTTATGCAGGGATACTTTTGCATTTGACCAGAAGTCCATATTGATAGCCCCTTATGCAGAGATACTTTTATATTTGACGAGAAGTCTGTATTGAGATCCCCCTCTTCAGGGATACTTTTGTATTGACCAGAAGTCCATATTGATAGCCCCTTATGCAGGGATACTTTTGCATTTGACCAGAAATCCATATTGATAGCCCCTTATGCAGGCATACTTTTGTATTTGACCAGAAGTCCATATTGATAGCTTCTTATGCAAGGATACTTTTGCATTTGACCAGAAGTCCATATTGATAGCCCCTTAATGCAGGGATACTTTTGCATTTGACCAGAAATCCATGTTGATAGCCTTTTATGCCTGGATACTTTTGTGTTTGAGCAGAAGTCCATATTGATAGCCCCTTATGTAGAAATACTTTTGTATTTGACCAGAAGTCCATATTGATAGCCCCTTATGCAGGGATACTTTTGTATTTGACCAGAAGTCCATATTGGTAGCCCCTTATGTAGAAATACTTTAGTATGTGACCAGAAGTCCATATTGATAGCCATTTATGTAGGGATACTTTTGTATTGACCAGAAGTCCATATTGATAGCCCCTTATGTTGGGATACTTTTGCATTTGACCAGATGTTCATATTGATAGCCCCTTATGTAAGGATACTTTTGTATTGACCAGAAGGCCATATTGATAGCCCCTTAATGCAGATATACTTTTGTATTTGACCAGAAGTCTGTATTTAGATCCCCCTATGCAGGGATACTTTTGTATTGACCAGATGTCCATATTGATAGCCCCTGAAGCAGGGATACTTTTGCATTTGACCAGAAGTCCATATTGATAGCCCCTTATGCAGGGATACTTTTGCAGTTGACCAGAAGTCCATATTGATAGCCTCTTATGCAGGGATACTTTTGCATTTGACCAGAAGTCCATATTGATAGCCCCTTAAGCAGGGATACTTTTGCATTTGACCAGAAGTCCATATTGATAGCCCCTTATGCAAGGATACTTTTGCATTGACCAGAAGTCCATATTGATAGCCCCTTATGCAGGGATACTTTTGTAATGACCAGAAGTCCATATTGATAACCCCTTATGCAGGGATATTTTTGCATTTGACCAGAAGTTCATATTGATAGCCCCTTATGCAGGGATACTTTTGCATTTGACTAGAAGTACATAATGATGGCCCCTTATGCAAGGAAACCTTTGCATTTGACCAGAAGCCCATATTGATAGCCCCTTATGCAGGGATACTTTTGCATTTGACCAGATGTTCATATTGATTGCCCCTTATGTAGGGATATTTTTGTATTGACCAGAAGTCCATATAGATAGCCCCTTATGCAGGTATACTTTTGCCTTTGACCAGAAGTCCATATTGATAGCCTCTTATGCAGGCATACTTTTGCATTTGACCAGAACTCCATATTGATAGCCCCTTATGCAGGGATACTTTTGCATTTGACCTGAAGTCCATATTGATAGCCCCTTATGCAGGGATACTTTTGTAATGACCAGAAGTCCATATTGATAACCCCTTATGCAGGGATACTTTTGTAATGACCAGAAGACCATATTGATAGCCCCTTATGCAGGGATATTTTTGCATTTGACCAGAAGTTCATATGGATAGCCCCTTATGCAGGAATACTTTTGCATTTGACTAGAAGTCCATATTGATAGCCCCTTATGCAAGGATACTTTTGCATTTGACCAGAAGCCCATATTGATAGCCCCTTATGCAGGGATACTTTTGCATTTGACCAGAAGTTCATATTGATGGCCCCTTATGTAGGGATACTTTTGTATTGACCAGAAGTCCATATTGACAGCCCCTTATGCAGGGATACTTTTGCATTTGACCAGAAGTCCATATTGATAGCCTCTTATGCAAGGATACTTTTGCATTTGACCGGAAGTCCATATTAATAGCCCCTTATGCAGGGATACTTTTGTATTGACCTGAAGTCCATATTGATAGCCCCTTATGACTGGATACTTTTGCATTTGACCAGAAGTTCATATTGATAGCTCCTTATGCAATGATACTTTTGCATTTGACCAGAAATCCATATATATACACCTTGATGCAGGGATACTTTTGCATTTGACCAGAAGTCCATATTGATAGCCCATTATGCAGGGATAATTTTTGTATTGACCAGAAGTCGATATTGATAGCTCCTTATGCAGGGATACTTTTGCATTTGACTAGAAGTACATATTGATAGCCCCTTATGCAGGGATACTTTTGCATTTGACCAGAAGTCCATATTGATAGGCCCTTATGCAGGGATACTTTTGCATTTGACCAGAAGTCCATATTGATAGCCCCTTATGCAGAGATACTTTTGTATTTGACGAGAAGTCTGTATTGAGATCCCCCTATGCAGGGACACTTTTGTATTGACCAGAAGTCCATATTGATAGCCCCTTATGCAGGGATACTTTTGCATTTGACCAGAAATCCATATTGATAGCCCCTTATGCAGGCATACTTTTGTATTTGACCAGAAGTCCATATTGATAGCTTCTTATGCAAGGATACTTTTGCATTTGACCAGAAGTCCATATTGATAGCCCCTTAATGCAGGGATACTTTTGCATTTGACCAGAAATCCATGTTGATAGCCTTTTATGCCTGGATCCTTTTGTGTTTGACCAGAAGTCCATATTGGAAGTCCCTTATGTAGAAATACTTTAATATTTGACCAGAAGTCCATATTGATAGCCCCTTATGTAGGGATACTTTTGTATTGACCAGAAGTCCATATTGATAGCCCCTTATGTAGGGATACTTTTGCATTTGACCAGATGTTCATATTGATAGCCCCTTATGTAAGGATACTTTTGTATTGACCAGAAGGCCATATTGATAGCCCCTTAATGCAGAGATACTTTTGTATTTGACCAGAAGTCTGTATTGAGATCTCCCTATGCAGGGATACTTTTGTATTGACCAGATGTCCATATTGATAGCCCCTGAAGCAGTGATACTTTTGCATTTGACCAGAAGTCCATATTGATAGCCCCTTATGCAGGGATACTTTTGCAGTTGACCAGAAGTCCATATTGATAGCCTCTTATGCAGGGATACTTTTGCATTTGACCAGAAGTCCATATTGATAGCCCCTTAAGCAGGGATACTTTTGCATTTGACCAGAAGTCCATATTGATAGCCCCTTATGCAAGGATTCTTTTGCATTGACCAGAAGTCCATATTGATAGCCCCTTATGCAGGGATACTTTTGTATTTGACCAGAAGCCAGAAGTCTATATTGATAGCCCCTTATGCAGGGATACTTTTGTTCTTTTTTCAGTTTTGTCCAAGGATTTTGGAGTTATGTCATTTAGAAGGCTGTTTTCATTTTCTAGGAAGTGTTCCTATATTTGAAGGTGGGTTGGCATTGTTTGTGGAAATAGCTTGGGGGGTGTTGTGTTAGGAAGTGTAGCCATATTTGAAGGTGGGTTGGCATTGTTTGTGGAAATAGCTTGGGGGATGTTGTGTTAGGAAGTGTTACTATATTTGAAGGTGGATTGGCATCCTTTGTGGAAATAGCTGGTGGAGTGTTGTGTTAGGGAGTAGCTATATTTGAAGTTTAGTTGACATCATTTAAGTTAAAATAGCTTCATGTGGCAGGCTTTCTGATCAAATTCTGCTGAGTGGTTTTGGAGCAAGCCTCATCAAATAACTTTGTAATATTTTTAGCAACAATATCCATATTTGACAATGAATCTGTATTATTTGTATTAAATTAAACTGCATTCATATCAGTCCTTCTTGTCAAATTTTAAGAAATTCTATCAAATGTGTCTCTAGAAGTTTTTGAAATTAATATTTGAACAATTTAACAATAAGTCATTTTTAATAGAGGGAAAATGTCATATTTATAGGTATGAAAGGTTATTATTATGTGGTGTTTTTTGCCACGTTTATTCTTGAATGTTTTTTGAAAAAGTTTGATGTTTTTTTCTGTTTGTAGTGATGATGGCCATGTTTGATGAAACATAAATTAATAATTAAACTTCAAAAGTTTTAGTAGCAGACATGAAATGAATTCTTTTTTTTTCAAGATATTCCTTGACTTTTTGATTGACGTGAAAGGTACATAGTTACATTCTATGAATGAATATCACAATATTCAAACGTTTTAAAACTTTTTCCATAGTGGATTATAAAAGTTGATAGCACAACAAAGAATTAATATGAGCCCATGTATTGAGTGTGTTAAAGCTATGAACATTAATACCACATCCACTAAGGGGTATGGAAAAGCTGTGTTCCTAACGTATCTAATAACATAGAAGACATGTCTGATCTATCATTTTGTAGTTATAATTCTATGAAAAAAACTTTATCTGACACCATATCAAAAGACAATAACTCATTGATTGGTTAGTATAGCATAGGTTATTTTTGGGTACATCCTTTGCCAATGTTAACAAAAATTAGCACAAAATGTTAGAAAGAAATCAAGTAGCATTGTTTATTAAACATCCGTCCGTTTGAGTCCAACAGAAAGAAGTAACAGTGTGATGTTTATATTACCATATGTATAAAATGGTCAATACTGTTTTTTGATGCAGATATTTCTATTTTACAAAGCACATTAGGTAGAGTTACAAAATGGTATCCATATTTGCCTGAAATTCCATATTCTCTTAATAAAGTACTACTGAAGTTCAACTGTGCAGTCAGAAATAGAGGGAGTGGTCATGTTATTTTCATCGTAAATATATGTGGTAAATACATGTGGTAACCAGAATTAGCTAGACATCAGTAAATTGGGATCAGATAAAGTGGATCTTAAGTAATATAGAATAAGAATGATAAGTAAATGTGTTAATGGATGAATTATGTAAGAATGATGAAATAGACAAATACTGTTAATCACAATACTTAGTCATATTTAAACTGCAAATACACATCTTATGAATTTGGAGTGTACAAATAATTACATGCAATGAGTAAAATTATTGTATTGACTCAAAATGAAACAGATTAATTTAAAATAATCTTGGCATTTTTGCATAAATAAATTAATGCATCAAGATGTTTTAAGACCAGTCTGACTCAAATGTATAATTAAAATTACTAGACAGTCAGACTTGTTCAGATAATAAAATGTCATCTGCCAGAAAGTAAAGGAAAAGACAGTAATGACAATGGTAGCAGTGATGGTGATATTGACTATAAGAACAAATATTGTTGTTATTGTTATGAAGTTAAATGAATTGTTAACACAAGTACTGACAAGACTCCACTTCAAACTATTCATTATAATATTTAAAGGTTTATTTCTTTTTTTTATCTCCTTTTTGATTTTTACTCACAACCAGAATAAGCTGCCCTGTATTAGAGGGTGTTAATGCCCAAAAGAACATTCATAAAAATCTCAGACATTTAATATCTGTATATGTATATGCAGGTGTTGGCATTAGCACAATTAATCTGTCAAACTTTTATATAATGATATGTGTGTGTATATGTATGTATTATTACATCATGGAATAGAGTTTCAATCATGTTGCTTTGTAGTAGTTGGTAATTATAGGTTTCTATCCAACATTTTAGTGTATATGTCAGTGATCTTACCTACTGAGATTACAATGGTCAAGGCAAATTACTACACTAATTATACTTTTGAAGGATTATTTGTGTGTGTGTGTGTGTGTGTGTGTGTGTGTTTTTGAATACAGATGTTTATATTATTTATGTCAGTTGATTAAGAAGTACTCATATAGTTATTACATTTCACCATATAACTGTGTTGAAATTATAGTTAAGGGGCCCTGAGTGGCTGAGTGGTCTAAAGTGCTGTCAGTTACGGATCACTGCCATCTCACCCCATTGAATGTGGATAGGTGAGAAAGCTTGCCAGTAGCTTCTCAGGAGTCAGTGGTTCTTTCTGGTGATTTCCCAGTTTCTTCCTCCACCATTAATACTGGCTGCCATGAATAGTCTATCGTGTGCTGAAAAAGGACATAAAGCCCAACAACAACAACAACAAAAATTATATTTAATATATTAAATTATGAACTGTCAAATTAAAATAGTGGCAAGGAAGGGAGGGGTCTGCATGGTTCCTGTTTTTAAAAGAAACACTTCCATTATAAGTTTACAAGGAATATGCAAGATTACAAACTATTGTTAGGAGGCTAAATTGGGTTGTAGGGAACTTTTAGTCATAAATTTATCAGTATTGCTGGGGTTGCCATTCTCTTCTAGAAATAACTTTGAATTGTCCTATCCAAAGAGGATAAAGTAAATCCCCAGTAAACAGGTGGGGTAAATATTGCATTAATGTCAAATAATTCTTGACACAGAAGTCATTAAGATTTCTCGGAATCAATAGACTGCTGAAAAAGAGACCTTGTGTAATTATTTCAAAGTAAAGAAACAAAAACATCAAATAATCAAGCATGTGTGAAACTGAATTAAGCTTGAAAGCTTCAAATTACTAGATAACCATAAAATTTAACATTTGACAACTTAACATTTCAATTATGCTTCCCATTATAGTGTACATCATGTAGAATTCATATAATATAATTCCTTAATTATGTTCCTATTATTATTATTATTGTTGTTATTATCTATTTATATATAGCAGTTACTTCAGTAACATTTAGATTTATTTTAGCATTGAACGTTAGGTATAATTATTTTTGTAATTTTGTATGTCTGATATTGGTGGTTACATTTGTACTGTAGCTGTGAAACAATTATAGCATTGGGTACAAAATGACAGGCACTTTGGGTACAAAATGACCATTGTATTGGGTACAAAACAACTCATATGGAACAACTTGGGTATGAAATGACTTGGGAATGGAATGACCATGTTCATTTTACCAGGATACAAAACAGACCACTCTACTAGAGCTGTAATATGAATTGGTTTGGTTTAGTTTGGTGTTTTATGGCCCCACAAAACACAGGTGGATTATTTAGTACCAAGGCAATTGGGGTAAATCACCTTGCCCCAGGGCACACAATGATTGCTAAACTGTGTTGATTGGATGGAAGGATTCACTGTGCATGCTAACCACTGAGCCCCCAGGAATAAGAAGGTTCAATGGAATGCAGTCTTATCCTCAAGTGACATATTGATGACAATCTCCATGGTTATACAGACAACAGAGGGAAACTTACATGTCAGGATATGAACCTAAGACATGTATTTACTACTAGTTTCTAAATGAGATATATACTCCCTTCATATGTGTGTAAACACTATACATTTTGGTGAGACATATACAATACTCCTGCTATGTGTAAGCACTAGACATCTGTGTGAGACAAACATGATGCATATGTGTACAAGTAAAATAAATCTAGGTGAGAAAGATACTCCCCACATGTGTAGGCACTAGACATCCAGGTGGACATATACTCCCCACATATGTGTGTAAGCACTAGACATCTAGGTGGGACATGTACTCCCAACATGTGTGTAAGCACTAGATATCTATGTGTGACATACTTCCCACATGTATGTAAGCACTAGACATTTAGGTGTGACATACTCTCCACATATGTCTAAGCACTAGACAGCTAGGTGAGTGTAAGCACTAGACATCTGTGTGAGACAAAATTCCTAAATACATGTGTAAGCACTATACATCAAGGTGAGAAAGATGCTCCCCACATGTGTGAAAACACTAAACATCAAGTTGAGACATACTCAATGCATGTGTAAGCACTAGTCATCAAGGTGAGACATATACTCTCCACATATGTGTAAGCACTAGACAGCTATGAGACATATACTCCCCACATATGTGTAAGCACTAGACATTTGTGTGAGAAAGATGCTCCCTGCATATATTTGTAAACACCAGATATCTAGCAATATTACTACAAAGCTTCAATTAAATACAAAAATGATTTTGATGGTTTCTTTCCAAAATATTAAAACATTCTGTTGAAAAGAAAACACCATGTTTCTGGAACTCCTAGATCATTAGGGTACAGGTTTTTGACCTAAAGTAATACTCATTTGAAGTTCCATGTTATTACAGCCACTTGTGTACAATATGCAAAACCTTCATAAACCCTGGCACAAGACTAAGATAAAATTCATATAAATTGTTGAATCTACTTCTGTTAGCAAAAATATAATAATATTTATATGTCTTGCTATTGACAGGTGAGATAATGTTTTTTTTTCTTTTTATTTAATGTCATTTTTCAGCATGATAAATGGTGATCAGTACACTTGATGGAGGATGACTCAACCAACTCACAGGAAGTTGCTGGCAAGCTTTCCCACATATCCATATTGGCTAAGTCAAGACTTGAACCAATGAAGACATAGATGACATGTGAGTGATCTGTAAAAACAAGCACCTTTGATCACTTGGCTACCTGGGGCCCCCAAAGGTGAGATAGAAAGATGGAACACATATTAAAAGTTGACCCTGGTGTATAGGGGAGCTATGCCATCTTTTTACATTCTTGTAAATAACTGGATTCTTAACCTATAATACAAAATCCCATCTCTCACTCCATCAACTAACTCTCTTTGGGAAAAGGTACTGTAGTATAGTTGTAGCATTTATTTTCATGCGTCTAAATTTTCATATTTTTGTAATTAAACAAAAAGACATTTTCTTGGGTAATTAAATTTAGAGTTTTGAATATCTGAGTTTGCATATTTAGAGGTATATAATTAGTGGAATGACATCAATAAATATCTGCCCTCCATGGAAGAGCTTAGTAAAGCCATCGACTGTCTCAATTGTGGGAAGGCCCCTGGGAGCGACAGCATCCCACCTGAAGAACTGGAAACTCACACTACTCCAGCCCTTGCATGAACTCCTCTGCCACTGTTGGGAACAGGGACACATCCCCCAAGAAATGCAGGATGCGAACATCTTCATTTTATACAAGAACAAAGGAGACCGCAGCGACTGTAACAACTACCGGGGCATTTCCCTCCTCAGTATCATCAGAAAGGCTTTCGCATGTGTCGCACTGGTACGCTTGCAGATCCTAGCCTCCCATATCTACCAAGAATCAGCCAGAGTGGACTCTTCAAACTCCTGAAGAAGGTTGGCTGCCCCCCTCGATTGCTTGCCATCATCACATTGTTTCACCAGAACACTCAATGCACAGTTTGCTTGAATGGTGCAACATCAGAAGCCTTCCCAGTCAGCAGTGGAGTAAAGCAGGTTTGTGTCCTTGCACCAACCATTTTTGCCATCTTCTTCTCCGTGCTCCTCCAGTATGCCTTCAAGGACTGCAGTGAGGGAGTGTACATTCACACCAGGGAAAATGGCAAACTGTTCAACATCAAACGTCTCCATGCAAAGACCAAAGTCACAGAGGTTTTTATCTGTGAATTGCTCTTTGATGACGATGCAGCTTTGATATCACATATGGAAGAAGGACTTCAGCAGCTGGTATGTCGCCTCTACCATGCCTGTAAAGAGTTCGGACTGACCATCAGTTTGAAGAAGACGAATGTCATGGCGCAGGATGTAGACTCCCCTCCAACCATCACCATTGATGGGTACAACCTTTACGTTGTTGAGAACTATACATACCCTGGGTCCACCATCTCCAGCTCGCTCTCCATTGATGCTGAGGTGAATGGCAGGATTGCTAAGGCAGCAGCAGTTATGGAAAGACTGAACCAGAGGGTCTGGAACAATCTCAACCTCACTGTGAAGACCAAACTGCATGTCTACCATGCATGTGTGCTCAGCACACTCCTCTACAGTAGTGAGGCATGGACCACCTACACGAGCCATGAAAGGAAACTTAAATAGTTTCCATATGAGATGCCTGCAGCGCATTCTGCGCAGGACAAAGTACCCAACATGGAGGTTCTGGAACGGGCCAGCATGAATAGCATGTTCACCATCCTCAGGGAGAGGTGCCGTCGGTGGCTCGGCCACATCAGGAGAATGGATACAGGCCATATTCCCAAGGATCTGTTTTACGGCGCGCTAACAGAAGGCACATGGCTGACTGGACAACTGGGAGGGCTGTGCTAACAATCGTTACGAAAGGCGACTTGCTGTGAGACAAGGCATTCAGAAAGCCAAGGAAGGGATAAAGCAAACCTCGCTACAAAGAGAGCCAAGAGAAAGGCAAAAAAACAACAGCCTCAACAAGAATCAATCTTCACCTGCAGCAAGTGCAACAAAGATTGTCATGCAAGGGTCGGACTCTTCAGCCACTCGCAACGGTGCAGATAAGGCACAAAAACTGGGAGCTACATCATCATCTCTTGAAGATGGATGGATGCCAACAATTAGAGGAATGACATCAATAAATATCTAAAATAAAAATTACAAAAGAACAAAACTGCCAACAAAAACAGTATTCACTTCAATAGTTAAAACTACCACCTGTATGAGTACCAATGTTTACCTGTTAAGATCAATCAGTTACTTTCAATATCAAAGGAAGCCAATGCAGTCAAAGACTACTAAGGTAATTGGTTATTACAGTACATCTCTTTTTAAAACACTGTTCATACAATTTTTTTCTCATAGGCATTAACACAGTGGCATAAGAATTGAAAATTCAACTATGATTTCACCTGGTTAGTACAATGTCATCATTTAATATTTGAATCAAACATGTGACCAGCACATCTTGGTCAATGCAAGTAGCAAGCAGTGCCAACATTGGTCTTGTTCAAAGCCAACCAAAGTGTGCCAATTCTAATTAAACTGAAAAACAATGAAAGCTATTCATAGTTTGAAACAAGCTAATTTCATCCATTAGAATTTACAAGAAATAAAGAATACAATATCACCTTTTCACCACTGGTATGCTAAACATGTCTTGGAGACCATCAGGGAAAAGGTGAGATCATTGTATTGAATTAGTAGACCTTAAAACCTCATCAAATTGATTCATGCTTGGTGGATAATTGCAACTTATGAAAAATGTGTGAAAGATTGGACTTTTCATCTATGGCTTAGAAAACTGGATTTATTAAATTCAACAAATTTCTTCTTTTATTTGTGGAGGGTGCTCTTCCTGGTTGTTCTTCGCAGATCATTTAGGGAGGCCCTCCTGCCTTATGTAATGTTTGTGCTACGTTCTTAATATTTCTTTTTATATATTTTTAATGCTGTTTTTTTACAGGCATTTTTTTCTTTATTGTTTTAAAAATCAAACATTTTTTAACAAAATGTCAAAGGTTCATCATTATTATAGTCTATTTAATGTTCTTCACTTGGGTACCATGGTTCGATTGTTTCATCATTGTGTGGTAAGTCTCTGTATTGTTCTTCTTGTTTCTCTTGTTTGTTCTTCCTTCTTTTTGCTTTTCTATTTTCTCTCTTTTCCTCTCTCCATGTTGGTCTCATCTATCATTGTCTCTGCCTGCAATGGCAATTCTGTTGGCATTGTATAGGCTTTAGGCTGGTTGGATGAGTTCTGTTTTTGTTTAGGTGGCTGTTGTTGATTCTGAATAGACTTGTAATTGCTGTTCTTTTAGTTTGGATGGCTGTAATTGTTGCTGGATCTCTGTTCTTATTGTTTTAGCTTTCATTGTTCTTGCTGCTTTGTTTCTTGTTGTTGTTGCTGTGGTTCTCTCGTTTGTTTTATTTGGGGGTCCTGGGTGCTTTTTGATTGGGCTTGTTGTAGTTGATTTGAGTGATCTGCCCCTGTTCTTGTTGCTGTTGCTTAGACTGTTGTTATTGTTGTTGTGCAGTTCTTTCGTTCTCTTGACATTTATGCAGAGTGTGTCCAGTTTGTCCACATCTACTGCATTTCCTGTGAAATATACAGCCTTTGTACCAAGATCTAACTAAAAATCCAAATAAATAGAAAGCTTTCTTCACTTCTTTCATTCTTTATTATTATTATTATTATTATTATTATTATTATTATTATTATTATTATTATTATTATGACTTTATTTAAAGAGGGTAACTCAATTAGCTAAGAACTAATCTACCTTGAGGCCCTCATTCAAAGAAATTTATTTATTTTTGCTGCATCTCTGAAGCCATTGTATATACTGGGTTTGGAAAGAGGAAATAGAGTGGGCATTTCTAATCTCAACTGGAATATTATTCCAGAGCAAAGTTCCAGAGTATTGGAAACTTTTTTTTAAAATAATTCCTTATTTGGTTTGGGAATTTTGTAATGTTTGGTAGACATTGATCGCAGGTGGGGAGTATTTCCAGGTAGCCTATACTTGAATAGTGATTGTAAATATTCAGGAGCTCTATTATTGGCTATCCTGTACATTAATTTGGCTTTTCATAAACAGATTCGGTCTTTAATAGGTAGTATTTTTAACTTACCAGCTAAATTTTCCTTGCTTTCTTTCTGGTTTGATATTAACTCAAAAGCTCTTGTTTGAAAATGTGCCAGCTTTGCTAAGTTGTTATCATTTGAATTACCCCATACTGTATTACAGTAGTCTAAATAGGGTTGTATGTAACTGTTATAAAATAGTTTTCTGTGCTTTTCCGGGATAAAGTGTCTTATCCTACTGAGAAGCCATAAACTTGAATTGACTTTTTTTTACTGATATGTTTGATATGTTCAGTCCATGATAGGTTATTATCTACCAAAACACCAAGTAGACTATCGTGACAGACCATTTGCAACCTTTTATCCTTCCATGTCAGACATAGTTCATCACTATCAAGTTTTGTTCTTTTTTTCCGTGTTGAGATAAGTAATATTTTAGTTTTACCAGTATTAACCACCATGCCATTGCATGTGCACCAGTAATCTAGTTTGTTTAGGGCATTCTGTAAAGAAATTTCGAGTTATTGTTTTGTGTTTTGGATGTCTGACAATGTTGTGTCATCTGCATAGAGATCTGTAGATGTTACTGAGTCCTTTAATACAAGTGGTAGGTCATTAATAAATAAAATAAACAGTAATGGACCCAGAATTGAGCCTTGTGGTACTCCACATCTAATTGTTTCAGGTTCAGACAGAACATTATTAATATAAACATGTTGTGTTCTCTCACTTAAGTATGAAGTAAAACCATCTAGCTGTGCTTTCATCACATTGGTAGATTTTCAGTTTCTTCTAAAAGGATTTCATGATCTACCATGTCAAAAGCTTTCCTGAAATCTACAAATACAAAACCTATTATTCTACCTTGATCAAGTGCTTGAAGTTATTTATCAGTTAGGGAGATCAAAGCAGTCTCACAGGAGTGTTTCTTTCTAAAGCCTGATTGATTAGGGTATAACAGAAAGTGTTTGGTTAAATATGATATGAATGAATAATGGACATGCTTTTCAATCAATTTTGACAAGTTTGGTAGTATTGAGATTGGCCGGTAGTTATCAGCATCATCCTTAGGACCAGATTTGTGAATAGGAGTTACTTTTGCAGTTTTCCATATTTTGGAAACAGATGAGGATGCAATACTTAAATTGATTATGAATGTTAAGCTATCTACCATAGCAGAGGCAGAAGATTTAATGAGTCGTGGACCAATCTGATCAAGTCCTGTAGCTTTCTTAGTATCAAGTTCACTGAGATATTTCTTAACAAAGTTTTTTGAGACTGGTGTGATGAAGAAACATATCTCCTTAGAGATTTTGCTGCTGCAGAACTTTTTCAGTTCAATAAAGTTGTTTTCAATCACTGATTCTTTTAACTTTGTGGTAATGTTGGTGGAAAAATCATTGAAAACATTTGCAATGTCATTGTTATCAGTGACTATGGTGTCATTTACCAGAAGTGAGTGGATTTTATTTATCTGATCTTTGTGTGTTCCTCCAGTGAGTTCATTGAAGACTTTCCAAATGCAGTTTTTGTCGCTCTTTTTGTTTTCAAGCAATGATTGATAATAATTTTGTTTAGATTTTTTGATCATATTTGTTATATTATTTCTCCATACTTTATATTGTGCATGGTTTCCCATAGCCTTAAATTGGTCTCTTGCTTTCAAAGCATCAAGGATTTCAGTTGTAAGCCAATTAGGTTGGATTTCATTCTGTACACCATGTACTTTCAGTGGTGCATGCTTAGAGACTACATCCATAAATAAGTCAGTCCACACCCTCTGAGCTTCATCTATGTCATCCAAATTTTGGATCATCTTCCATGGAGCTTTATATAGGTCTATGAGCAATTGTTCTTCATTAAAATTTTTGAATGATCTGTAAGTGATAGTTTTGTTTGTATTTTTCTTATTTCTCTTGCATTTAACCTTCCTTGTCAAAAAAGTAGGATAGTGGTCACTAAGACCAACTTTTGGTATGTTAACAGAAGTTACATTGTCTGGTAGGTTGGTATAAATGTGATCAATAAGAGTGCTTAATGTTTCTGTTACCCTAGTGGGGTCATTTACCATCTGTACTAGACCTAATGATTCAATAAATTCTGTCCAGTTCTTCCTTATTTGAGTATTGAGAAGGTCCTTATTATATCACCAAGTGCTTGACTTTTCTATTTCAAACACAATGTTCCTGTTGCATATAGATGTACCTGGGATTTTGTCCAATTTTGCAGTTTTTACTGGTATTTGGAATTTTTCCTCAAATCTTGTTTTGACAACATCTATTGGTATTTCTAGTGGAATGTCATTGAGGTACAAATTCCCCTTTTGTTTTTTGATCTTCCTCAAAATTAGATTAGTTTTTTTTCACTATAACCTGGAGGTTTTTAATCCTCATTTCCCCAGTTGGTAATATTGGTGTTTTCCCTTTAGGTCTTATGATATAGCCTTTGTGCCCAGCTTAAGTCTTCTCCATAGAGTTGGGGTATTGTACTTTCATTGCCACCATTACATCTGTTATTGTTGGAAAATTCTCTTTTAGGATGTTAGACATATCTAAAAACAGGTGTTACCTCTGAGTAGCTTCTCTATCTATCCTTTTCTTGTTGAATTTCTTAAAAGTGTTTCTTGCTTCCATCTTTCCACATGCAATTCCTGTGAGTAGTAATCACCTTGTTTTCACTTGTTTTTTTATTTTCTTTTCACAAAATTTTCATATTTCATTTATATCCTGTTTTTTAGTTCATGATTTGTGAATCATACATAAACAGAGTTCAGTCTGTGCTCTTGCAGGCTGTCTGCTTTGTCCTTGACTAAAAATCCTAGACTTCACTCTGTTGTAAAAGACTTTGCAAATCAACAAATTTCAGGCTTAATATTTCTGCCAAACATCTGTGTCAAATACTTGGGTGTAGGAGCTGACTTGATCTGTATGATGTTGATTCAGTGGATTTGTAAAAACATCTGTGAAATGTGAGTTTCAATACTCTGTTATAATTGGTGCATAGTTTCATTAGTAGTTACAATTAGTGTAAATATATAGTGTCATTAGTAACTGGTGTATGTACATGGTGTTTCATTAGTAATTGATATATAAACATAGTGTTTCATTAGTAACTGGTATATATATATATATATATATATATATATATATATATATATATATATATATATATATATATATATATATAATTTCCTTAGTAACTGGTGTATATACATGCCATTAGTAATTGGTGTATATATACCTAGTGTTTCCTTAGTAATTGGTATATATACATAGTGTTTCCTTAGTAATTGGTGTATATACATGCTGTTTCATTAGTAATTGGTGTATATACATGCTGTTTCATTAGTAATTGGTGTATATACATGCTGTTTCATTAGTAATTGGTATATATACATGCTGTTTCATTAGTAATTGGTATATATACATGCTGTTTCATTAGTAATTGGTGAATATACATGTTGTTTCATTAGTAATTGGTATATATATACATGCTGTTTCATTAGTAATTGGTATATATACATAGTGTTTCATTAGTAATTGGTATATATACACAGTGTTTCATTAGTAATTGGTGTATATACATGTTTCATTAGTAATTGGTATATATACATAGTGTTTCATTAGTAATTGGTGTATATACATGCTGTTTCATTAGTAATTGGTATATATACATAGTGTTTCATTAGTAATTGGTGTTTATACATGCTGTTTCATTAGTAATTGGTATATATACATGCTGTTTCATTAGTAATTGGTATATATACATGCTGTTTCATTAGTAATTGGTATATATACACAGTGTTTCTTTAGTAATTGGTGTATATACATGCTGTTTCATTAGTAATTGGTATATATACAATGTTTTATTAGTAATTTGTGTATATACATGCTGTTTCATTAGTAATTTAAATAACACACAATACACTGGTTCAATAGACACTTTATTTTATATATAACATCATTTTTTGGGCATAATGGGGCAAATCCTGTCACAGCACACTGCCCCAGCCCAGCTATGAATTGTTCTAAAGGATACCTCAAGACAAGATACATGTTGGAGCAATACCTGTATGTTGAGCAGCATGGGGCTGACATGAGGTATATAGGGACAATGATACTGAAACTTTAAGTCCGATCCTGAGGATGCTATGATAACAAACATCAGCCGATACTCCATACATGCACCATAGGAAGCTGATATGAAGTATATGAGCATAATAGTCGTTTACATTTAAGCACTGACACAAATTGGGGTTCAAAAGCAAAGTTTTGTATGAATGAAAACTTGGCAATGGAACCAAAACTGAAACAGTATACCATGCAAGAAATGCCCCAAATAAATGACATGGTGGAAGGTGGGGTTGCGGGTGGCTCTTTCCACCGATAAATTGCTCAAGTTAACTGTGGTGTTGATAATTCCCACTGGAAGGCGCACCCTTCACACGCATCCCTTGCTGCTGTATGAATGCCTTGGACAACTTAATGCATGATCACATACTCGAGACTCAGTCATCTGATTGGTTCAACATGAGGACATACCTCAATTTAGTTACTAGCTTATTGACCTAATACTGACTACAACAACATCACTTCTGGTAGTGAAAACTCCTAGACAAAGAGGGGTCCAAAAAGGGGCTAGAGAAGGATGCACTGTGTATCATTCAAACTATATTTAATCAATTAAATTACAATTTAAATAAGGCACAATACACAGGTTCAATAGACACTTTATTGTATATATATAACATCATTCTTTTGGCATAATGGGGGCAAATCCTGTCACAGCATACTGCCCCAGCCCAGCTCTGAATTGTTCTAAAGGATACCTCAGGACAAGATACATGTTGGAGTTTGTAGGGTTGTGAAGTGTCCAATACCTGTATGTTGATCAGCATGGGGCTGACATGAGGTATATAGGGACAATGATACTGATCCTGAGGATGCTATGATATCAAACATCAGCCGATACTCCATACATGCACCATAGGAAGCTGGTATGAAGTATATGGGCATAATAGTCATTTACATTTAAGCACTGACACAAATTGGGGTTCAAAAGCAAAGTTTTGAATGAATGAAAATTTGGCAATGGCCCAAACGAAGTGAAAGTAGCACTGTGACTCTGGAACAGTGTGACTGTAACGAGGCCCCCCCCCAATGCTGTTTCATTAGTAATTTGTGTAGCTTGGTGTTCTTTGGGATTAAAAATGCATGGACAAGATGAAACATACTTTCACAAGGATTTAAATTTTTACAACAATAGTTTCACTTGAATTTAGAAATGATTTTATAATTTTCACAAAGTAGTATCATTTATTATTCTTTCTTTCAATTTCAGTAATATCAGCATCTGAATACCTTGTGCTTATTCTTGTTTCTCTCAAGTTTTAACTATCTCACAACTTACTGATTTAAAATTACAGCTGCAAATACCATATACATGAGTGCTTTAAAACAATATAAATGTTTTACAATTCTTTTCTTCTCAGAGTTAAAATCTCCAAAAAATGAAACACCTTAAGAAAATGGGATGAGATAGGGTAGGCTTTTCCCATTACATGTGGCTAAATTTTTGCTGGATTTTCAGTTATGATACTACAGTTAGTTTTGGGGCTTCTTTGTCTACATTTGACACATGTATGTTTAATTCTATCTCAAAAATAACTACAACTAGGAAAGTTCAGTTGACAATATCTTTATTATTTAACAGAACAGATTGTTGTGAGAACTCAACCAGCAAGATGAGCATGAATGGCACATTATAATCCTCCTCATGTTTAACAGCCATCTTTTTAGGCAATAATAAAAGCATAACATCTGACTGAGGTTAATGACAAAATATTCTAAATAACCGTAACATTTGATGAAAGCATGTGGTCTTCAGCTTCATTTAAAATGCATAAACTATTATTTTCTTATTAGACTTACCAGGAATTTGACTTTTGACATCAGATTATAGGCTTTTGACCTTTGACATCAGACTCTATAGGTTTCCTTATTAATTTAAGTGCAAGCCATATGCAACATGTAGTCAAAAAACATACACTTCAACAAAAGTTGTTCTGCAAAATCCACTTTTTATAAAACCACAACAAACCTAACCATTGAATTTTTCACCACCAAATCTATAGGTGTTTTCCATTCCATTAGTGCATGTCACCAAAACTCTGGTCAAGGTACTACAGTGGTTATGTAAAAAGCATTCTTCTCCTTTTAAAGTGACTTGACCTCTGAACTTGTGGCACCTAAATCAATAGGTTTCTTTCTTACCAGACATGCAAGTCATCCACAAACAATGGTGAAGGTACATAGCAGACAACTTAAATTTTTGTACAAAATGTTTATCTCTTCTCAGTGAACAAAACTTTTACCTTCTGACCATGAAATTGATGGTTTCTTCTTACCCAAAATGCAAGCCATCCATAAAGAGTCATCCAGGTCTGTGATGTACAACTAATGTTACTGTACATGAACCATTTCTCCTTAAGGTGACCCAAGTGCAAGCCATCCACAAAGTTTCATGCAGGTATGTAGAACTAATGCTATTGTACACAAACAATTTGTCTTCAGTCAGTCCTCAGTCAGATTTTTGCCCTTTAGTCCAAAACTCTATAGGAATCTTCCAATTACCTAAAGTGCAGGCCATACACCCAGATTGGTAGCTGTAGATCATAAGCAACTGAAGTTATTGTGTAGAAATGAAATTGAATAGAGATAGATGGACAGATGTGTGTACATCCTAAGGTTCCACAGCAAGCCTATAAAAACAAATTTTCATGTTGTGAGGAAACAAATTAAAAGCAGAGAACAAAATACATAATGCAAAAAAAAAAATGTACAATCAAAAACAACTAATATTAAAATAAAATCACAAACTTAACCAATTTAGTGTTATGTGAAATTAAAAGACTTAATTCATTTTCTCTTTTCTAAGAAATGATGCAGGTTTAAAATTGCAACAAATGTACTGCTACTGTTAAATGCTACTCTGCCTTCATGGGTAAACATAAGGTAATTGTATCATTTACTTTTAGCAATTAGTTCTTGCTCTTGTTTAAAATTACAACATGGAATATATGCTTTTTCACTTCACTTAAAATGCAAACTTGCACTTTACTAATAGCAGTGTAGTTTTTGGTTCCATACAAAACTGTTAAGCACATGTACCTATTCCATAAAATTTTGCCATGAACATTTGCAAAATTTCCTGAAAATGAACTTTCAGTATGAAACATTCTAAAGTCAGTCTTTTATAAAGTAAATACACCTAGGAATTCTAAAGCAAACTTTAAATAGCCAATAGTAAATGTAACCTTAAATCTTCTGCTCATTATGATAAATTGATAACAAAATGGAACAAAAAAAGATAAGGCACATGATAGTATTACTACACAGAAATTAAATTTCAAAGGCATGGTCTGTGAATACAATTGGACTTCTTTGGCTTTTTCCATCACATGCTAGAAGAAAACCATTTTCAACTGACCTCAAGCCCATGGTTGATAGTATGCCATATTGTCATACTCTCATAGTGAATAGGTGACTCATCATAAGTAACAGCAATGGTTGCAGACAACTGAAATCAAATTATTTCTTTGATTTTTTAAATTACAAAGCTGCAGGAATAACATCAAAAATTAAATTTGCAGGTATTTCATTTTGTGATAAACAGAATATTATTTTCAAGATCTATCCTAATTATAAGACTATTATTTTCACTTCTGGTCAGATGTTCATGTGCCAAAACATACAAATTTAAGAAGTATCACTATCATCACCTTTCAAAGTAAGGGAAGGAAATGAGGATGTTCAACTGATATGCATAGTCAAAGTTTTTAATTCCCAACTATTCTTGCTGTGTACATCTTTCAATGCTGCCAAAATAGGGATCACAGCAAAAGCTCTTAGAAAGTTTAGTAGATATGAGTTTAAAATGTCACCAGTAACCTATTATATCCAGAAACAATTGTGTCATTGTTTGGACAATTTGATTTTCAGTTTTCCTGTTGCATTGTATAAAATTTTGACCCTATTTTACTTACTACTTTGCCTTGCCATTTCATTTCTATTCAGTAACATTTGGACTCTGACCATTTACCTAGTGATATGCCTTCCCATTTAATTTTACTCATTAATGTTTGGACTTCAGATACAATTGTACTTTCAACTTTGACCTGTCATTTCATTTCTACTCAATAAAGTTTGAAGAACTTCCTATTTTATTTAGTACCTTGCTCTGCCATTTCATTTCTACTTAATAACATATGAAGGACTTCATATTGTACTTAATTCTTTGCCCTGTCATTTCATTTTTACTCAATAATGTCTGAAGGACTTCATTGATTGAAATCAAATTTGGTAAGTGGCTTTACATGGGTAATATTCAGTTATTATCATTTTCCAGCAGAATGTTATGAAGTTGTGGTGTTTGTTTGATTTGAAATTTCTAAAAGAACTTTGACAGCATTTTATTTCATGTAAATCAAATTTAGTCTGAAGTATTACACAAAAATGACCTACCAGTATGGCTGTTAGATTTTCAACATTTTCCAGCAAGATTTTACTGTTTAGACCTCAGAAAAACTTGATATTCATGTCTGGTTTCCATTTCAATTTTCTATGTTCAAATTTTATGAACAAAGAAACCCTCCAGATTTTTACTAAATATCTGTTGTGCATGTTTTCAAATTATATCTCTTAACACACTAATTTAAAATGTACATTTTTAATACACTAATTCAAATATATAGATATCTAGTTACACTATTAAATTATGCTTCTCATGAGCAACTGTTCACTTGGTATTATTTGACTTTACAGTGGCAGATTATCAGCAAAGACTCGAACCAAGGAATGGATGGATGTTACATTCTATACACACATTTATGGTACAAGGACTTTTTTTTACTGAATCTCAACATGATCAGACAAAATGCAGAGCAATATAATGTAATGTAAATAAACATATGGACTATGTTCCATCAAGGATAACAACCATGCTTTTATTTTTATATATATATATATATATATATATATATATATATATATATATATATATATATATATATATATATATATATATATATATATATATATATATATATGCACACTTTGTACACAAAACCAGTCAATTTTTACAGTTGTATGTACTGTAAATCTACCTAATAAGACCATTCTTGATTAAAAGCTCATTTCTACAATTACAAACATTCAGTAGATTTTTTTTAGAGAGACTATAATCTGAACATTAGCCCATCATCCTACTTACCAAGGAAGAATGTTCATGACAGAAGTACTATATACACATACATACATACTTACATACATACATACACACATACATGCATACACACACACACACATACATACATACATACATACATACATACATACATACATACATACATACACACACACACATTCAAACATATTTATACAGTGCATTATTACAAATGCACAACAAATATAATATAACCTGTAATTGGCTAGACTTGGTTGGTTTTTGAATGAATTTTCAAAAAATTATGGCCTAAGAACACACCATGGCAGCCAAGCTGAACTTGCCTGGCTGAGTACAAAACCCATTATGCTTTGATTATGAGTGTGCTGCTCTACCAAATGAACTATCATGGCTTTCAAATTGTCTATGAAAACCAAATTATTCAAGTTATTATAAATGTCTAATAAATTTCATATGACACTAAAAACATTAGCAACTGGTGTATTACTAAGGGCAACTAACCACTTACTGTAATTTGCTCATCAGAGCCATAAGCAGGAATTTATTTTTGGAAATTAGAAATGAGTAGATTGGATGATCAGGGGACTTAACTCATCCAAATGAGACTTCACAATGCTGGAAATCAATTAAATATTGGATAAATGATGCCGATCTTCCACCATATATGGATTAAGATAGAAAAAAACTAAAGAAACCATCATAACGTATGCAATCAAAAGTGCTGATAAAATTTTGACAGAGAGCATCCTATTGACTCACATTTCTTGGGCAAGTGATTATGCATTTGGCTACTAAGCAGATATCAAGTGAGCTGTCATGATCACTTGGGCCTCTTGTTCTTCATTTAAATTTCTATAACGTTTAAACAAGACACTTCATGTCTGATTACATGATCAAAGGACACAGGACATGGTGCATCAAAATTGGTTGAAAATTGTCCAGCAGATAAAGTTTATTTGTTTTCTTACTTGTAGAGGTGGATCAGTTTTGTAGAAACCATAACAGTCCAATATGCCTGGATGTTCTATCTCAAATTTGCTCAAATATAGAAAAGTAATTTATAGAAAAGTAATTCAAATGTTTTTCTGTCTTTAGTAATAGTGACCATATCTAATGACAGACTGGTATCAAATGTATCAATTTGATAGGCTTTTGAGCATGGATGCTTTCAATTACAACTGGTTAAATTTTATGCAGCAGTTTTTGAGAATAGGCCATACAAATGCTAGCAATGACAACCATATTTGATTGTGAATTAGCATCATGGTACACAAACTAAAGATTATCCCATGAATTGGCCTCATGGTACACAAAAGAAAGGTCATCACATGAACTGGCCTCATGGTACACAAAAGAAAGGTCATCACATGAACTGGCCTCATGGTACACAAAAGAAAGGTCATCACATGAATTGGCATCATGGTACACAAAAGAAAGGTCATCACATGAATTGGCATCATGGTACACAAACGAAAGGTCATCACATGAATTGGCATCATGGTACACAAAAGAAAGGTCATCACATGAATTGTCATCATGGTACACAAACAAAATGTCATCACATGAATTGGCCTCATGTTACACAAATGAAAGGTCATCACATGAATTGGCCTCATGGTACACAAACAAAATGTCATCACATGAATTGGCATCATGTTACACAAATGAAAGGTCATCACATGAATTGGCATCATGGTACACAAACAAAATATCACATGAATTGGCATCATGGTACACAAATGAAAGGTCATTACATGAATTGGCATCATGGTACACAAATGAAAGGTCATCACATGAATTGGCATCATGGTACACAAAAGAAAGGTCATCACATGAATTGTCATCATGGTACACAAACAAAATGTCATCACATGAATTGGCCTCATGTTACACAAATGAAAGGTCATCACATGAATTGGCATCATGGTACACAAACAAAATATCACATGAATTGGCATCATGGTACACAAATGAAAGATCATCACATGAATTGGCATCATGGTACACAAACAAAATGTCATCACATGAATTGGCATCATGTTACACAAATGAAAGATCATCACATGAATTGGCATCATGGTACACAAACAAAATGTCATCACATGAATTGGCATCATGTTACACAAATGAAAGGTCATCACATGAATTGGCATCATGGTACACAAACAAAATATCACATGAATTGGCATCATGGTACACAAATGAAAGGTCATTACATGAATTGGCATCATGGTACATGAAGAAAATATCATATGAATTGGCCTCATGGTACACAAATGAAAGGTCATCACATGAATTGGCATTATGGTACACAAATGAAAGGTTATCACATGAATTGGCCTCATGGTACACAAATGAAAGGTCATTACATGAATTGGCATCATGGTACACAAATGAAAGGTCATTACATGAATTGGCATCATGGTACACAAATGAAATGTCATCACATGAATTGGCATCATGGTACACAAATGAAAGATAACATGAATTGGCATCATGGTTCACAAAGAAAATGTCATCACATGAATTGGCACCATGGTACACAAAGAAAATGTCATCACATGAATTGGCATCATGGTACACAAATGACAGGTCATCACATGAATTGGCATCATGATACACAAATGAAAGGTTATCACGCCAGGTTGCTTTCTTTCATATCTTGTCAAATATTGTTCAAAACTTTATGAAAAGAACTTTGTTATTTTTAGTAACGATGGCCATGATTGGTGGCAGAATTACATCAACAGTATAAACAAGAAAGCTCTCTATGCCAGGATGCTTCCTGTCCAATTTTGTAAACAAGTAGTTTTTGAGAAGCAACCTTTAGAAATGGTGGCAATATTGATGGAAAAAGTTGCATCTTTCACTCAAATCTGAAAGGTCTTCCCAGGATGTATTATTTTAAGTTTTATTAATTTTTATTCAAAAGTTTTGGCAATGTTGTTTAATGTTTTTATTTGTATTAATTGTTATATCTGATGCCATATTGGCACCTACTTTACAAATTTTAAAGGTTTTCATGCCTGGATACTTCTGTCAAACCTGATCAACTAAGAAGAAATTTAGTTTTTTTTTCTATTATATGTACTAGTTCCATATTGGATGGTAGATTTGCTTCAGTTGTAAAAATCTTAAAGCAAACTATGCTAGAGTGAAAATTCTGTTGAGGGTTTTTTAAGAAGTCATTTTAAAGGTTTTTCTAATTAATAGCAACAGTGGTCATATTTGGCTGTTGATTAGCATCATCGATACAAATCTGAAGGTCCTCATATCTCAATGCATTCTTTCAAACTTTGTTAAATTCTATGATCAACAGTTTTGGAATAGAAGTATTTTAAGTTTTTTCTGTTTTTATTAATGGCAGTCACCATATCTGACAAGGATTGACATCAGTTGTAAACACTTGAAAGCTCTCAATGCTAGGATATTTTCTATGAAATTTAGTCAAATTTGGTTAATTGGGTTTTTATTCATTAGGCCCCAGTGACTTGTGTCATTTTTATCTGAAATAGGGGTAGGAAACACATTTTGGAGGCTAATTCTGAGTACATCCAAATACATCTGCTTCCAAGAGTTTTCACTTGATGCGTAGTTGTGATTGAAACTTTGTTTTTCATTTGGCTCTAGCATGAGCTGAAAAGTATAGTTGGAGTTCTTTTTTTACACATGGCCATGTTTTACTCCCAATCCTGAACTTATCCTACTGTTTTCAAAGGTTCACCTGTCTGTGTGCAGTTCAGACCAGTCTACCTTAGATCATAGGCCAAAAAGTCTAAAATCCAGACAAAAAAATCCAGTACAGACAATGGGTGAAGTTTTGGTTTTAAAAAGATCAGGTCTGAAAAGAGTTGTTGTCCCCTCTGCATTCTGTAATGCAAGTAGAAAGTCCAAATTATTTGGTATCATTGTCTGCTTTTCGGTAATACCTTCCAATTTCATGTATGTTAAATGACCTTGACACTATAGAGTTTAAAGTAGGGCACTGCCTCATCACACCTATGGGTGGGATTGGGGCTGAATGAGTTAAGAGGGTTTTTTTTAAAATGGTGTTTCTAATTTTAGTAACTGAATCAGTATCTTTTATGCAAATTTAAAGGGTCTTGAATGCTATGATGGTTTTTGTTACATTTGGTCAAATTCTGTTTTATTGCAGAAATTATTTCATGAATTGTCTACTTTTTAGTAATGGCAGCTGTATTTGATTTTGGATTTTCATCATTTGTGTAAATCTGAAAGGTCTTCATGCCAGCATCCTTTGTGTCAAATATAATCAATTTTGTTGGGTGGTTTTTGAGAAGTGGTTCAAATTCTACTCTGCAGTTTTGGAATTGATTTCAAGATTTTTCTATATGAAGCAATTGTGACATTCTACATTTAGTAGCAAAAGCCATATTTGATAATGAATCAATTGTAAATATTTTGGAAGGTTTTCCTGCCTGGATGCTTTGTTGTTAAATTTGATGAAATTTAGTTAATCAATTTTTTAAAAGCTGTTAAAGGGTATTAACAATTTGTAGCAATGGTGGCTATATGTGAAGGCAGACGAGCTCATGACAGGATGCTCTGTGCCAGATTTGGTCACAACTTGTAAAATGTTTTTTTCTTTCAAAGTTTAAAGGTCATTGCTGAAGGATGCACAATGTATGATACATGAAGCCCACAGGACCCTATCATAACATTAATTGGCCTTTGAAAAGGTGAACTAAATCTCTAATTAAAAAAATGGTACCTCCACAAAATTCTGGACCAAATGGGTCCAACCAAGGGCAGAAATGATACTTAGGAAAGAGAAGTATGTAATGAAACTATATTTCAAATAGGAAGTGATTATGGTAAGGGGATATAGATAAATAAGTAATGATGAAAAAAAAAGTGTCCCCAACACACATCTTGACTCCACTGCCTCTAGCCAGAATTTAACACCAGGAACATGTGTGGTAAACAACAAGGAGTATGTGATGATATTACATTCCAAATATCAGGGGTAAGGTACATTCCAAATATCAGGGGTAAGGTACATTCCAAATATGAGGGGTAAGGTACATTCCAAATATCAGGGGTAAGGTACATTCCAAATATGAGGGGTAAGGTACATTCCAAATATGAGGGGTAAGGTACATTCCAAATATGAGGGGTAATGTACATTCCAAATATGAGGATCGTGGTTACTAAACTATAAGTGATACATGAAACAATTTGTACTTCCAATATAATGCTTGACTCCACGATCCCACCCAGAGTCAAATTCCAGATGTATGAGAGATATTAATAAAATGCTTGTTTGTTATGATGTTAGATCCCAAACATTAACTCAACTAGCAAAAGTATTATGGATTTATGATGAGAAAAAAAACTTCCCCATTATACTTCTTTACTCCATGGCCCAACACATGGGCAAGAATGGTACTGAAAAGGGAGTATGGGATATTTTTACATACCAAATAAAAAACTAATCATGTAAAAAGAATTGGAGCATCAAATGGATGAAATAGTCATATTATCTGATGTATTATTACAGAGCTGTACATGATGAAAAAAAAACTTTAACTGAAATGTGTCCATATTCTGACACCATGACACCAGCATGGTGCATATTTCAGATAAGAGTGACACTAAGAAATGGGGAGGATGAATGGAATTATATAAGGGGTTATGGAGTCTTGAGAAAATATCTTTAACTGAAGCTGTATGAAGATGCACCCACAAATGGAACACCATTTTGGGAATGTTATTTCACCATCTTGGGAATGTTATACAGCTGTCTTGAAACTGGAATTCTGCTTGGCTGCAGTATAAAAATGTCTCCACAATGGTTTTCTCTCAGAATGAAAGTTCTCAGATTTGCATATGTCCATATTAATATTTAAATTGCCACCACTTCATGCTTGCTGCCTTTTCTTCCACATTATAGCAAGAATCTATCCAAAATGCATCAGCTGTAGTTTTTATGTGGTTGGTATCATTTTGCTGGCTGTTGTCTTGAGGTACTGCATTATTAGTTAAAGGACTGACATCTTCTTACCAGTGTTGCCTAACCATCCCTTCCTCATATACTCTTGTACCTAAATGAAGAAAATTATACATATAGTGTATATATTAAGGAGGCACAATATAATCACAAATACATACAATTGTATACAAAAACTGTTTAAAGTATATATACAGTGGTTAAAGTGCACACAGAATGGCTAAAGTGGCAGTTTACAATCATATACTGGCATGACTATTTTTGTCACCAGTTTTGAAGCATAAAATTATATAATAAAACAAGAATGGCCTACTATTAGTCTTATTCACAACATGTGGGTAGTTAAGCATGGCCAAGGATTTCATTAATAAAAGTAAAAAAGGGTTATGAAAATTGTTAGTCCTCTAGCAACAGGTATTTTGTAGAGATAATGAAAGTAGTAGCAGTCTATACTAACATAAGAACCCAAAACAGGTTTTACAAAAGGTCTACAGTATTGTATGCATTTTGAAATAAAACTATCATGAAGTCAGAGAATACTTTCTGATTAGAAGCCATCCTCAAAGCACTTTTAAAATTTCTAAAATACAAGTCTATTCAAAAAATAGAAAGCAGCAGAAGAAAAAATCTTAATGAAATAGTCCATTCTGAATAAAAATTAAATTATATTAGTGTAACTGAAAGATTAGAAATACTGAACAGTCAAACCTGTCCATAGCAGTCACTTATGGAAAAAGGCAAAACTGGCAGCAGCACACACATGACAGTTGTACAAAGGTGCACATTTTAAAACTAGTTTTTGAACAAATACTGTAAATACTGTATATTATTATTATTATTATTATTATTATTATTATTATTATTATTATTATTATTATTATTAAGTTATCAAGATTGTTTTCAGAGCAACATACAACACAATCATAATTACAGGTATTAATGATCTCTCTAAAATTTGTGTTTAGCACAAGATTAGAGTATCCTGCTCACTTTAATACATTCTACAAATGAAATCATCACCAATGTAAAAATATACATTGATCTTTGCTCATGCTCTGAAAACAATTTCTGAATTAGTCTATGCTCAACCCATCAAGATCACAAAACAGCTGGCTTATGTGAGAAGCATATGATGATGAACAGAAAATCAAACGATATTGCAGACTATTCATTGTGACCCACAAACTGAAACCTCACCTGACTCTAGAGGCATGTTTTTGCAGACTATTCATTGTGACCCACAAACTGAAACGTCACCTGCCTCTAGAGGCATGTTTTTGCAGACTATTCACTGCAACCCACAAACTGAAATGTCACCTGCCTCTAGAGGCATGTTTTTGCAGACTATTCATTGTGACCCACAAACTGAAACATCACCTGCCTCTAAAGGCATGTTTTTGCAGACTATTCATTGTGACCCACAAACTGAAACATCACCTGCCTCTAGAGGCATGTTTTTGCAGACTATTCATTGTGACCCACAAACTGAAACGTCACCTGCCTCTAGAGGCATGTTTTTGCAGACTATTCATTGTGACCCATAAACTGAAACATCACCTGCCTCTAGAGGCATGTTTTTGCAGACTATTCATTGTGACCCACAAACTGAAACGTCACCTGCCTCTAGAGGCATGTTTTTGCAGACTATTCATTGTGACCCACAAACTGAAATGTCACCTGCCTCTAGAGGCATGTTTTTGCAGACTATTCATTGCAACCCACAAACTGAAATGTCACCTGCCTCTAGAGGCATGTTTTTGCAGACTATTCATTGTGACCCACAAACTGAAACATCACCTGCCTCTAGAGGCATGTTTTTGCAGACTATTCATTGTGACCCACAAACTGAAACATCACCTGCCTCTAGAGGCATGTTTTTGCAGACTATTCATTGTGACCCACAAACTGAAACATCACCTGCCTCTAGAGGCATATTTTTGCAGACTATTCATTGGGACCCACAAACTGAAACATCACCTGCCTCTAGAGGCATGTTTTTGCAGACTATTCATTGTGACCCACAAACTGAAACGTCACCTGCCTCTAGAGGCATGTTTTTGCAGACTATTCATTGTGACCCACAAACTGAAACATCACCTGCCTCTAGAGGCATATTTTTGCAGACTATTCATTGGGACCCACAAACTGAAACGTCACCTGCCTCTAGAGGCATGTTTTTGCAGACTATTCATTGTGACCCACAAACTGAAACGTCACCTGCCTCTAGAGGCATGTTTTTGCAGACTATTCATTGTGACCCACAAACTGAAATGTCACCTGCCTCTAGAGGCATGTTTTTGCAGACTATTCATTGCAACCCACAAACTGAAATGTCACCTGCCTCTAGAGGCATGTTTTTGCAGACTATTCATTGTGACCCACAAACTGAAACTTCACCTGCCTCTAGAGGCATGTTTTTGCAGACTATTCATTGTGACCCACAAACTGAAACGTCACCTGCCTCTAGAGGCATGTTTTTGCAGACTATTCATTGCAACCCACAAACTGAAATGTCACCTGCCTCTAGAGGCATGTTTTTGCAGACTATTCATTGTGACCCACAAACTGAAACTTCACCTGCCTTTAGAGGCATGTTTTTGCAGACTATTCATTGTGACCCACAAACTGAAACTTCACCTGCCTCTAGAGGCATGTTTTTGCAGACTATTCATTGTGACCCACAAACTGAAATGTCACCTGCCTCTAGAGGCATGTTTTTACAGACTATTCATTGCAACCCACAAACTGAAATGTCACCTGCCTCTAGAGGCATGTTTTTGCAGACTATTCATTTTGACCCACAAACTGAAACTTCACCTGCCTCTAGAGGCATGTTTTTGCAGACTATTCATTGCAACGCACAAACTGAAATGTCACCTGCCTCTAGAGGCATGTTTTGTATACTTACTGACCCTTATTAAAAGGATGTAACTTGTATCTTTTCACAAAGACAAACTTTCTTCTTTGGAGATAGCTTTAAATCTCATACAAATAGACCCCCCCATAACTTTAACTTATCAAACAGGTGAAAAAGGTGACTTCCATTACTGGTGCAAAAAAACAAATACTTTTTCCATCATCTAGGAAAAAAACTGTTTCAACCCTCTACCATAATGATATAAACTGCCTAGCTTTCAAATTTGCAATATTAACACCTTGGAGCTAGAGTGTCAATATTAATGGAGATAGGAGTACAAGCGAGATAAGAAATGTCTACATATTAATTCACATGATATTCCTTTTATCTAACAATGCCTTCCTCATGAACCAAATACGTAACCTGCATAGACTGAGCAGTCAATGTACATACGTTCCAGTGACCACTTAAAGCTCGGAGAAAGCATGGTTTGGTTAGGAAACACCTGGCCACTGGTAACAAAAAGTGGATGACTATTACAGACTGGACATTTTGTAGGAAATTTGCCAGAAGCGAATTAGAATGGCCATTGCAAACAGGTGACTGCTGAGTAAAGGTGACTGTTAGGACAGGTTTAACTCTATTTCATTTTTTTAGTCCCCATGGAGACTTACCAGTAATTCTAAAACAGAAAATGTTTCAAAATGATAAAAAACAAACTATATGTTGTAACTTTTTGGTATATAGTATAGCTAAATGTGAACTGATTCGTACAGATAATTAACCTAGTATTATAAAATGATTGTTCATACATGAATGATCATTTTCCTATGAGAGAGATCAGTATTCTCATACAAGGGATGAACATACCCATAAACCTGAGAGTGTATGTGTGATATTATGGCACAGTATTTCTATTCAATGAAAAGTCTGTTACTTTAAATACTGATTCCTCCTGCTATGGTATATATATAAGAGACCTGGTGGTTGCACCTCTACAGGTAAGAGGCCATACCTGGTTATCAAAATAATCAGGCGTATAACTAACCAATCAGGAACAGATTCTGAGATGCATTCACTTTCACAGCATGACACAGGAGTTATCCTTCTTTTATACCCTGCCTTTTATTTAAATGTAACATTGTATATCAATGGGGCATCTGTATGACTGGATCAAGCTGTAAATTAATCAATGAACCATCCAACCCTACAAGCAATTGTCTACTTATGCTTTGGCACCATAGAGTGCATGTATGTACTTTTACCAACAGGGGAGTCAACTCTTACCAAGTGATCATCAGACCTTAATGAACATTGTCCTTGAGAGGGTAGATAATAAAATATCTGAACAGAAGAGTTATATAAATAAGAAATATTAATAACCGAATAACAGTGTCTATGCAAGATATAAGACCATAAGAAGAAAGCTAAGGAGATGACAGATACACTTAATTTGATTATAATCAAACACTGAGCTAAATTTAATATAAATGGCTATTTTTGTTTAGTTCAGTTGGGATACACAACATCCCATAAAACAGTAATCTTTGTGAGTCCACCAGAGGTATACAATATTCCATACAAACAGTAATCTTTGTGAGTCCAACAGAGGTATACAACATTCCATTCAAACAGTAATCTTTTTTAGTAGAGCAGAGGTATACAACATTTCATACAAACAGTGTAATCTTTGTGAGTCCAGCAGAGGTATACAACATTCCATACAATCAGTAATCTTTGTGAGTCCAGCACATGTAAATAACATTCTATACAAACAGTAATCTTTTTGAGTTCAGCAGTGATACAAAACATTGCCAACAAGCAATAATCATTGTAAGTCTAGTGTTATACACAATGTACTGTAAATCTGGTCAATACAAATTACCAGTTATATGATATTTATTATTTAAAGATGATTGACAGCTTGCAGGAAATTCAATGATAAGAAGATATTTCTTATGTACAGTTAAATCTGCCTTATTGTTAACTCCATATAAAGGACAACTGCTGATAATGGACAACATTTATAAACTGAATTTTTTAAAATTTAACGACACATTTAAGCTAAAGGATAGTCATCCACAAAGAAAACTAATGTTAGGTTTCAGAAGGAAATTGCATTGTTGCAATTTGGTTCAGCTATCATCAGGATACTGTATGAAGCCCTGTTTCCCTAGAATGATCAAAAACACTGAGATTTGTTAAATTTAGAGGGACACTGGCAGTTTGGGTGGGATGTCCCCTAGGGGCTTGTTTAATGTGACACTCTTCAACCAGTATTCCATCAATAAGAAAGACATAAAGCCAACTGTTGTAACCTAAGGAAATTTTTAATGTAACCAATTAGAAACCATCTTTATTACCATTAAATATTCAGTTAAGTGGTACAGAAAGAAGGATTGTAAAAAATAATACTTATCTAATTTATCAGGAATGGTAAAATATTTTACTTTCTACAGCTTTATAACCATACAAACAGACGAATCAAATGTATACAATCATTTGGATCCAAGTTTTGGTAGGAGGGTAAAGAGTGGTCAATTATGACAGGAAGTAGATGGTTATGTTAAAAACGTCTAACTACTTATTCTTAAAATAAAATGTTTACTACTCTTAGGCTGAAAATTGGTGTGTGTGTGTGTGGGCTACTCCCTCTCACCCACCTCATATTCAATCTGTCACTGGAATGGGATAAGTCTCTTAAGAAGAGAAAAAGCTGACTCAAAGTATGATGGGAAAAAACTGAAGAATATTATTTCAACATCACAATCTTTTTGTTAACAGATGAGAGAAACAATCAAATGTATTAGATAAGTTCCAACTTTTGAATTCAAATGTAGTTAAACACACAGAAATTAAGGATAAATGGGCCATTTCAGAACAAAATACTAGCACAGTTTATATTTTAGACTCCTTGCTACAAAAAGCCTTATAAAAGAAAAAAAACACAGTAGTTAAAATTTAAATTTAAAAAAAAAACAACAAATGATCAAAAGAGAAACTAATAAGCATAGCAGTTAGCAGTAAAACAAGTCATATGGACAGATTCCATCAGCATTTTAAATGATTTATGTATGAATGCAGTTTACACAAAATGTCATATAAATCAGCATTTCAAATGATTTATGTCTGAATGCAGTTTACACAAAATGTCATAAAAAACTTATGCTGCCACACACTAAAAAGACAAACAGGAAACTATCACAAGATGAAAAAATGGTTAACAGAGGATACAAAAAGATTGCACAGAATGGAGAGTCACATCTACAATGCTATGAAATGAAGTATTTCCCTTATATCAGTTTCAAAATCTTTAACACACAATTTCAACATAGTCTTAATGCTGATGTTGCCTGCACTGCCGCTTCTGCCATCACTAGAAAAGTAATACCATGTCCCACCATACTATCACAGGTGTAAAAAGAAATAGCTGTCAGCATTTCAAAGCAAAGTTAGTATTTACATGCAAATGACATGCTTCATTCTTTTCCAATATAGGGTAAAAATAGAAGAAAAAACTGTTTACATATAGACAATTGTCCCCTCACCAACAAGAGCGTGTTTGCAGACTGGTATGAAGGATGATGCTTAGGCAATGGAAATTAAGAACTCTGCACAGAGATATGACATGTCAGCAGACTCATGCTGGACTGGATGAGACTGGACCCATTACCCATTAGTTGTGAGTCTAAGCAAATGACTAAGGCAGTATACTATTTATTCAAATGCACTAACAAAATTTAATGTATTTTCATGAAAGTAGGTAAATTAGGGGCCAAGATACTGTGATGAATCAAGACCTTCAAAATATGTCTTTCAAGTAAGAAATACAGGTCATGGTGCCTTATATTTAGTTACAGTGATTATATCTTTCTGATATCATCTAAATACCAATGTTCATGACCAAGGTAAATACACAAGCCATGCAAGATCTGCAAATCAGGTCACAGTGACCTAATTTTGGTGTGGCAAAGTATCCTCTCCAAGATGCACTTACATACCAGTGTTCACACTTAAGTGAAATAGGGTCCAAGATACTGAGGTCATTATGAACCAAATGCTGAAAATACAAAATATAGTCAAGCTGAAAATTTGGTCACAATTACCTAGTTTAGGCATGTTTGAGTTACTTTATTCATGAAACATTCACATAAAAATATTTTCATGTGTACACAAAATAGTTATCAATATATTGAGAGAGTAATGAATGAATAGCTGAAAATACACAAGTCAGTCAAGAATGAACATTATGCCACAGTGACTAGTTTGGTATGGCTGTGTTATTCTTTACGAGATGCATCTACATACTAATATTCATGAATGTAGGTGAAAGATGTGCACAATATTATATGTGATGAACAAACAAATGGCTAAAGTCACTCAGTGTGAATATCAGGTGAATAATACCTAGGTTTGGTATGGTTAGGTTAGTTATGTTGATTTGCATTAAAATACCACACTTTATGAATGTGGATGAAAAGGAGTTCAGAATATTAACAGTGTGATGAAGAAATGGTTACAAATGAAAAAGCAATGCAGGCATGAAAATAATGACCAAGTTTATATGTTTATATATAGATGAGTTACATCCACATGTCACATCCACATACTAACACCATGTATATAGATGAAAATACCAGTTGTATAACAAATCATTGACTGAAATATCCATGCTGATCAAGTGGGAAATTTATGTCAAAGCTACTTGTTTATGGTTGAGGTAAATGTAGATGAAACAGAGTGTAAGATATTTAAAGTTAAATGACTGAATGGCTTAAAATAAAGCCATTAAAGTATAAAAGTACATCAGAAATTTTGTTTTAACATGGCAGAGTTTCTTTTCCTCAGATGTATCCAAATATAAATTTTCTAGAGTGTAGCTGAAATAGTTTCCATAAAATTTTGGATATAAATCACTTAACAAATGAAGAAAGGAATGTTTGTACAAACAAATGGACACATCAAGAAATGAGCAAAATACATCTCTTCCCAACAGTGAGGGGATAGAAAGTCTGGAACTATCACCAAATATAATAAATTCAGACCTCAACCACTGAGATGAAATTCATGCTCTAATACACTAGTCCTCAGTATTAAAAAAGTATTATATTTAAAATAAGGTCATTAGTACATTGTGTATATTACATATTTTAGTTAGATATAGGCAAGAGCTATTGATAGCTCATCTCTCAGGACTGGTCTCTGGAGGTGGGTTATTCTATACTGTCAATCACACACTATTATTGACTTATCAAGGACATTTTTGAAAGCAATATTACACCAGGCTAACTAGAATATTTAGCATGAGGGCATGCCACTATATCTGTAGTGCCTTCTTTGGAAAAAAGGAAAGTCACTTACTGTGCAAGTTCAAATCTTAAATCTTATAGAGTTTCAGTTTTATCAGTCATTACAAATATTTGATCAAGTTTACTAGTATTTGTCATTTTGGCAAGGTAACCTTTTAACTTTCCAAAAAGCTGAATTCATAAGAGTTGAACCTTTTACATCATTCCCTATTCATTCATATTTTTGGCCAACGACCCATCCAGTGATCCAGCCCTGGAGATCCAAGGAAAAAAAAGTTATATTTAATAACATGTTAGTTCATCTTGAACCATAAGCATTTAATGACATAATAAATGTATTAAATATCCCTTTAAAAAATTTCTTGTAGATTATTAAAATGTTCTCACTGTATTTTTCTAAAATCTCTTGCCAAACTTTTGTACTAATTGGTAAAAAGTTCATTTTCCTGAAAGAAAAACAATAGTTACATTTTTAATTTAAGCATATAGAAAACAAGTACCCTTGCACACTGTAGATTTTGTCTTTGAATGCAGTGCAGTGGAAACTCACTAAAGTCCCTTAGTATACTCGTGTTACTCATATAATGCAGGTATGATCATAGATCCCATTCAATTGGTTTCTAGCTATAAAGTCCCTCAGTATTCCACTATCACCCAATTTATGTGTGTGTAATCATGTATCCCATTCAATTAGCCCTTAACTAAAATGTCCCTCTGTATATCACTGTCTCTCATTTTATGTGAGTATAATCATGGATCTCATTCAACTGACTCCAAGCTATAAAGTCCCTCAGTATTCCACCATCCCTCATCTTATGTGAGTATAATCATGGATCTCATTCAACTGACTCCAAGCTATAAAGTCCCTCAGTATTCCACCATTCCTCATTTTATGTGGGTATAATCATGGATCTCATTCAACTGACTCCAAGCTATAAAGTCCCTCAGTATTCCACCATCCCTCATTTTAGGTGGGTATAATCATGGATTCCATTCAATTGGCCCCAAACTATAAAGTACTTCATCATATCAGTCCCTTATAAAATATGGGCACGATCATTGATCCCTTTCAATTGGCCCTAAACTATAACATCCCCCAGTATACCACTATATGACCCATCCTATAACCTAATGAACCATGAGATTGTACAAAAAACTAAGCCAAATCGTATATACATGTACAACCTGGGCTAGATTTTTATTTATTACTGCAAATAGTACATGGTATGTCTGTTTGATGATATTTTCCTTACTAATGAACTGGCTCTTTAGAGTTAGGGATTGGACTACTGTATCTTCAAGCATGGACCTGGGCAAGTTTCATAAAAATATTCCTTGGAGCTTAAAATGAAAGCCTGGATAAGAAAACAGGTCACTGACTTGCAGTATCACTTGCTGTCACCTTGACGTTGAAGAAGTGGGTATAACTGAATATGTGAGACACTGTCAAGGCAAGATATACTAATGGCTAATGTTTCCTTATAATTTCTTTACTGGTCAAACGTTTTACAAGGATAGAGGTTTTAGATTTGTACTTTCCCTTGTCAGATGGTGTGGCAATGATATGTAACACAAATCACAATATATAACTGACTAGTTTCATTAAATACATCTAAAGTGGTTCAAAAGTTATAACAAGGACAAGAATATAAGTCACATTTCTCTTGCCCAGACCATTATCAAGAGGAAGGGTGTGTGGCTTTGGTATATGACACATTGTCTATAAAAAATATGTAGTTGGATAACATTTAATTGAAAACATTAGTCTTACTGGTTCAAAACAGATACTAACTACAAAGATACAAGTCACAGAATTCCATCTTTCCTTGGTGTGACCTTGCCTTTGAGGCAAGAGGTGTGGCTATGGCAAATGACAAATCACCCAGTCATGTTATATACCTGGACTAAGTTTCATAATAACTTTGATCATGTTAAGGTGATGAATATAAAGGAGCATGTCACTTTGTTAATACATGTGTTAGACAATTTTGTAGCTAGATGTGTGATTCAGATAGGTATATCAGTAGTTACAATAATTGCTTCTTACTTGCTTTTATTTTTGTTTATTTTTGTTCAATGATTACGTTATATAAGAACTTTGGGAGATTTAGCATATCTGCTAATCATTATCATCTGAAAATAAAGAAAAATATATTCTACACATCAAACAAACATATAGTACATGGTAAATATTGCCATGGTACTGACCTATTTTCTTCTGTCTCCATGAAGCTCTTAACTTTTTCCATAGCAGGAGCCCTTCCAAGGAACTGCAAGACTCGCAGGTATTGGAAAGCAAACCAAAGTTTCCAGCCTTCTGTCTTTATGCGATAGTCAAACACAAACCTCTCCCATAAAGCATGGATTCGACTCATCAAACTGAAGGCCTGTTTGTTCTCTTTGTAAGCCCCACTAATGGCACTATAAACAAAGACAAAAGGATAAAATTGACCAAGATCACTCAAACTTGTCTCACATCTGTCTAACAGCTAAATAAAGGAGATGTTAACCAAATAATGTGGATCAGTTGGATCCTGTTGATATTAATTATATGAAAAAAATGATTGTAGGTTTTTCACATTTTTGTACCATCATCCATATTTAATTGCAGATTAATCTCATTTGTCCAATACTGAAAAGTCTCTATACCACGATGATCCCATTTCACAGTTCAGTATCATGTGTCAAATATTGAACAGTCTTTATACCACGATGATCCCATTTCACAGTTCTACGTCATTTATAAAATATTGAACAGTCTCTATACCATGATGATCCCATTTCACAGTTCTACGTCATTTGTCCAATACTGAAAAGTCTAGATACGAGGGTGATCTCTGTTCAACATGGTAAAATCCTGCTGAGAAGTGTTTTGAGATAAAGTTGCATAAATGTTTTTTCCTCAAATTTTGTAACACTGGCTACATTAGAGAAGGCAGTGATCCATAATGGAGAGCGCTTTAGACCACTCACCCACTCATATTTGTAACAATAGCTGTACTTTATGGACATCATTTGCATGCATTCCACCTGGTTGCAATGGAAGCCACACCATTGCAAGTGGAGCCACACCAAACACAATTCTGGTACAACATATCTTAAGGCACAGTCCTACCTAATCATAAAGGGCTGGGCACAGATGAAGTCAAAATCAGGTTTCTACCTGGATGCTATAGTGGTTCCAATTTTGGACAAATTCCGGTACAGCATGTCCTAAGAATTGTCCATACCAAATTTGATCAAATTAGCTCATCCTATCCTCAGGAGATATAAGGTAGGTTTTTTTTTCTCTTCTTTAAGTTGTTATTCTTATTAAATTATTAATTATAGTAGAGCATGTCCCATGAAAATTATTTATTAAGTTGCATCAAAACTGGCACAGATGTACTGGTAAAAAAAAATTAAAATAGGTTTTTCAACTTCTTGTTATGGAAGTCATACCAATTCTAAGAAGCCATCCTGGAAACAAATCTAGCATGAAATTGGTTTAGATTTTATAGAAAAGATAAATGTAGTTTTTCTACATGGTTGTTATGAAAGCCACAATGTAGCTAGGAAACCTTTCTGAACAAAGATCTCATAGAACATATCATAAAAAACATTCCAATAGTACAAATCCTAAGAAACATTCCATCTAAGTTAATCAACAATGGCCCAGCTATGCTGGAGAAGAAAATAAATACATGTTTACACTGCTATAATGGAAGTCACACCTTTGCTAGGGAAGTCTATTGACAATTTTTATAAAATATGTCCCATGAGACATTGCTACAAAGTTTTTTTTGAAAACTGATATTGCTCTTATTGAGAAGTTGAAATTAGGTTGTCCACCTGGATTGGATGATAAGGAAACCACATTGTTGCTAAGTGAGCTACCTCAGACACAAATTTGAAAGAGCATAATATCCTTTGATTTATTCCTTTCACCTGAAATCAAAATGGGTACATTCATTCTAGTTAAAATGTGAAACTACATTTTTATATGGATTCTTGGAAGCCACCCTGTTGCCAGGAGATCCACCCCAAACACAATTCTGATAAATGACACAGCTATTTTTAAGAAGCTGAAAAAAGGTTTACCACTCGGTTTGTAATGGAAGCCTACACAGATAATTTTGATAGACCATATCTAAATAAATATTCTTGTCAAGTTTGATTAAAACTGGTTCAGCTGTTCTGGAGAAAAAGAAAAAAAAAATAGATTTCTCATATGGCTGCTTTGGAACCCATTACAGCTAGGGAAACCAACCCAAAAGTAATGTGATCAAGCATGTCCTTATGACACATTCCATATGTCCTACTAAAGTTTTTTTTTAAAACAAAATTTGCTCAGCTGTTCTAGGCAAGACTTGAAAATAGGTTTTACATATGGTTGTTATGGAAGCCACACTGTTGCTATGTGAGCCACTCTACATAATTTTTGCAGAGAATACTATAAGGAACATTCTTGTAAAGTTTGATCCAACTGGCCCAACAATTTCTAAGAAAGCATTTCAATAGCAAATGTGGCTGGACAGATGTTAGACATACAGTGGAAAGCCAAAAGCACATATGGATGTTGGGTATTGGGCTAAAGACTGATTTGTATAGGTATCTGGTGTATACATAACACATCACCAGAGTAAAACATAACTGCCAATATTCATTAGCACAGCACATCATATGCATTTTATTTGGATACATACTCATTTTACATTAATGTTATTATTTAAGTGTACACTGAACACTGATGAAAAATGGTTGTAAAATTGTTGAAGGTAAGATGATCTGAATTTGTATATAATATAGCGGCAGCCAACTAGGTGATGTAAATCAGACTTGAATGTCCAACAAGTTTTCAATGTGCCAGTAGCGGAGATGGTGCTTCACACCATTGCTAGCAAGAGTATTTGTTGGCAGTTTGCAGATATTAATACATGTTATGTTTTGACTGACAAACAACCATAGCTTAAATTTACTTAGACTGTAATTGGTGCTGAAAATAATAACAAGACATAATTTACTGTTTGCAAATGTTTGCCACAACACTAGGCAAGGCCTCTCAAATGTCCAGCTTATGTTTTTCATTTATGTTCTATGAAATGTCAACACACAGCAACATAATTTTTTATTTTATTTTTGTTGTCATAACTGTGGCAAAACAGGTACCACCACAATCTGCTAACACTGACGCATGAGATAAAATTCGTAAAACACACTTTGACAGTAACTCACCTCCTTGCCATTATGCCATATCTGTCAACAGGGTGACCATGCTCTTTTGTAATGGCACGTACAGTATTCATATTTCTGAAAATTGAATTAAAATTTGTTTAAGTGTATCTATCCAATTTCAAAACTTAGATTTCCTTCCTTCATAGATAAATATCTTAAGCCCAACTAACCCATAGCAAAATTGAGTGAATTTGAATATTTGGTCAAACTAACCCATAGTAAAATTTGGTGAATTTGAATATTTGATTACTCTAAACAATATTCAAATTAGGTCAACTTCAACATTCTGTTAAACTAATCCATAGTTGACAAATTAATCAATATAAAAAATTGGGTGAATTTGAATATGTGGTCAAACTAATGCATATGAAAACTGGTGAATTTAAATATAACTACTTTGAATTCATTATTTTCAAGGGTTTAAATTTCTGCGGTTTGGAAAAACTTTACCATTTTTGTGTGAATTGATTATCTTCAAGTCACTAAAAGAAACTCTGTGGTAATAACAGTGATATTTCCCTATTTGGTAAAGTTTTGGGTGCCATCTATCTGGATAGATGTTTTGGGTGCCATCTATCTGGCTAGATGTTTTGGGAAGGCATATGTCTGGCTAGATGTTTTTGGAAGGCATATGTCTGGCTAGATGTTTTGGGAAGGCATCTATATGGCTAGATGTTTTGGGAAGGCATATGTCTGGCTAGATGTTTTGGACAGGCATATGTCTGGCTAGATGTTTTGGGAAGGCAGCTATCTGGCTATATGTTTTGGGAAGGCATATGTCTGGCTAGATGTTTTGGGAAGACATATGTCTGGCTAGATGTTTTGGGAAGGCATCTATCTGGCTAGATGTTTTGGGAAGGCATATGTCTGGCTAGATGTTTTGGGAAGGCATCTATCTGGCTAGATGTTTTGGGAAGGCATCTATCTGGCTAGATGTTTTGGGAAGGCATATGTCTGGCTAGATGTTATGGGAAGGCATCTATCTGGCTAGATGTTTTGGGAAGGCATCTATCTGGCTAGATGTTTTGGGAAGGCATATGTCTGGCTAGATGTTTTTGGAAGGCATCTGTCTGGCTAGATGTTTTGGGAAGGCATCTATCTGGCTAGATGTTTTGGGAAGGCATATGTCTAGCTAGATGTTTTGGGAAGGCATATGTCTGGCTAGATGTTTTGGGAAGGCATATGTCTGGCTAGATGTTTTGGACAGGCATCTATCTGGCTAGATGTTTTGGGAAGGCATATGTCTGGCTAGATGTTTTGGGAAGGCATATATCTGGCTAGATGTTTTGGGAAGGCATATGTCTGGCTAGATGTTTTGGGAAGGCATATGTCTGGCTAGATGTTTTGGGAAGGCATATGTTTGGCTAGATATTTTGGGAAGGCATCTATCTGGCTAGATGTTTTAGGAAGGCATATGTTTTGCTAGATGTTTTGGACAAGCATATGTCTGGCTAGATGTTTTGGGAAGGCATCTATCTGGCTAGATGTTTTGGGAAGGCATCTATCTGGCTAGATGTTTTGGGAAGGCATATGTCTGGCTAGATGTTTTTGGAAGGCATATGTCTGGCTAGATGTTTTGGGAAGGCATCTATATGGTTAGATGTTTTGGACAGGCATATGTCTGGCTAGATGTTTTGGACAGGCATATGTCTGGCTAGATGTTTTGGGAAGGCATATGTCTGGCTAGATGTTTTGGAAAGGCATCTATCTGGCTAGATGTTTTGGGAAGGCATATGTCTGGCTAGATGTTTTGGGAAGGCATATGTTTGGCTAGATATTTTGGGAAGGCATCTATATGGCTAGATGTTTTAGGAAGGCATATGTTTTGCTAGATGTTTTGGACAAGCATATGTCTGGCTAGATGTTTTGGGAAGGCATCTATCTGCCTAGATGTTTTGGGAAGGCATCTATCTGGCTAGATGTTTTGGGAAGGCATATGTCTGGCTAGATGTTTTTGGAAGGCATATGTCTGGCTAGATGTTTTGGGAAGGCATATGTTTGGCTAGATATTTTGGGAAGGCATCTATATGGTTAGATGTTTTGGACAGGCATATGTCTGGCTAGATGTTTTGGACAGGCATATGTCTGGCTAGATGTTTTGGGAAGGCATATGTCTGGCTAGATGTTTTGGGAAGGCAGCTATCTGGCTATATGTTTTGGGAAGGCATATGTCTGGCTAGATGTTTTGGGAAGGCATATGTCTGGCTAGATGTTTTGGGAAGGCATCTATCTGGCTAGATGTTTTGGGAAGGCATATGTCTGGCTAGATGTTTTGGGAAGGCATATGTTTGGCTAGATATTTTGGGAAGGCATATGTCTGGCTAGATGTTTTGGGAAGGCATATGTTTGGCTAGATATTTTGGGAAGGCATCTATCTGGCTAGATGTTTTGGGAAGGCATATGTTTTGCTAGATGTTTTGGACAAGCATATGTCTGGCTAGATGTTTTGGGAAGGCATCTATCTGGCTAGATGTTTTGGGAAGGCATCTATCTGGCTAGATGTTTTGGGAAGGCATATGTCTGGCTAGATGTTTTTGGAAGGCATATGTCTGGCTAGATGTTTTGGGAAGGCATATGTTTGGCTAGATATTTTGGGAAGGCATCTATATGGCTAGATGTTTTGGACAGGCATCTATCTGGCTAGATGTTTTGGGAAGGCATATGTCTGGCTAGATGTTTTGGGAAGGCATATGTCTGGCTAGATGTTTTGGGAAGGCATCTATCTGGCTAGATGTTTTGGGAAGGCATATGTTTGGCTAGATATTTTGGGAAGGCATCTATCTGGCTAGATGTTTTGGGAAGGCATATGTTTGGCTAGATATTTTGGGAAGGCATCTATCTGGCTAGATGTTTTGGGAAGGCATATGTTTGGCTAGATATTTTGGGAAGGCATCTATCTGGCTAGATGTTTTGGGAAGGCATCTATCTCGATAGATGTTTTGGGAAGGCAGCTATCTGGCTAGACGTTTTGGGAAGGCATCTATCTGGCAAGATGTTTTGAGAACACGTATGTCTGGCTAGATGTTTTGGGAAGGCATTTGTCTGGCTAGATATTTTTATATTTAGCTAGATGTTTCTGACAGGCATATATATGGCTAAATGTTTTGGGCAGGCATATATATGGCTAAATGTTTTGGGCAGGCATATATCTTGATAGATCTTTTTTAGAATTCAAGTATCTGGCTAAATGTTTTTGGGCATTCATATATCTGGCTATATGTTTTGGGCAGGCATATATCTAGCTTGATGTTTTTGAAGGCACTTATCTGGCTTCATGTTTTGGGCATTCATATATCTGGCTAGATGTTTTGGAGAGGCATATGTCTTGGTAGATTTTTTTGAGGAGGCATATATCTGGCTTGATATTTTGAGGAGGCATATATCTGTCTTGGTATTTTTGGGAGACTTATATTGGGCTAGATATTTTTTGGGAGGCATATATCTGGCTTGACATGTTAAGAATATATCTTTATAATCATGACAAATGCTGAAAATAAATCTCACATTTCAACAAGAATAATAAAATTCTTCATATTATCTCATAATTTATGCATATTAAAGCTTGAAGAAATAAATTAGATTCAATAATCCCAAACTGTTATTTACTTAGCTCTTAATGTTATTGAGTATTCAATGTGCCAAGAAATATATTGCGCTAATAATCAATGGCTGAGGGCAATTCAAAGAGGCCACTGTTTATGCCCATGCAATGGATAAGGCTCAGGATGTTCCATTTGGCAGAATTTAAATATGTATTGGTGAAAGGACTTTCTTGTTTCCATACAATAATATCTGTTAATTTGGGTTTTTAAATCTGTGGTTTCTAGCAACCATGGAATGATTTAAAATTGGTAACCTATGGAAATAATAAAGTCACTGTAACTCTTGCATTTCTCTATGTGATCATGTATAAATTGGCTTATAAAAACTTGACACTGACCTCTTTCTATAGCAATTTACAATGGTCTCACTCTAAAATCAACACTTGGTTTGAACTTTCATATTACTTGTAATGAAACCAATCAGTAAAACAGCCAATCACAGCCATACAATATTTGTAAGGAAGCCAATCCAGTAAGACAGCCAATCCCATTTATGCAATAAACATAAGGAAACCAATTAGTATGAAAGCCAATAAAATATATGCAATAATAAAAAAGAAACCAGTTCAACATGAGATAATCATATTCATGCAAAACTTGTAAGGAAACCAATCCAGTAAGATAGCCAATCACATCAATGTTATACTTTTAAGGAAACAGATTCAGTATGACAGCCAATCACATCCATGCAATACTTGTAAGGAAACCAACCAGTAAGACAGACAATCACATCCAAGCAATACTCATAAGGAAATCCATTCAGTATAAGACCAAATCACATCCATACATTAATTATAAGGAAACCCATACAGCATGAGAGTCAATCACATCCATGCAATACTTTTAAGGAAACCAATCAAGTATGACAGCCAATTACATCCATGCAATAGTTGTAAGGAAACCCATTCAGTATGACAGCCAATCATACTCATGCAATATTTGTAAGAAAACCCAATCAGGATGACAGCAAATTACATCCATGCAATACTTGCAAAGAAACCAATCTAGTAAGACAGCCAATCACATTAATGCAATACTTATAAGAAAACCCATTCAGTGTGACAGCCAATCACATCTATGCAATGCTTGATGGGAAACCCATTCAGTGTGACAGCTAATCACACCCATGCAATATTTGCAAGGAAACCCATTCCATATGATACCCAAATACATCCATGCAATACTTGTAAGGGAGTCCATCCAGTATGAGAGCCAATCACATCCAAACAATACCTGTAAGGAAACCCATTCAGTAAGACAACCAATCATATTCATGCAAAACTTGTAAGGAAACCCATTCAGTGTCACAGCCACTCATGTCCCTGCAATACTGGAATGGAAAACCATTCAGTATGACAACCAATCACATTCATGCAATACTTGTAAAGAAACCAATCCAGTGTGACAGCCAATCACACCCATTCAATATTTGTAAGGAAACCCATTCCATGCAACAGCCAATCACATCCATGCAATACTTGTAAAGAAACCAATCCAGTGTGACAGCCAATCACACCCATTCAATACTTGTAAGGAAACCCATTCCATGTAACAGCCAATCACATCCATGAAATACTTGTAAGGAAACTGATTCCATATGACAGCCAATCACATCCATGCAATACTTGTAAAGAAACCAATTCAGTATGACAGCCAATCACATCCATGCAGTACAAGAGCTTATTATGCCACATGTCACATCCCTGTAGCATGTCATCATTTCAATGAAATGTAATGCCTATATTTTATCAATGAAGAAAGAAAGTTAGATATTCCCCTAATGTAATGAAATGCAGCATCATAACTGAGAGAAATTCATCCCCGATAACTAGATGCTACCTGTGATGGTAGAAAATGAAGACAAATGCTGTTTAATATCTTTCAAAATATATTAAACATAACTGATATAATATTAAGATATTGAATATTACATTTTAGGGCTGTCTGATTGGGGAATTACAAATCAATGCTTTCTGCATGTTAAAAATGACCTGATCATTACATAATAATGCCATCAATTTAAATGGAATAAAAACCCATATATATCTTGATCAGTGTGATGTTGCCTATAATCTGAAAAAAGTGATATATGCAAAATGAAAGGTCTGGGCAAAAAGTAAAAAAAACCTGTCCTCATGACATATAGTTGATATAGAGACAATGAAAAGTTACAGCGGTCAGAAATAAACAACTACCCTTTAGAGATTACTTGATTGTCCACCAATAACAAGAGTGAAATGTGTCAAATTTTACTGTTGGGGAGTTCATTTAGCTAGTTTGCATAAGTAAGTGATCCAAAACAGAACAACCTAAATTTGTCTGAAGTTCATCAAAGACGTGCTAATAAGAAATGTTATTATACATCATGGAATCCAATGTGAATGTTCAAGCCAACTTTATTCAAGTCTGTTATCAAAGGCAACACTTCTTTGATGTCATATTTTTACTCCATATAATGCAAAACACAATTATTCTGGTAGCTGAAATTGTGTACCAGTGTTATTCATTTTTTTTATTCCAAAATGTCGAATTGTAGTTGTTATAGAGAAATGAGCCATCTTTAAAGTGAAGCACATCCAGTAAAAAGAAATCTCAGAACTCCTGGTTGATGGAATTTAGCTTTGTGCAACACAGCAGCAAGGAAGAACATTTTATTATGTGCACATATTGCATCCACCATATTGATATTAGTCATTCAGGAGTGTATGACACACATCGACATAGCAACACCACCCAGTATCATTACTATGCAAGAATGTATAACTCCATCCCAAAAGTAACTAGCTTTTAAAACAGTCATCGACATATAATGTCCCATGATTTTACTTTTCTACAATATTTTTGCAATTTGTCGTTTTCAGTATGTAACAATGAGATGAATCACAATATATTCTACAGGCTGAATGCAAGGTTAGTTCTCTTTATTATTGTATTGATTATCTTTATGATTACAGCCATGAAATAGTTCAATTTAAAGGCAAAAACAGACAAATATTTACACACTTAATCTTTATTTATAAACAGATTAAATCAACACTCTTACTAGACAGGTGTTTTTTTTTTACACCCTCCCCCCATTTAAATGGTCCGTCCCTTATTTGGCTTAAATTTTCATTTCTTGAGACAAAGGGCTCTGTCATGGGCCTGCTGAGTTGGATGCAGTTCTGATATTGCATGGGTTATGATTGGCAAAATCAATTCTGTTTTGACCAGGATTCTCTTAGAGAATATTTATGTGAACAAGATGAAAACACATCTCCAGATACAAAAAAGTCATTCCTTAAGTAAATTTAATTGATTTCTGAGTGCTTCTTGTACATTTATTATGACATTGTTGTAATGTGAAAGGAAAATACAATAATTCTCACTTGATAGAAACATTTGTATAAACTGTGTACCTTTGACTTTTTTCCATTTTTTAAATATGTGAGAACATCCCCTGAAACATGCTTTTTAAATCTCAAACCCACCCATATCCAAAAAGCATTGCCTTGGAATATGGCATGAATGTGTGACCGTATATAAGGCATGAATGTTTGATTCTTTAAAGCATTAGAAAAAAGTAAAGTGTTTTATTATAGAGAAAAGACAGATATACTACAGTTCAAAATAACAAACACAATGTAATCCTGTGCACAGCAAAAACATATCAGGAATGAATAATTCACTGAAGAAATCTTAATAACAGTACAAAAGTATTTAAAATATTAAAAGTCACAAACAACATTCTTAAAAAAGAAAAGCAAGCAATGGAAAGTATGGAACGCTACTACAAAACCAAGGCTGATGGTACCCACCTTATCACTAAAAGTAGGTTACGGGGCATTTCTTTAAGGACAATCATGATTTTGTCAAAATGCTGACTTGCCATAATTCTCATGTGTTCTAGTTCCTCCTCAGTCAGTTTGCTGGGGAGATGAAGGGTTGGTCGAACAACAAGTGGTCTTTGGACAAGAATTTCACAAAATATCCCAATATTGTCTGGGCATAGAGAGAGAGAAAAAAAAGTTTTTTTTAAAAAAAAAAATTAAATAATATTCAAAGTGGTGTACCTAATACATTTCAACTTTCTACACTCAACTGCAGGAGCAACTTCAATGACTCAGGAGTCCCTGAAAATTCCAAACTTTGGCTATTAAATATCATTAAATTAACTTTCTATTTGATGGTAGACTTCAATTTTGAATGCAAATTAAATAAAACTTGTAAATTTGGACAGAATTTATGGTTTGTTGTGTAAAGATATGTGTAAATCCACAAGCCTGTTTACTAAAATTTAATGACCATGCCATTGCTGTAAGTGTTGCAGGTAAAAACTTTCATTTTAATACAGTGCCCACTCTTTGTAATTCTGTCCATTGGAGCCATAAAGGTGAACCTCAGTATAAAAAACTTCACCTAATAATGAACTGAGGTATGTTCCAACAAAAATGGTTCATTATCTTACATTAACAATACAAGGGTATGTAATGATATGAAAACCAAATTATAATTGGTTCTTGTTAGCTAAGAACTAAAATTATGTACATTAATTTATTCAGTAATAATCAAACAAAATGAAAAAACATTTACTGGGATAAATGACCATTAATATCACTTGGCAAAGCCTTAAATAGCCAATGCAGACAATGGACAGCTTGTCATGTGATATGTATGCTGACACCATGGGATATTTTGTGTACCTCTACACCTTTATTCTTAGCACAGCATAAAATATCTTTTGATTTTAATCAAAATTTCATTTTTGCCAGAAATAACCATAATGCTAGTTATTAATTTCAATTATTTAGTTAAATCTGAAGATTAAATAACAGCAACCTAAATGACAATTTAGAGAAAAGTATATAAAAATGTGTTATCACTGCTACAATGATAGTCATATAATATTAATATCACAGATTTGAGTAAGCTTTGTGAATTCCTACAGTGTTAGCAAGAAATAAAAAAGCACAGTGGTAAACTTTCCATTGCATGCTTAACGAGTTGAGAAAGACAAATTATGTTTGGTAAAGATATTACTTGAAAAAAAAGTGGATAGATTCATGTCTACTGTGTATGAAAATCTATTTGCAGAACTGTGAAAATGTCATTACCATTAGCTTGGTTAAAGAACAATTACATATTTATGCAGATGATGATTTTATCAATAAGTAGAATTCTAAGTAAAATCTAAATTCAATATTTTCTACTGGTTATTCTCTGAATCCAGTCTATTAAACCTTTACACCCATAGACATGCTAATTGAAAAGAAATGTTATTTGTTAGTAAGAAAAAGAAAAAAGCATAGAAAAACCTCTATATTTTTCCCAATATTCTACTGTCAACAAAGAAAACAATAAAACATATATAACATTTAGTAATGAAAATTATTTAGCAGACAAACCAAAAAAAAATGGCAGTGTGTATAGGAAATTTATCAATCATATGATTTATAAAATCTGTGTTAGGCTACATAAGACTCCATTGAGTCACTACTGACCCACATTTCTACAAATGTTCTGAATAAAGCAAAAGTAATCTTTTAAAGAGATACAGAAAACAAATCCAATTATGAGCTAAGTTGTTTTCATTTATATTTAACTCATTTATTACAAGCCATTTAGTTAATGTAACTTGTGAGAAAACCATACTAAGGCCTCATTATTGTCCCTATTTGAGAAAGGTGTAGTACCCTGCCCTTTGTAGGTAGTGCCCTGCACTCTAAGTTATGTACCCTGCCCTTCTTAGGGGCTGCTGTCTTAAATCTTTGGATGTTCAACACATGGCATATGGTAACATCAAACAAGTGTATTTTGGACATCAACTTGCAAACATTATTTTGCAGTGCAAATGGTATCTTAAAGACATGGGCTTTGTAAATGTATATTCTCAGAAGAGAAATGATTGTGATTTAAAATTAAAATACCCTTAAAGGCAATGAGAATCTTACTTTTACCACTGTTTTATGGACAGTACTTCTTTCTGTACAGACCATAATACGTTATATGAATATAGCTGAAGTCTACCTTCAAATGGAATAGTACTGCTGTATATACTTATTTATAAGTTTACTCTAACTGCAAATAACATACCATATATACTTGCTTATAAGTCAAGTCAAATTGCAAACTGCACAGACCCATGTCTGCTGTCATATAATGCACCGGCAGATCTTGGTCTGTGTAGTTTGTTAGGAGTAATTAGTAGAACAAACAAAATATAACCTGGTCTGCAGATGTATTATACTAGAAAAAATCAGGATCTTAGTTTACATTTGACTCAACTTTTTAGTAAGTATGTATAGTTGACCCTGATCTAGCAGCTGATAAGGGCCTATACTGCTTGTTCTACTGATTACTCCTAACAAATTGTAAAGATTCAGATTCGCTGGCACATTATGCCATGGCAAATATGAGTATGTGCAGATTGCAGTTGGACCCAACTTATAAGCAAGTATATACAGTACCACTAACTTCATGTGGAGTTTTTTGTGGAGACATACAATGCAGTATTGGGCTTTCTGATGTCATCTCATACATGGTTGAGAATGCAAATAAACAACCTCAATGCATACTTTCTATATTAAAATCAATTATGATAGTGGTATATAGGGAAACATGGAATAATGTTTAGTTTATAATATATATATTTATTATATACCATTAGAATTCTTCAAAGCTTAAGTATGTGCAGCAAGCTGAGGACAGATTTGTAAATACCACCACAAAACCTCCATTTTATTTTCTTGGCTTTAATGGCACTTTTAACACATTTCATGCAGAAAAGAAGAAAATCAAAGCTAAGTGCTTCTCTCAAAGTCTCATCAGAGCAGCTAACCTGGGTTGGCCTGGGCAGACAGAGAACCTTAGATTACAAATCGGACACTCCACTAAATGAGCTTCCAAGTATTATTCCTACATTTGTTAAATTCACAATTATCTTCAGAAAGTTGACATTGTACAAAACAAAAACAATTACTGAAACAGAAACCAATTATTTCTAGTAAAATATGTTTCTTCAATAATAATTACCTTATCATAATACCTTAAGAGAGTTACTACTACCTTTCAAAACCAGCCCCAAAAGACTAAAATTCTTCAGCTATCAAGCTAAATTATCTATCTACTGGGTGGCAGTTAGAGTGATCACCCTTGATACAAGGATTAGCACCAAATATCATTAATATTTCAGTTACTTTTGGACAAGGAGGCATGGTCTCCATATGGATGTAACTGTGCAGAGGCTGGGAGAGTGTATGTTCATTAAGTATTATTGATGAAACAGTTTATGTTAACAAAATTGGTTTCTTCTTCAAATATGTTACCCAATCATAACACATTAGAAGAATGAGGGAGGGATTCAAATCCCCTTGCCCCGGAAAGGTCATCTCCAGTCTCCTAAGGTATGTGGATAAAAGTGCAGATATGTTGTCATTTCCCTCTTTGAGTTGTAACATGATCCATAATCTCCATAAATGCACCACTTGGGTCCTTTTGAATGCTTCTTCTGAGCTTGCACTGGGTCCTGTAAAAGTCCCTGAGATCAAGTGTCCAGAGTAGACAAGTATTTCACTACAAAAGTCTAATTCCCCATGAATAGGAGCCTGTTCCTGGCAATTAAAGCAGCGGCTATCATGAGTTATGCTGTCTTATCTTGTCAGAAAAGCAAGTAGTTCAGGTCAAATGATAAAGCATATGTCTTGCTAATTCACCATTACTAGTGTGAGTAGAAAGACGATCTTAAATGAAAGGTGAACCAAAGCAGCTCCTGTGAGCAGTTCAAACTGTCTTTTTCAGTCAGGTTAGCACCTGACAGATCCACTTTGGGCACAATGCCACTGCCTTTAGATGTGTAAACTCAGATCCGACAGCAGATGATATCCTATATTCTGTGATGATTGATTGTGTCAGAGATCATGTAATGGTAGCCTTTTATTATGATTGGTGCAAGCTGTTTCTCATCAATGAGCCAAAGCAGAAAGTTAGCTATTAAGGCACTGATGCAATCAGTGATGCAATTAATTGGCACTCACACCAATGTGCAAAAATTCTCCATTTTTGCTTGTACTTCATTTGGAGGGCAATTTCCTCCACCTCTAGATGAGTAAATAGACATACAGGTTCAATAACTCTGGACTGGAATGGAATGCTTGCCATTATGATTATCTAAGCTGATGAGAAAATATCTTTCCTGAAGATTTTGGCTGCTAGATTGATCTATGATTGTTTGTACTTGAGTGGAACAATCAGGATGAGGCAAACTCCTTTGATTCACTTGCTTTCTGCATCACATTCGGAAACAGGCTAGAGGCAAATACATCCACTATTCTAATCATATAAAAAATGTAAACTGCCCAAGACTTCAGATTTGAAGCTGGGAGTTTTGCATGTGTTGTTTTGTATGTGTGTGTGTGTGTGTGTTATGGGTTTTTAATGTAGCTTTAACAATTTTTTTAGTCATATCACTAAGATATCTGCAATGTGGCAGTTTATAGTGATGTCTAGGTCTGGGGCACCATGCCACGTAGCATGATGTCCCACCCAATTACATTATCCTGACACCAGCCCAACCAGTCCTAACTAACCTCTTAATGCTGAGCACCTAGTAAGGCACCTGTTAGTGCAATTTTTAAAAGTCTTTGGTATGAGCCTAATGGAATAATGGAAGGAGATGGGTTCAGTATTGACTGTGAGCTGTCTATATCTGATGGCATGTGGATAAATATATCTGATGGCATGTGGATAAAACGAGGTGGAACAATCCCCCGCTCTGTACTTTTAACCATAATGATTATTGAGAACTCTGGCTTTTAACTTGCAATGGATCTTCAGGACTTTACCCCATTAAGCGTCCATGTTAAATTCTGTGACATATTTGCCCACAGAGTAAACTGGATGCATTGTGGAGCTATAGATAGACTCAGTTTTAAGAATGCCCATGTGCTGGTGTTGGGACGGCATATGGAATGCTGATCAACATAAGCTGGCACATAATTCAAAATAATAAGCAGGATTGGCTTCATTATTGACCTCATATGGTCAGGTTCCTATGCCTGAGTCTGATAGTGGTGGAACAGGGCCATTTTATCTTAATTCCATATTTCGGTAGGGGTTATAGAATATATACTTGACAAAACCAGTCCCTAATGCACAATGTAACACAGTATCTGAGGTGCTTACTGACAAGGCTTTGCCATTCCTATTGCTGTTATGTGTATATAATGCTCTCCAAGTCTGGGACTTATCCAGACAACAATAACAGCTAAACGCTGATTGGTCTTTGCTGATCAGTACCCTGTTGTGATCTAAGACATGTGGCTAAGTCCAGTTTTGATGGAATAGTGCCACTTAATCTTGCATGACATGTTGCCTGGTTTACAATGTACAATTGACTGTAGTGGTTATATGCTTCCAAATGGCTCCCTCTGAGTGGCAATGAGAACAAAGCGATGCGAAATACTCTGGGTACTAAGGTACTAAAAGCTGGGCATTGGAGTGAGTGCCTTGTGGCATTATTGGGTAGATTGATCCACAAGGGTGCATGAATTACACAGGTTCATCAAACTCAACAAAGATCATTCATCTGGTAGTGATAATCAGCTATGGCATTGACCTGTTGTGATCACATCTATATGGTAGAGTATGGGCATGTTGGAACAGGGCCATCATAATTGGCACAGTGTTGTCCAGTTCATTAAGTTGGCTCAGGATATGGGATATTTGTCCCATGTAGCTGGTCTGTACATTTAAAGTGTGAGACAGTAACTGAGGTGGTTTGTTTTGATCTTGATCTCACTCAATGGATGTCAAGACCATGCAGTAAACTGCCTGCAGGATCTGCTACACAATGTTTATGATGGTAGTGTATGGGAGCATTGCTATTAATTATTACGAAGTGGCACTAAGCAATGAATTCTAAAATAACTTACCTGTAGGAAAGGGAATTGTCTGCCTTATTTAATTAAAATCATTGAAGTATTGCTTATAGTAACAATAAAGTATACTTCCCTTTGAAGAGAACATTCCTCCAACTTGCTTTCAGGTCGAAAACTTTTGAAATACTTTTAAGTGAATTGCACACCTACCATGACTGTTGAGAGCATGCTACTCGGCATGAGTAAAAGTAGTAACTATAGTAACCATGGGATTTAGTACCAATCCCTTTATCAATGGGAGATCAATTTAACTGATCCCTCATTGGGCAGATAACTTTTAGCTTTTTTCAGGTTTAAAAAAAATAGTCTTAAAGGGTTAGATTTGTGAGGTAGTAGTAGTTCTCCTACAGGGTTATAACTGGATAACATATTTGAAAAAGAAATACCACTTCTCCTAGACCACTCCGGTGGCCTAATGGTTAGAGCATCCGCCTCGGATACAGGAGGCAGTGGGTTCAATCCCCGGCTGAGTCATACCAAAGACTTATAAAAATGGTACTAACAGCTGCCTCAATACTTGGCGCTCAGCATTAAAAGGTTAGTGTTAGGACTGTTCAGTCTGATGTCAGAATAATTTGACTAGATGGGACATCATGCCACATATCTGCAGTATGATGTCCCAGTGCTAGACATCACTATAAACTGTCACACCGCAGACATCGTAGCGATATGAATGAAAAACTGTTAAAGCTATATTAAAAATCTGAATTACACACACACACACACACATTTCTCCTAAACAAAATAACATGGTCATTATGAAAAAATAAACCCTTCCTCAAGTAATGTTCTCCACAAGACTTCCACATCAAGTTGTACATAAAAATTCAAACATTTAAAATTATAATAAATGATGTTATACTCTCAAAGAACATCTTGCAGTGCACTGTAAAAGGCATATACAGTAGTTGTTATTTTGACTTCATGATGATTTTGAGCAAGTGATTTACCATTTAAATGTGTTAGCAATAATCAAGAAGAAAAAAAGCATTTTCATTTTTGATTAACACGGAAACAGAAATATGTATTTTGCAACTGAAAATGTTTCTGCAGATGTTAAATTTCTTGCACTGAACATGGCTACCACCTAGAAGATTTATGAGTATTATTCTTAAAGACAGGATTTTTTTAAATCACTGAGATATGTATAGCCTGGCAAATTTCACATGGCATAGACTCATAAAAGCTAAAATTTTGCCTGTCTCATTTTCAAAGGGGGTAATTTTGAAACTGAGAGCAGTCATAGTGAACAAATCTCTCTCTCCCTCATACTATATAAAATCATTAATATGTTTTCATAATTTCAAAACAAAAATGCATGGTTCAAGTTCTCTTTCTATACCCTTCTAACCCTATAGGAAATAATGAAACCAACCACAGTGAATATTACAAAATAGGCTCGTTACACATCAAAATTTGTCAAGCTATACAATTTTTTAGTTATGTAACTAGTTACTGAGGTAGGCTTCTTTCTGCAGAAGGTTTTTTTTTCTCAACAAAAAATATCTTATTTGGCTAGTTACTTCTGATTTATAGCAAACTTTAAATTTATTAAATATAAATTTGACAGGATCTACACATGATTTGTAAAAAAAAATTGCATTTGCAAATATTTTTCACAACAACTCAAACTGGTAATTAAAGAAGAATTCGATTACACCCTTCCTATAAATGAACTGATTTCTTTTCTCTATATTGACTGAGGGCTGTTCTATTTTGATATACTTGGTACCCAGTGTATGAAAAGGATACTCTAATTACTTGTAGAGTTCATATGAAAATAATACCCTACAATAAAAATGCTTTCCCTGGGTACCAAGTATATTTTACTGGAACAGCCCTGAAACACAAGAGTGTACACAAGCACATTATAAAGATAAGATACTTTTGGTGGTCTATTTATTTGAGTGCAAAAATATGTAGAAACTGCAATCTAACATTTGTCAGTGGCTTAATTAGAATTTTCTGGGTAAGCGCTGCTTCCTCCAAATTTGTATTCTGAAAAAGGAAAAAAATCTGCATGCTACCCAATCAAGGTACCTGAAAATTAGAAGTAAGGAGCTGGGCATGTCTCGCATCACTTTAAAAATGCGCTCCTGGAGAGCATCAAAATCTTCTCGCAGTTGGGCCTGGACCTTTTTAGGTAACTTTTGAAAGTCACGCATTTTCACTGGCCGATGTCGAAACAAAGGTGGTACCTTTGTAAGCTTTACAGGTCCTTGTTTTACTAGGCTGACAAATATTTGGTAATCTGTGGCAAATATGATTATTTATTAATTAAAGAAAGCTTGGCATACATGAAACATACATATAAATTAAAAGTCATAACATACAACATTAAAATTCACAAAAATGCTGACAGTAAATTTTCCAACATTTAATTAAACAATGGCAAATATTTCATATAAAAACCTTCCTACCATTAGACATGCATCAGGTATCAAAACCTTTTATTTTCAACCATCATTTCTGCTCGTATTACTAACAGGAAGTTTATGCTTGAACACTGTGAGAAAGATGGAGTTCAAATGTTTGATGTGCAAAAATCACATTCTGATTCCAGAATGAATGAGATAAAATCTCAGGCCAGTAATACATTCATGTATGTAATCATGCTGATATAGCTAAGATATAATGCACCATATACAGCTTTAATAAAACATATATGTTATTAGCCTCTTGAATTATTCCATTTCAGATATATATGTTGTATATATATATATATATATATATATATATATATATATATATATATATATATATATATATATATATATATATGTTGTATATATATGTATGTTGTACTGGTAAGTGATACAGTGTGTAAATGCAACAAACATCCAATCTTACAATATGTAATAAATTACAAGCCATGTCAATAATATTTCTAAAGAAGGTTGACCCCAGATATGGTGAATACCTATGCCCATGGGAGGTAAATCTGATCAGAATCGTGAGATTTATGATGTGTCCTTCAAAGAACATGAAAATATATTACTCAAAATTAATGGTAATGTTGTTATCTGTATCAAATGAGTGTTATCCACATTGTTAATGAAATCAAATGTGTGATATTATTTTCTTATCTATATCAAATGTGTAATATCCAATTTGATAAAACCATAACAAACAGCCAATATTTCCTAGGAAATTTTGTTTCTTCTAAAATACTTAACAATTATAATACTTTAGGAGAACTACCACTATCTTGCAAATCCAGTCCTCCCAGATACTACTTTTAGCTAATGGAAGCTAAAAGTTGTCTGTCGACATTTGGTAGTCAGGCAGAGTGATCTAATCTTACATATAAGACTTTGTGGCAAAGTGTACTAATATCCCAGTTATTATTGAAGAGGAAGGCATGCACCCTAGAGATGTAACTGTGGTGAGGCTGGATGGGGTATATGAGTATTATGATTAGGTAAGTATTTTCAAAGAAACAATTTACAAGGAAAAATTGTTTTCTTATTCGATTACATTACCAAATCATAAGACCATAGGAGAAGAGGTAAGAGGCAGAAGGAGGTATATCCCCTTACCTTGGGGACACTATCTCCACTAGGTCACCCAACTGGAGGAGAATCCATCTGTTGGGGCGCAGGTTCAAAAGGGAAAAATGTTTCCCACACAAATCCAGCAGAAGTCATGAAGCTGTGTCTTAGAAACTGTTGTCTGATCCAAAAGAGAGACTTTTCGAACTGAGGATATAGGTCCTACCAAATCAAATTGACCTCTCTGGAATGGCAGATCTTGGAGATAAAAGTTAGAGAATGTGGACTCTTATCTCCATCCCACAGCCTGACCAATATTGGTTAGTGAACAGTTTTGGTCTGATGCTAGATTGGTGGCTTGAACCACTTGGGCAGAAATAAGTTCATTGAGCTGGGGTTATTTCCCTATATGCTAAGTGAATAACCCCTTACTCCGGGATGTGATCAATACTCATGTCCTTTTATGAAAAGTAGAAGGAGGCATGATCTCCATTAACACAATGGCTCTGTTTGTATAAATGAATCACCAGACTGGGTATTGTAGGTGGCATTAGTTGATGTGTCCAGATGAAACAGAGGATTTGGGACACAAGTTTAGCTATCCATGGAAGAGAGAAGGTGTGAGTGTGTGATTTGGATTTTTTAACATAGCTTTAACGATTTTTCAGTCATATCACTATGATGTCTGCAGTGTGACAATTCATAGTAATGTCTAGCACTGGAGCATCATGCTGCAGACATGTAGCATGATGTCCCATCCAGTTACATTATTCAGACATCAGGCTGACAAGTCCTAACACTAACCTCTTAATGCTGAGTGGCAAGCAAGGCAGCTGTTAGTACCATTTTTATAAGTCTTTGATATGACTTGGCCAGTGAACAAACCCATACTCCCACATCTGAAGTGGATGCTCTAACTACTAGGACACCTGAGTGGTCAAAGAGAGATGGTTCATGGCGATGAAAGAGGATGCTGTTATGAATAAGATTGATCCATCTTGTTGAAACTTATATGTAAATTGGGTCTGTTGATAGGGCATGTATTTCAAGAATTCTGCCTCTAGTTGCTAATGCTATGAGGAAGCAGGTCTTGTATGAACCAAGCACCACAGATCCCAATGAAAATGGTTCAGATGGTGTATTATCCAGGCAGGTTAATACCCAAGATAGGTTCCGCTTTGGGCATAGGGATAACATTTCTGGTTGTGTATACTCAAAGTTGGTGAGAAGATCAGATAAGTTCTGGGTTTGTCCCATATCCTCTCTCCAATGATGACAAAATGTGTTAGTGATTGTGGAGCATTAAACTTGGACCATATGTGGCATTAACTTCCTCATTCACAGAGCCAGAGATGGAATTTAGCTATCTCTGATATCAATGCCCGGAGTGGGAAGAAATATTTGTTTGCGTAACACTGGGTGAACTGTGCCACTGACTTCATATGCTTTTGAAGCGGAGGGCAGTCATGCCAGAGTGATTCTCTCTATGACTGGTTGAGAAAATGTTTGATTCTGAGGGTCTGTTTGAGATGATCCAAATGTGCAGGTTCAGGGTTCTGGACAAGGATGAAAAAACTACCATCATGGTTATATGAGTAGATGAAGGTAAAAACCAAATTCCACTGGGTTTCCAATGCAAAACTGATGAGGTAGTCAACCCACAACTCCTCCCAATGGCTACAGGCCGATTCCCTTGCTTTCTTATCACTTTAAAATCAGAGGTGTTGGTGGTTTGGTGTATGAGTTCAGGTTCGTCTAATCCAACAATATGGCATCTACTGCCCATGCTATTGTGTCTGGGATGGGAGAGAAAATAGAAGGAGCTTTGGCATTCCCAATTGTTGCAAACAGGCCCACCAAAGGTTGGTCCCATCGGTTACAGATTTAAGTGAGAATTGGTGGATGGAGATGTCATCAATTTATAAATTTATTTCTTTATTAAGTAAATGTACTCGGGTTTCATTGTGTGCAATGATACCCAAGGGTGATAAATGTATATTCTACAATATTTCGAAACAATGAGTTTGGTTTACCTTGCGCCACACATGCGAAGTGCTTTAAGTGGGAAAACCTGAATACATGAATTGCACAGACGAAATTGTGCTACATTTCTGGTGCATAAATGCATCACGCTAAAATCAAATCTTTATATTACGAACCGTTTTGTCGATCGGAGGTTTACTTTGAGACCTACATATCTCCAGCTTTAGAGCTGTGCCTTGCTGTAGAGCTATACTGTTGTACTATGCTGTGCTGTAGAGCTGTACTGTTGTGTCATGCTGTGCTGTGCTGTAGAGCTCTGCTGTATAGCTGTGTATGCTGCATTTGCAGTGCTGAGCTGTGCTGTGTTTACAGCTGTGTAGAGCTGTGTGTGCTGTGTATTCTGCGTGTGCAGTGCTGAGCTGTGCTTTGCATATGTTTTTGAGTGCTTCAAATATTCCAATCGTTGCTAGTCGGGTTGAGGGTAATCAGGCATTGAAGACCAAAATGGCGGGCACTAATTGTCTAACCCAGGAATCAATGGTGGTCGGTGACTACAAATAATCTTTGCTTGTTTGGCCAGTGGAACTGGTATCAAAGAGTTAAGGAAGTATAGACATCGCACCAGATATATAATATTTTAGCTGTGGGCTAATGTATGTTTTTTTGTAATACCCAGTGTTTTACTATTTAGCAAAACTATCAATTCATTATTTTGAACAAACTATCATTTGTTCTGCTTTTATGAGTAAAACTATCAATTCATTATTTTGAATGAAATATCATTGGTTTTGCCATTGTGAGTAAAACTATCAATTTGTCATTTTGTACTTGTCCAGCCAGAATGGAAGAAATACAGAAGTGTACCACAGTGTCTACATTACACACAAAAACATTTTTGGGAATCAAGATTTTATTACAGAGACATACACAATAAAATCCTTGTAGGGAAAAAAGACCAGTGACAATTCAGATCATATGAATGTCCTGAAAATCTTATGAATTAAAACAAGAAGATACATGCCATCTAAACTCACACTGATGGCAAAGTCTCCTTCATGGATAATGTTCAAAATGCACTGTGGTATTTCCAGTGTGAACCATGGGGTGTGGATAAATGGATTGAGGGTGCTTACGTTGATGACTGATTACAGAGTTGTTTGCTGTTGGTACCAACAATAAGGTGTGGAATGAACAATAGAACCCTCTTGGTGCTATATCCGCATGGATTGAAATTGTTGGAGCTTTGATAGGACAACTTGCAGAGGTATGTTGATTCATTGTACAAACAATCCCTGTATCAATGCTGAGGTTGTGGAAGGGAGGGATATGTGTCTCCTTGATGGCTTGGTAGCATACTTCATCCATCAGGATGTCAAACAGAAGGTAGAGGATAAATGCTGTGCTCTTAGCTTGACACTGATGCCCATACATGCCCTGTAGAATTCTGAGTGGTAGAAGATAAGCTATGTTCGGTTTAGTTGGAAAATAGCCAGAGTGAACAAAAGTCCAAGAATAAAGTTATGGTAATGATATTGCTCAATAAATGTGCAGTGTCAACAAAGGTCATTTGATCCATGTTTATGGAGTGTGGCTGTCATTCCAATGCAGCAAAATCATTGTCAATGCTGAATGAAAAGTTCATAGAAGTGTAAATGTTAGAATCACTGATGAACTGACGATGAAGGCAGGCAAGAAAGTATGTAAATTTCCCAGACTGTGAATGTAACTGAAGTCAGAACCTTCTGTTCCTCATAAGATCAACAGATGCTCGAGTGCTGGTGCACCTTGTTGATGGAGTCAGAGTAGAAGGATGATGCTTTGGAAAAATGTCATCAGTAGATGTTCTGATGGCAGAATCTTCCTGTGTGCTTTGCCCATAGTTCTAAACTGTAAGACAAAAAAAGCAAAATGGATAAAGCTGTAGCCCTGTAACTGTTTTAGAACACAGTGTCCATGCAGAGTTTAATCATTAAAAGATTGAACCAGATATTGATAAGTCTAATAAAGCAAGGAAGCGTACATGTAAAATCTAACAACATAACCACCTGTTTATAAACTGGTGTGCCTACACATGATGTTCGAATACAATGAGGTCGAATAGCTATACCATGATAGTTACCTGGAAAAAGTGACAGCAAATGATTTCAATTACACTGCTTACCTGTAGGTAAGGTCAAGGATGGCCTGTACAGGTAAAATCATTGAAGCATGCTGTTCCAAGGCTAAAAATACCATTGTAAAAGAACTCACCCTCATATACAAGGACAGAATTATACACATATAGGGAGTTCTTCAGAGCATGAAGACATGCACACATGTAAATAATGTAGCCCAACCCTAGCTTATGAGGTCAAATAGGCTACATGTGTTCGACAAATAACATTTAAAGTTTATGCATATAAATAAGACTCAATGGTAGCCTATAGAAACACGCATGCAATAGGAGATGACTGAATAAATCATGCATAGAGTGCATACCTGTACTTGTCCAGCCAGAATGGAAGAAATACAGAAAGTGTACCAGAGTGTCTACATTACACACAAAAAACATTTTTTGGAACTGAGGTTTTATTATAGAGACATACACAATAAAATCCTTGTAGGGAAAAAAGACCAGTGACAATCTGTACAAGTAAATACATTAAAGTTGGCACCTGGATGCTATAAAAGCCTTGGATAGGAATTCACCAATATGTACCCTTTTGTAAAGGAATTACCTATATATAGAACTTATATGATCAGCACTAGAGACTTGTACATATAAATAAGTATAGCATAAACTGACTGTAAAGTCGCTATGGCACCATGTATAAGTACCTAAATGTGTAATGACAGCTAAGTGTGATAACTTGTTAATACAAAACTTTGTCATGAATGAAACAGCGAAAAGGTTGGAAATATAGATGGAGTATACTTTCCTCAGAAGTGAAAACTCCTACTTATAGTGGTATATTTTCCACATAGCTTCTGGCTTTTGCAAGATCTCTCATGATGAGGCATGCTTCTTGGTATGAGCAGAAGTAATAACTGGAATTTTTTTTAAAAAAAACATTAAGCTAAGGAGAGATCACTATGTCTTACCACCTAATGTGTCAGCAGACAACTTTTTTGCTCCCTTCAACTAAAAACCGTATATGGGAGTGCGTAGTTCTTACAAGGTATTATGATTGGGTTTCATGTTTAAAGAAAAAAATAAATATGGTACTAAAAGTATATTATGACAAAACATATCATCTGACAGTTTTCATCAAAAATTGTTTTGTTTCTTCAAAAGTAAATAAATATAAACATTTTATGAGCTTTGTGCTGACGTTATAGTTGAACCAAACACCATTTACATATTACACTAATTAAAATATGAATGTTAAAATGAAGAACAATGATCAGACTTAAATATTGTGTTTTGTTGCAACAATAAGTGGTTACAAAGGTATTTTCCCACCCATGTCCACTCTGTTTCATTTAATGTTTCTCTTTCTTCAATCTTCATGAAGGGAATGTGTTTGACACTGATTGATGAGACTAACTGCTTTTTCTCTCTCTTCTTTGTGTGATACAATCTATCTGTGTGTGCACTCAATGATACTGTATGATGTCATTATGCTCATGACAGCATGAGCATCCTTTCTTTTCTACTTTAGTACTGAAAAGAAAATTTGTCATGGCCTTTAAAGGCAATTTTTGTTTACTGAAGGAATAAAATTCTTCATTGTAAAGATAAATTATTTTTTCTTTTAATGGCATAATACATTTAAAAAATATTTTGCATTTATAAGCCATCTTCCTTTACCCATCACTATTTCCTAGTGAGATACAAATAATCCCTCTAATATGCTGATATGGAATAGGGAAACCCCAACCAAGGGATCATAATTTATTGACAGGAACTATGCCACAAATTCTGACAACTACTGTGCTTTCCTTATCTCACACCATTGCATATGAAAGATATTTTTAACATTAGATTCATCTCCTGCTTCAATATTTGCAGGTGAGACAAACGGTGAAAATAAAACTAACAATTTCTCAATCCTTTACCTAGAATATAAATTTTTAAGCTTAATGGAATTAGCAAAGGAAAAGAATAATTTCACAAAAGAAATATAGATTCTGGGTTGAAAAAATCATCTAGCAGAAAAAAATCATAATAAACAGTACCTATTATTGGTTACTATCATTTCACATGAACTTTGTTTCTAATCTCAAATTACCTTCTACTCCCAATGCATGCGAGAACCTCTCCATGTCATCCTCATTCCTCATGATAATGGCCTTGTACAATCGACACAAATACTTCCGGTGGGTAGGGGTGAGGTAGTCATATAAGCCATGATCAAGCAGTACCACTTCTGCCTTATTATTCTTCCCTTTCCGAATGAACACTAAAAAAAAATAAAATCACATTTATGCCTTGAAATGCAAAGGTGGCTTATCAAATTCAGTAATTCATATCCAGAAATCGAATACTTATTATATATAAGATCTTTAAATTGGTTTGCTTTTGATGTCTTACAGCAAATTGCAAAGACAATCCGAGTTAAGTTCTTTACCATATAGCATGACAGCTGACCCAGGCTGATTCAACTGTAGGATTCTAACCCATATCCTTTCAGCTGCAAGTTTGGCATGCTAACCAGTACACTACATCTATTAGTTGCCTCTTATGAAATATTAGTCCTACAATGTAAGATGCTTTTTTTGATATTTTTGTTTTGTCTTACTGTCTTAAAAATGTTGTGTGTAGTGTGTTCCAACGCAGACCAAAATCAGGAATATCTCACTGGTCAGCCTAGATGCATGCTTTGCAACAAATTAAAGTCATATTGAACTTTACCTACTCTGATGTCTTTTTTTTAAAAAAATTCAATTTCTCACACAAACAAATGGACATGTTTTCAAGTTCTGTTAACCTAAATTTCAGTTGGCTGGGATTGCTGAAAACAAATTAAGTTGATGTTTTGTAAATGACACAAGTAAAAATAAACTGAAGTATATATAAGCTTGAAGATACTTTTCATCCTTTCAACTTGCACTGAATGAAGTATATCTCTTAGATTCAAATCACAGGCACCACTGTAATAAACTTCAAAAAGTTTAAAAACTGATAAAGTCCTAGAAATGCTTGGAAAATAATTGCAATCATAATACAGTGGTAATTTGCTTTGATGCATGTACACTCAGCATTGGTAAGCATGCTAATATTATACAGCAAAAGATTAATGTTGTAGATCAAAGGGGTACTAGTATTGCCCTTGGACAAAAATTCTCTTTACCAAAGATTCGATTTAAACAATTGGCTTGGATATTTGCTGGAAACAAAAGACTAATCCACCAATAATAATCAAAAGGAGCAAATGAAAAAACAAGCAACTGGAATGAAAATAAAACACTAAAACTGAATCTGTTATAATTCTGGCAGTCTATATTCATAATATTAACTTATATTTATTATTTAATGTATAAATGACAGTTATGTATATGAATATATGCTGGTTATGCACATAATTATTTATAAATATTCACTACATGTCCTTTTATATTGATTACATAACTCTGTAAGATCATTTATATCACAAATAGGCAAATTATTCATTAACTTGTTTGTCCTTAAATACACACCTGATCACATTAACCTTAGGAATATAAGCCCTACTTAAGTAAAAACATTCATCTCTCCAGTCTATATTATATAAACAAAGGACAACAACTCTTGCCCATTACCTAACCTTGCTACCATCAAGTGGCACAAGGTTTAAGATGAGGGAACCCCATCGTGAAAGAGATGCTTACTGGAAGGATAGAGGGGTACTAAAGTGATGTCTTTACAATGGCTTCACAAATGCAGCGAAAATAAATAAATTCCTTTGAATGAGGGCCTCAAGGTAGATTAGTTCTTAGCTAATTGAGTTACCCTCTTTAAATAAAGTCATAATAATAATAATAATAATAATAATAATAATAATAATAATAATAATAATAATAATAATAATGTGACTGGGTCAGTATTTCAAAATAAATTTAATCTGCTTTCTCATTCAAAGAGGATTCCCAGCCATATTAAGAGAACAGGTAATAAGAGGAGAAAATGTTGAGCATCCTACCTGTACCTCAGGTAACCTTCAAGAGAAGAAGGTTGGATTCCTCATATTAAGGATAACCCATTCTCCCAACTTGTGAGTAGGACAACTGGAAGCAAGTGTTTTGTGTCTGGGGAAAAAGAAATATTTGAAATCTTCTTACCAAATAGAATTTTTCAGGTGAATATAAGCAAAATATGCATAGGGTGCCTATCCAGAGCTTATGTTGATGTCAGTTGGGTCTGGCAGCAGCCTGTGTGACCAAGACTGGACCTACCAGATACAGTGTTGCTGTGGAAATAAATCTTGAAAGGTAAACCTCAAGAAGGCTGACTGTGCATTCCAACTGACAGCCTCCATAATGTCTTGGATAGAAACATTATGGTCAAAGGCATGGCTCACTGAAATTGGTCTGATCTGATGAGCAGACACTTTCTTGGGGCAATTCTGTTCTGGTGAGATGTCAGAGTATGCCATGCATATCAGCCACTTCATCCATGATAAGAAGGCTTGAGGTGTTATATCCTCTTTCCAAGCTTTAATTGGAAGCAAAAGACACATTTTGAACTCGATGAATTGACTTAGTTTGATAAAGCTTGAGAACATGTATTGAATTTTGTCTAAAAGCCTCTTTGGATATTATCAATACAATATAACTTTCTGATTTCCCAATAATGGCAAACTAATCCTGGTGATGAAACCCAAGTTTTCATAAGGGCCACCAAACCTTTTGATAAAAACTGAAAAATGGCTGGGTCAACAGAGAGGACATATAACTCATTGAATCTGCAAGCCAGCTCATGCTATCAGGAAATAAGTTTTGTATAAAAAGAGCTTCAACATTGTCCTGGTTAAGGGCTCAAATTTGTCTGAATTTAGCCAAGTCTGAACCCGGGAAGGATTCCACTTGGTAAACAGAATGAATGACCTAGGCCTTTATAAATCAAAGTTCGCTTGCAAGTTTAGAGGTCTTTGTTATTACCAAGATGCCATGTTGATGGAAAGTGTCTCATATCACAGAGTGGGAGCCCTTGATAGTAATTGAAACTACCTTTTTCTCATTAAACAGCCAGAGAAAAAGAGTTAGCTGTTTTTGGGAATGAGTCACTCAAAAGGACATTTTACTGATTTTGCACCAGTCCCTGAAGACATGCCATTACCCCTCATAAGCATTGAGAGTGAAGGGCCTTTTTGCTCAAGCAATGCAGTCAATGACTAAAGGATTAAACTGTTTTGATGTTGTATGGCTCTCTTAACAAGAGCCAGCCATGAAAGAGAACTACACCACAACAAGGATGGAACCCTTGTGTCTGAGAAGATTCTATCCAGCTAAATCTTCTTTGGTAGAACAATCCAGGACTTGACCTAGTGAGGCAGTGGAGAAACATTTTCCATTTCTAGTTCCTCACTTGATGTATAATCTTTGGAACTTAACTGGAAATGAAACTACCATATGTTTCTGATATATGTTATCTAAAGTATGCCACCATGGAAGTAGATAAAGATACTGAAGAGGGAGAGAAACTGGATGATCGATTCATAAAGTCCAAGGACTTATGCTCAAGCAAAATTGAAAGCACAAAACTAACAACAATTCTATTTTAAAATTGAAGGAATTTGCAAATAGTTGCAAACATTTTGTACATGGGAGGCATATCCCAAGTGTTGTTTTCATTTGCTTTAAACATTTTGTACTTTGTGCATTTCATCAATATGGTATATTTTTTTGAAAGACAAGACAGACAAAAACATTTCAGCACATAACAAACCAAACATGTTTACATGAACACATAAACAACATTTATTAAAATATAAGGGAATTAGTATCAGTAGTTTGTAAGAAAACATCCAACAATGGGTACTAATCATACCTTGTTGGAACACATGGTTAGAAAAAAGTGCAGTCCATGACTAACAGAAATTCAAATAAATTTCATACAATACGGAGTGCAATATATAGCACATACCTTTGCACTCAATACTATACCAATTTTGTCAATGGATGGTGTCTTAATCCACAAGATTAGCTTTGATTCTAAAAGAGGTATTGGATATGATGTATTTCATATCAGCAAATACAAAAAAATTAGTCAAGAACTATAGCCACCTAGTGGTGGTAGATGCTGGTAAGGGAAAGAATTGGGAAGAGTTTTTCCCCTTTCTGTGTAAGGGATGTTCCATTAAAACATATACCGGTACCCCTCAGGGTAAAGGCATTTTCAAAATCAACCAACCCACAACAGAAGCAATTTTAAAGATTATGATCCACCGTCAGATATGTTTTAATCGAAAAACACTGGTACCTACAGAAGCATATTTTTTATACATAATTTCTAGCTATGGGTTAGTGGGTGGTAATAGAGATTTTAATATTGGATTGGGGACAGAGGCGATTTAAATGACAGCTGGCTGGAGGTAATCTACTGGATTCTTATAGATAATATAATCTACAACATATTTTTATTAGTATTCATTCATTATAATTAATATTTTGTCCTTCTGTTTGATTGCTTGTCAGCCATGTATGTCTCTGATACTGTGAAATCAAAAATTTTCTTAGTAGTTTATTATTTGTAGATGTCATTGTTCAGTCCCTTAGTAACTACTAATTTAATGTCTATGAATACAGATTTTATATTAGGGATTTCTATTCTAATACAGAAATCATGAATTTGTATCCTTACTAAACTGTGTTTACTAAAGTGATCAATATGTTCCGCTATTTTTCTTTGTTCCCAGGCATGTTGCTTTTGATTAAAATAACAGTTAAATCTTGTATTGCTTTAAATGTGTAGTCAGATGTTATGATTCCCTTGTTATTATTTTTCTTAAAAAAAATATTTTGGTAAACTTATGATGCATGATTTGTCAAAAAAATCTGTGAAAGTGATGTTGCATTATTTCTGCCTACTTCTGCACTATATCATTTCTTGTAAGGGATCATCCATCAAGGATGTACACAAAGAAGTGGGGGTGTTGTTTCAATGTAAACAATTGTGGACAAGGAGGATGGGGTGTAAAGGACCTTACAGATGCCCATATACAAACATTTTATTGTTGATATTCTGTGCTGAACAGCTGTTTACGCCTACTATGGGTATTTCAGTATGTTTTGCAGACATCCTTTATGTGTGATCCCTAAGTATAAATTATTTGTTAATTGCAATTTGTATGATTTGTGCCACAGAATACATATGAATGCATTGGCATTAATATATAGGTCTAGCCCCCAGTGCCTGATGTTGATTACATGGCCCACATATCAGCCATGCTAGATGGGGATGTCTGCAGTCGGGAAAAGGGGGTAAGCAACATGCGAAGGGGAGAGGGTTTTTTTAATAGGAAAACAGGCATTATCTGCAGACATCCTTCATGGACAACTCTTAAGAACATATATTTCATTTACTAACATCTTATTTTTATGACTTGTTGCAAGACTAAAATAAAGTTTTAAAAAAAAGAAATATAGGAAGTCAAACATTTTTGTATCATAAATTATATTTTTAACAATGAATAAACATCAATGAATAATATTTTCCCAGAGTAAACATAAAATCATTGTCATTGCAGTTAACTATTGTCAACAGCATCATCGTAATCATCATCACTGATGGTCTAGCAGTACCATTCTTTACTTTTAATCCAGCTGTCACAGGTTCTCCCACTTCTAGTCTTTCATTTAAGACTTATACATGTGGTACAAGACACTAGTCTTGTGATACTGAGGGGCTTCCAAGGCTAAGTGGTACAAGATGCTTGTCATGTGATTACTTGCCTCCAATGTGTAAATGAGAATATTGCTAGTTACTTGTGGAAGGTCAGTGGTTCTACTTAAGTGGTGTTTGGTATCTTAGAAGTACTTGGATTTTCTTCAGCAGTAAAATTGGCTGCCATAAATAGATTCTCTTCATCTGAAAATGGTGTGAAGGCCATCATTATCTACTGAAACCTGAGATCTCATTCTAAATGACTTCGCTGTTGAGATAAACATCAAATCAACAGAGGCCCAAGTGTACTAAGGTTCTTGCTTTTACAGATCACTTGCACATCTCACAGAGTTTTTGTCACAGATCAACTAATTTGGGTTGGTGGTTTTTCAGGGTTCTTCCTACACCTAATATACTGTTCAACCCACCCACCCTAAAACAAACCAACTAAATCAACCAACTAATCAACTGTGGCAACAGCAGCCAAGGTACTAGTACATTATTTTTGCCACAGCTATATGAGTTTAAAAACTTTGACTCTAGTAATTTTTGTAGACCTTTGAATATTGGCAATTATGCCTTTCTGACAGTTACCTAAAAGTCATCATCATTTGGTACAAATGGATTTTTTTCATGGTAAACATTTGAGATGGAGAAGTCTTGAGCAATCCTGCATCACACACTGCCAAAAAGTTTACATTTTAGCTCACTTAAAGTTTCTCTAGCAATGTCCATTGATCCAACTATAACTGTTATAACTTATTCAAGCTATATTCACCGATATCTGGAGATGTACATCTGTAATAAATATTTGTAACAAAAGTATGAGAATGCATCAGTGTTTTTGAATGATGCATTTGAACTGAGCAACAACCAGCATCAACAAACCAAGAAATCAAATTATTCACATCTCTCAGGCAGAAGTACAGTGTATAATCATAATCTGCCAAAAGATTTTTTTAATTTGCCAAACATTTTCCCAATCATACTGATTCAGTGGGCATAATCAGCAGAATGGACAAAAACAGACTGAAACAGATATAACCAGAAAATTTGAGTAAGCAAATTCATGTGGTTTAGTTAACTGTACACCCTTTATTGTCTTCCCTTTGATGTAATTTGTTACTGAAGCTGAGAAAATAATGTTGCACACATCAAAAAAAGAGGCACACTTCTACTCATTATTGTGGTTATTATACTTCTCCATTCCAGCCTGTTCTTATGATCTTGTCCCCCCCACTGTCTTGTTTATGATGTGTATCTAAATTTGTCACTTACTTTTCCTACTACTATACTGTTTGTGAATATGCATATCAATGTGAAATGCAATGGGAAGACTAAATCCAAGATAGAAAACCTCCACTGTTTGAATGTATTCTGCTTGGATTCCATGTTATTGCTCAAAACTCAAAATACAAGACTCTTACTAATTCAGTTCCCATTGTCAACCTGTGCAAACACCATGATATTAAAATTCAATAACTTACAATTTTGAGTGCTCATGATCTCATTTATATCTGATAAGACACATCTATGAAGACAGCTTTTGTGAAAAGAAAACCATAAGAGTTGCACCATTTTCTGGATTGGCACAAAATTTTAAATGTGTGCTTTCAATACTACACTGAAGAGTCAGCTGCTGATTTCAGCAACAAGTCTTCCAAACTCAGGTCTGTAAAGTGACAGAAATTATGTTAATAAAACAATGTCCCTGACATTTATCAGTGATAAGTAGGACAAACTCTCAAAAGATTCTTTTTACTAAAATCTTACTTTCAATATCAACCAGTCAGGGACAGTCAAACCATGTATACTCTGTTTTATCTTCACTAATTTATAGTATAGTTCTCGTTCTTTCATATCTGTAGTAATGATAGTCCTTCAACAACTCTCAATTGTTGTATACCTTTTTTGACCATGCTGACTGTACATGCTGTAAGATAATGTTTAAGTAACAGAAATAACATGGGATAACCAGATACCAATAAAATCAAATAAAATGGTCAAGTTATCTATCCTACAGGGAAGCTGCCAGGATTTCAGGATTCAATCAAAGTGTGTGTGTGTGTGTGTGTGTGTGTGAGATCTCCAGTGAGGAAGTGGTGGCAGGAGGAATAGTGATTGTTAAATATCTATCCTAAGTCTTGAATATCTGTCACTCTTTCTTACTGTTCCTCTCTGTTAAGGCTCTACTGAAATCAAGACACTCAAGAGATGTTATCACTAGTTGTTTAGTGATTATTATTGTGATGTCATTGAGCATGGTCACATGATTGTGGTGGGCTCTTGGTTGGTATGGCAGAAAGACCATAGACTTTCTCCATATTTTACAGCTAATCATGATACTGTCAAAAGAATTAAAATTTTTCTCACAATTCAGTTGGACTCGGATTGTATACTTTATTTGTAGTTAATCTAAAACTGATGTGTTTATTTTGGAGCCATATTCCTCCATCACATTCAAGAGATAAATATACCAAGGTGAAATTAGAACAGTTGCATCCTAAATTACTATCATGCCTATATTAAATGTTATTCAATGTGAAACTTTAATGAAAGAACTCATAGATTCATTGAATTTTGGGTTAAAAAATGAATTTTGTCCCAAACAACTCAATTTGGTGCAGATTACATTGCTTTTTAATGATACTGAGAATTCTTGAAAGTGTAAAAATTGCACAAGAAACAAATAAGCTCTGATTAGGAAATTGATACTTGGGGAAAAACTGATAGGAATACGCAGAAATAATAATAATATTATTTAAATGGAAATGTGGTTACAATACCAGTGATGGTTCTACAACTTTGCAAAATACATCTTATGTTGTTTCTAATAACATTCTGTAATATGGCAATACAATTTGCACTTATGAAGCTGACCCATGTTTTACTTTAGTCTCTTGCTTATTAACAGTTTTAGATTTTACAACAAAACTATGCACATTTTACCTTTATCGCCCCTTTAATACCTGATCACAAATATTTAGATTGTAAGAAAACAGAAGTTACAATTCTATTAAAAGTATTGGTACCAGTAAAACTAAAGAAGATGGTAAAAAAGAATCAGGATGAACAGATTAGTAGTGTAGTAAAGACTCAATATATGAATGACATCAAGTACCTTTTCATCAATTTCATCATTAGTTAATGACAAAGCTTCAAAATGTTGTGTACTAGATAACAGTAATTCAATTTGTAATACAAATATCAAATGATGGCTTGGAACTAAGTGCAAAAGGTCTGCAGAAAATATCATCCTCAAAATATACATAGGAATAACCAAACACAAACAGGACAAATTTTATCCATCTTGCTATGCATTTACACATTTCAGTCAGTTTCTTGTGCTTAATGTCACTTTTGCACATAGAGAGTATGTACTTCATTTGGTAATACATCTGCATGATATGAAAGTTAGTCTCGTTATTCTTTTGTTGCCATAGTGGTTTTGCCAACTAGAGATCCACATGCTTAATTATGTTGTATGGGGATTCTCTGATGTTCTCATGTCAGCATTAATATGTTGATTGTTTCTGAAGATAATCCTCCTATGTACAAATATTACTCTGTGCTGAGAACTCCCTTTCATTGCCTGCTGTCTGAAGTGCATATGCATAACTAGCCTGAACAAGTTACTGTTCTTTATGGTTGTGCAATTTTCAACAACTCATTGGCATGGCCCCTCTGGTATTTTCTTTGATATCTCTGCCAAAGATTCACTTCCTTGGATCAGTGCTTTGCTGACTTTTATGACAGATTTTTCTCTTCCATAATGCTGCATTAGGGTTTTAAGTCTGACATTCCCATAGTCTGCTTGTTCAGATAAAAGTATTTTGAATAAATATAAACTGCATCTTGTCCATCCAACATGTAAATCGGACTCGCACCTAATATCAATTTTGGGCTCAATACAGCATGTTAATTTTAAGTTATTATACATTGGATCTATAGAGTATCAGCAGGAAGTTCAGTTGGAGGGATTTATTTGATAGTTATCTCTCTTCCAGCATCCTGACTTGTTCTAGACAAGATTTTCCTTACACCATGAAATTCCACTATTTCTTGTTGTCATGCCAATTGAAAATGTCATCTGACAACAACCCATATAGTGATTAAGCCATTTTGGTTTCCCATGAGGCCCTTATTTGAAACACACATTTGTAAAACTTTCATCATAAAAGTAAGATTAGATTCCCATAAATGTATGTTCCAGGGCCCATTAAGCCAATCAAATTTAGTTTAACAGCCATTCATGTCAAACCAAAGTATACAGCTATATTAACGTTTGCCTTCCTGAAACTGTATGTCACATGAAGCGCTTACCGTAAGTGTGAATTATGTCATGAAATGGATTTTTTAAACTTAAAAGTTAAATAAAAACCGCATAATGCGCAAAAAACATTTTATGTGCAACATCTACGAATTTGCAGAATGCATATTACATCTTAAAAGGACACAAATTCATACAAATTAGGTGCTCTCGCATGTACTGGCATCATTTTCTAACCCAATGTTTTATTTACATTAGACTGCTAGGAGGGGGTTAAATGTGATTTTAAATTTATATTGGTTTTTCTTTCTGACAAACCCACCAGCGATTTCTCATTTTGTTAACACAACCCATAACAGAAGTGATTTTCCTAATCAACTTTCCACTGTTAGAATCAAACTAGCTTGAAACACAACCTCCAACAGAATTTTTTATGAAGTGCCGTCCGGGGGGGGATATGTTTTACTGGAAATTTTGGGAAGAATATTTCCCTTTCTATTTCCATGACTGCTGGATTCAAGAGATAGTAGATTATCTTCCTAACAATAATGCGATTAGGGAATGTGTTTAATTTTGCTTGTTCTACTGATTAATCAAGAAAAAAATGAATAGACCCAGATCTGCCAGCACATTATACAATGACAGGTCAAGGTCAATGCAGTTTGCAGTTGGACTTAAGTTATTGTCAAGTACATACAGTATATCTATTTTAAGCCTGTTTCTAAGAAAAGACTTGTAAGAAATATGGTATGTGCTCCTCCCACCAAGAAATACAGGAATATTATAGAATTAGTTTATACAATAAAGAGATGGCTGGAAGGCCTGCATTATTCCTTTTACACATCATAAGTTTACCATTTCCTGGGTGAGGATCAGCATGAACAAAGCCTGTTAGAAAAATCTGATCTGAAAAACACCGTACTAGCTTTTGATCCACCTGTAAAAATAAACAAGAAAAGGGTAAATAAAGACAATACAAGAGATGTCAATGGATAGACTGACATGAGAATTCTAATATACCCCCATCTTGTTTTTGTTATATTCTGTATACACTGTTTTGTTATTGTGGAAACAAAACTAATTACAAGTACTTTTTTACTGTATAAAACAAATTAAAGTAGTTTTTTGTGATCAAAGCAATGCAAGTACTTTATATAAATTGAACAGAATGAATAACCATCTCTACCATATTTGCGAATACAGACAAAAATCTGATGATTTTAAGCATTCTTTTAACTTCCTCATTCCAGTTCTAACTCATTTGAGGCATGTGATACACAAATGTCAAAAACTGCATGCAGTATTTTGGTACAGGTTTTTAATATTAAAAACATCCATTAACTGGGATGCATAAATTTTGATGTCAGTAAAGATTATGTAGCATAATAATCATAAATAGTTTTGCTGTGTGAAAAAAAATTGCTTCAGCCTGTTTACCCAAATTCTTTTCTCAATCTTGTGAATGTTTGCACAAAAGAAAAAAATGTATGAGCTGAATAGGGTTAGATTAGATATCAATATACCAATCTCTTTACCTATACTCCTCACAAGTAAAGAAATAGTGTACATGCTTATCACTTGGGGCAAAATGATGCACATGACTACAAATAAATGTTAAAGTGGTTACAGTTGGGCCTTGCATCAAACGATTATTCTATATTCATATGCTCTTATGGCAAATTCATTCTGAATTATAAAATACAAAGAAAACATTAACTGCATCTAAATATTTAAAATGAAAATGACACACTTAAGGTAAATAATATACATATTTAAATTCTTTATTCATTGAAAACTCCAAACAGTATCATATTCTATACAAAGAAAAGACAAGAGTACCCTGAAAGGCACATTATCTTCCTACCCTGTTTTGAACATTCCTCTATGTAGGCACAAATAATGTATAATTCATCACATCAACAGATCTCAATAAATCTGGACATTTGGTTAAGGTATGTGGTCATGACTGACCAAAAATTGTTACTTTCTCATCAGATTTGTCCTTATTGATGCTTAGGCCTCATTAACTATTGGTTACTTTATTACCCCATCTGCATGTCTTCCTCAAAGTTTGGTCAAGGAATTTATACTTGGACAAATATTTTGCAAAAGCTATTTTCATGGGCTAGTATGACCTCTAACAATTTGATCCCAAATTCAATATACCTTTTCCATACCTTAAGTCCAAGTCCTTCACATATTTTGGCTCAGGTACATGGTCTAGAACCGAAGATATTATGAATATAACATTTTTTTTCTTTTCAGTAGGATATCTGACCTTTGACCTTGTCACTCCAAATCAACAGGTCGAAAACTGAAATATGTTTTTTTAAATCATTTTTCTTCTTTAAGCCATAGTAACTTTGACAGTTTGATCACCAAATCAATATGCTTTTGGTTTGTCCATATGCAAGCCATCCATGAAATTTAGGCTGGATATTTGATGTACAACAAAATATTATGGTACAGAAACCATTTTTCTTACATCAAAGCAAACCATGTTTTTTTAATACATTTTGACCCTGAAATCAACAGGCTTTGTTCTAACCCCTAATGCTAACCATGCACAAAGTATGGTCCAGGTATCTGAAATAGAACTAATGATCTTGTGCAGAAACAAAGTATGGTCCAGGTATCTGAAATAGAACTAATAATCTTGTGCAGAAACAATTTTTCTTCTTTCAGTAACAGTGAACTTGACCTTTGAACATTTTTTACCCAAGCCATTTACAGAGTTTGGTAACTGTAGATAATGGAAGACAAGTTTATGTACTGAAACAAAATCAGTAACATATGGATGGACAGATTCACAGAAAATATCATAATACATCCACATTACTGCCGGTTTATTAGCTAAACTTATAAGGAAATATAAATTATACAATAAATTCAACAAGTCTGAAGTTGTCAAGTAATATGAATTAACAGATAGGTATTTGTATTTGCAGGGTAATAAATTCACCTGAAAATTCAAACTAATTTATAATACATTCATTATCTGTCAATTATCTAAGCATAATATACACTTATGGAAAATAATTTCTTATTTAAATGTTTGAAAAATCACTAGAGCATAGCTGCCAACCCTGGACTATGAAAATACTGACTGCCTATGCCTTAAAAATACTGATTTTCAGGCAAAAATACTGATTTTTAAAATTTTACTCCATATATGACTATTTATAACATCTATATCCGTCACTATAGTAGGTCAGTAAATTACTTAATTAATTAATGTCAAAGATGCACGTGTTGCACTCTTGCACCTTCTTAGAAAGTCATCAGACACAGGATGTTTTCCACATCTTGTCTTTTCAATCATTATTGCTACCAATGTTCCATCTTTCATGGATGATCTGAATTGTGTGCGATTCTTTTTTACTTAACTAAAAATCCTCTCACAATTAGCATTAGAATGTGGTAAAGAAGTCCCAACATAAAATAACTCAGATGATCGTAAAGAAAGTCTCCACATGAATTCTTCATCTTAGACATCAGAATCCACACTCCATCAACATAGAACATAGGAGAGCATTGTTTCAGTCAGGGGGCTGATCTGGTAGGAGGCAAACTGTGCTCTAAGCTTGTCCTGAGCATCAGAAGAAAAGTCACCATCTTTTATCAGCATTAACATGGAAAATTTCTTCAGAAAGAACCGGATGTCTGCAAAAGAGACCTCTAACCTTGAGCTAATAATTGCAAATCGGGCATGTATCAGAACCTCATCCTTCAAGGGGAATTTCTTTTACATATAGGTGCAAGCATTGATGAAATCCCTCTTCTCAGCACTGAAAAACGTCTCTTGATCTCTGGTGCTTAAGGTTTTTAAAGTCTCAGAGCACTCTGTCCCAACATCCAAATCTTCATTTTTCATTATGATATTTTCATCTCTGAAATCAAGGGTAGTGATATTATTTGTCCTAACTATGACTGCAGGCTTACTAAATCTGCAGACCAGGTCTATGAAGAGATTTATCAGACAATCTTGTAATGTATGAATTTGTGGAGAATTGCCCTGTAATAGCACATTTCTGCCCTCAAAGAAAGGAATTATTGACTTAAGGAAAAGTGCATATGCAACTGTTTCCTTGTTTATCAATCATTCATATATTGACAAGCCCATGTTTGCCAATGATTGTGGCTTCATCTTCTTTGATAATGTCTGTCTGCCTAATTTGTTCTGATCATGATTGTTAGCTTGAGGTTTCATAATCAACTTCTGTGCTGACATACTTGGCTTGAATTTCTGCTTTGTTTGGAGATGGACACTTGCCTCAGTTTTGAAGAAAGCTGTGAGAGGTTCCCATTGTTCCAGTAACCTGGTAATGCATGGGCCAAGTGACAGGTATCTGGTACACACATTTTAAAATTTTATGCACTTTGACTTCATACCGGCTTTGTAACTCCTTGAATCTGTTCACTCTCTTGGCACTTTTGTCCATGTAATAGAAAATGTCAACTAGCAGTTCATCCATCCTTATGTGTAAAGTATCAGCTGCCTTCAGTGCAGCCAAGTTGATAAGATGACAAGGACATCAGATGGCAATATCTGGTTGCTTCCTTCTGATAAAAGAAATGACTCCTTTCTTGCTACCCATCATTACTGATGCATTATCAGATACAAATCCAATGACATTTGCCCATGGTATGCCCAATTGCAACAGTTCATTGCTTATTATATTGATGATAATTTCCCCAGTCGATGTATTTATATTCAAGCTTGATATTGAAAGCAATTCAGCCATATTCTTTTCTTTTGAATAAACATAGAATCTCACAACAAGAGAATAAAGCTGGCTGTTTGAATCATTTCCTCCATCAGTACCAATGCTGAATACTATATCTAGGAAATGAAAGCAAAAAAACTCCATAAAATTAGGCTGAAAGTTACATACCCAAACTGTCACTATACAATCAAAAACAACCAGAATCACATTTGGTAATATTGTTTCCTCTTAAACTCTATCCACTATGGCTTAATTCATCTGACAAGGCAATATTCTCTTAAATGAAAAAATAGTATCTATCCATCACACCACAAAATCCTCATCTCATTTTCTTTTACTAAAAAAATGTGCATTCTAATTTTAAAAAAAGTAATATTTTTATACAAAATATTAACCTACTCAGATAGGAAAGTTAAAGACTCTCCCTACAAATGAACCGGCAATCAAAAATAAATTGGTCACAATTCACAGTTAAAATAAGAATGAAGGTCTAAAACTATGCACCTTTCAATCTTTTCACAAAGTAGATATGGTTGTCTATTGCCAGCTCATTAATGATAGCCAGTGATTTTGTTCTAGCACAAGCGTAATCCTTGGCAATGTTGCTGTCTGGAAAAAGTGTGCAAAATAAATTGCCAGCATCACTGGCAACTGAAAGAGGAAGGTTTCTTTCTATCAGAAATTTAGCAAAAAGAACTTCCAATCTAATTATGCCAAGGCTGTGTTTTTGCTGATGAAATAGCAAGCCAATGTTTATTAGCTTTTTCATGCTGTCTTATGTCATGGGCGCCTCCATATCCAATAGTGAAATCTGAATTGCACAATTTGCAAAATGCCAAGTTTTGTCCTTTACGAGATGCTTTCACAAATTTAAAGATGATGGTATAGTTGTCCTTCCATTTCTGTTTTCTTTTCTTTGCTGGCAAAAATTCTGCACCTTCTACTTTTCATTTTGACATCCTGAAGATGAGATACAGTGAAAGCAGCAGACGCTCTGCACAATCCAATATAGCGGGCGGATGGAGGTTAAAACTTGGTATGGCAGCCTCAATCTCGAATGAACCAATCGTATTTCATATATGCAACACATTTATGTTAATAATGGAACCATGTGTCGGTCAAAATGGAAATTTGCACTGAATTTGAACAAAAAAATTTAATTGAAAAAACGTATTTTTAACCAATAAAAAACATATTTCAGTATTCAAGTCCAAAATACAGGACAAATATGGAAAATATAGGACAGTTGGCAGTTATGCTATAGTAGATTGTAATGTTAGAACATGCAACCATTTGTTAATACATGTATAAAGCTACATGTTAATCGGTATCACTGTCACTTACATCTTTGAGTGAGAGACCCATTTGTCTGATGCCATCCACATCACTGACCTTACATCCTTCTATATATTCTGCTGTCAACACTCTCTGAAATTGTTCAGTTTCAAAGTTTATATATGAAAAATTTATAATAATAAAAATTATCACATCTTGTATATCCATATCTTGACATCATTAAGATGGAGGAAATTGCATTAGTAACTTATTAGCACTGAAAATATGTAACACTTGCATGTACTACAGGAACTGATTGAATCAGGAATACTTTCTGATTTTGAGCAGGGGGATGCAGGAAAATGAGGAAATTTGAAAGAAAAAGAGAATTTTACTTGTCCATAATCCCAAATTTAAAATGTTTTTGACTAGCCCTTCACCATTTTGGGGATGTTATTGGACTGGCCAAATCATCGCCCAAGATTTTACATCAGGATGGCAGGCAGGGAAACGGTGGAAAAGGATAAGGTGTAATTTGTCTTTTACAACATGGTCTTAAACCTAATATGAAAAGGGTAGAAAACAAATGAATTTTCACCATGTAAGAAGTAATATCTTCACATACCCCAGTAATCATCAACAATGGGGTCCAAAAATATAGACCACAGCATAGGCAAAGGCAAGAATTACAAAGGTATCACTAAAAATATATGATAGACATTGTTGGTATGATAAAAGAGAGTGAGTCCTTTTTGTATTCAGAAACTCTGCCCCTTTTCAAATAGAAATAACTATATTTCTCTCCTTAAAATTCAGTTTCAGTATAACTTCTTGGTTTAAATAGCTAAAAACTAATTTTATAATCATGTTGGGAATAACTGTCAATAAATATCTCTATGCTAATGAAGTTGTTAGCTCTTCTGTATAAATTACCTTTATTTACATGACAACCAATCTTTGAGATACTTAAAAATGTTACAGTCGTCAATACAAATCATATGTATACCAGTGAAAAGGTTGTCATGTCAAAGATTTTTGCATGTGAATGTGGATATATTATAGTGTCATTGTTCATTCAGAAAAGAGGGGCCTCAGGTATCAGTGGTTCTTCATAGGGTTCTGGATCTTCCACCACCAGAAATAATGCCCACAACATATAACCTATCATGCTGAAAAATGGCATTAAGCCCAGAACATCACTCAGAAAAGAACTACATTTTTTTCTTCAAAACTGACATTTATTTCAAAAAACATCATCAAAACTCAATTTTTTTATGTTCCACCAGTAAAACAGTAAAATACTGATATTATTTCATTGCAAGTAATAGTGAAATTTCTATCCATCCATTAGCAAAACTCTGTATGCCAATTTGAAATGCTAAGTTTGCTACAAACTTTGGATCTACATAATGAACTCTACCTATTAAACTTATCTTTTCACGCTCTAAATATGCCTCTTACTTGACTCTTTTTTTTATTTTAGATTACAAGTGTGAATGAGTAGTATAAACCACATATTGTGTCCTTTACATAATAATATTTACAACAATGTTCAACTGTTGAAGTGAAATGAATTGACATGTAGCTATGATAACCAGCTCTTGATTAGATAGGACTCGAATAATTTGTAAAGTTTATATTCTACCTTCACAATAAACATAATTAAACGAAGCATGTCTGCTATTAATTGATTCTAGCAATGCAAAAACTCTTCTACAAGTTACAGAACAAAATGCAGACAGCATCTACTTAGGTTCTCATGAAAATGCTTGTTGGCATGGTCAATGTTTGAATGTATGAGGGCATATTACTCATGATTACAGTGAAACTGAATTAAAAGATAATATTGAAACATTATTTTCATTCAACGTAACTTATTTAATCAGTAATTATAATTTAAAATAATGCCACTTGTAGATAGTACACTTTCACTAACTACTATTTCTATATATCGTATATTGTTATTTACAGCATACTGTGAATATTTTATAAAATCAAAATTTAACAATATACAAGAGTTCAGATGTCTGGGCACTACCCACCATTTTCAAAGACAGAAAACGCAATGTACCATTTTCATTTAACAATCTTGATTTGATTTTTGTTCACATTTAGCAAATATGGGCATATAATCTAAGGATGGGTGGGTTTGTAACTTACTCAGATTTGCTAGACAAAGAAACTGTGTATCTGTAAGTTTTCAATGTCTCTACAATAGCTTACTATATTAATGTAGAGTTTTTTTTATAAAAGAGTCCAACTATAATGACTGGCTAATATGCAAAACAAATGTCATGAAAACAATTTCATGTATTGCATCCACCTGTAAGTCAAAAATGGCAAAACTTTTAACAAAAATTGTGGGAGCATAAAGATTTGTCACTATGTATATCTTTACATGATGATGTTAATATGTGCCAGGTTTTGTAGATTTCCAAACTGGCAATGTGGCAGTAACATTTGTATTTAGGACCAATCACACTTTGTAAGATTTCCAAACTGGCAAGGTGATAGTAACATTTTTATTTAGAACCAATCAGATTTTTATTTAGAACCAATCAGACCTTGTAAGATTTCCAAACTGGCAATGTGGCAGTAACATTTTTATTTAGGACCAATCACACCTGGTAAGATTTCCAAAATGGCAATGTGGCAGTAACATTTTTATTTAGGACCAATCACACCTGGTAAGATTTCCAAACTGGCAAGGTGATAGTAACATTTTTATTTAGAACCAATCACACCTTGTAAGATTTCCAAACTGGCAAGGTGATAGTAACATTTTTATTTAGGACCAATCACACCTTGTAAGATTTTCAAACTGGCAATGTGACAGTAACATTTTTATTTAGGACCAATCAGACCTTGTTAGAAGTCTTGGTGAAAGTTCCACATCAAAGTGGCCATCTATTTAGGAGGAATAGCTAAAAGAATTTCTAGTTCACCAAAGTGGCAGCAAATTGGCTGTAAAATTGGCTATTTCATTTAGGGCCAACTTGACTCCTTAAAAAGTCCTCAGGTGAAAACACCAGGTTGATCTGACTTACTATTCTTCAAGAGTTGTGATTTAAAATAATGTCCAGATGGCTTTCATTGTGACCATCATGGACATATGATTGGCATAATGAATTAGACATCATAAGTAACCTTTTGGTGAAAAACTTGTGTCATTATGACCACTCATCTAGTAGAAGTATTTAGCCAAGGTGGCTATACTTATATCAGATCAGCACCTTTTTCATTTTCGACAAACTAGACATCATAATAAGTATTTGGGAAAAAACCCCCACTGTGAAATGACTTTTCATTCTGTAGGAGAAGCAATAACAAGTTTTCTTGATGGCTGACATGACAGTCATATTATATGTATGTCAGTTTGGCACCATTTTCATTTAGGACCAACAAGACATCAATAAATATCTTTCGGTGAAATCAAATGTCAATATGACCATCCTCTAGGAGTAGTAATTATAAGAGTTCAAAAATGTATGCACCATGGCAGCCATTTTGGATCTTAAATTGACACCATTTTCTTTTATGACCAACTATATATCAAGAAGTCTGCAAGTTATAAATAAAAACCATGTTTCAATGCAGGAGGAGCATCAGTAACACTGGATGCAAGATTGGCATAAGTTTCATTTAAGACCAACTACACATCAAAAGAAGACTTTCAGTTAAATCCCCTTGCTGATATAAACTTCTATTCTGGAATAGCAATTGGAAGATTTCACAGAAGACCTTTGTGCTGTAGTGTCCACAATGAAGTGAGAACAGCATCATTTTCATTTATGACTATCTAGATACCATAAGTCTTTCCATGAAAATTCCATTTGATATCACCATCGATTTTGAAGGAGTAGTGATAGGAATTCACAATTGCTACTTTGGTGGCCATATTGTATATTTGAGTGGCACCATCAGAGAAGTAGTGACAACAAGCTGGCTTGTTAGGTGATAACAATAACATTTCCTAAATTTTCATGGAGACTTTTAATTGAAAAAAGGGAGACTGTTTTGGTTTGCATTCACAAGATTCTGTCTTATATGGCATTTAGCAACAAGTTAAACAGTGATCAATAGAGGGTGTGTCACAGTTCTGAGATTTCTATTGCTCATACTTCTGCAAGTTTCTTCTGTTCAAAGCATGTGGTTCCAGTATGGATAGGAATCTGTCTGGTGGAGTGATATTGTGGGCAATCTTCCCAAGACTTGGGGGTCAGTCTTATAGTGTGTAGTGTTTTTGTGATGACTTGTGAGAATCTTTTAAGTGTTTCTTCTGACCATCCTGAGATCACTTTCCCTCCTTCAGCTTGCCAAAAAAAGTTTTTTTTTTCGGTAGTTGCTCATCTGACATACTAGTGATGTGGTCATCTCAACTCTGTTTTCATCTGCAGAGTGTGGATGCATGGAATGTCCTGCCATCTTATCCTCATCAGTTTCCTCAGGCAGCACATGTGAAAAAGACTCATTTTCCTGGCATGACATCTATATGCTGTCCAGGTTTCATAAACATACAGCAGGGTTGACCAAACAATTGTTTGTTGACCTTAAATTTTGTTTGGGTACTAATCCTTCTGCACTCCCACACATTTGCACTTAGTCTGCCAACTGTCACTCTTGCTTCAGCAACTCTAGGCAGTATTATTATACCTAATGTATAACTAATGTGAACTATACAAACCAATAATGACCTGAACTACATGGATTTATACTAAATAAAAGAGACTAAAGTGCACCTAATCAATTATTAGACACATTCTTCCAATTATACTGATTTTAAATGACTTATCCAATTATTTAATATACTGAATTAGATGATATTCAAAGGAAATGAATGTTTCATTTAATACTATACCTTTGTTGTTTTACTCCAGTCAACCTTTGGCACATATACATAGGATAAATGCTTTAAGTCATTCTGACATCTTTCTGAGTTTTTCCCCTCGTTGATAAAATCTAACTCCTGTGCTAGAGTATCTCTCAAGTCCTAAAACATAAACAACTTTCAGTTTATAATAACTTTTGTGTTTATTTGTCCAACATACACCATTTGTAAATAACATAAACCCAGATTCTGAGACAGTAACCTCTGAGCTTGACTAAGAGACTGAGTTTTCACTATCAGCCAATCAGAAATGACTTTTCAAAAGTGATATAAATTGTGACTGGATTAATACAATCAAGCTCAAACTCAAGTATTTTTTATTTCCAGGCCATGCCTTAATTTTACTAAACATTTCAAAATGTCTCCCTCAAACTGAGATCTTTTAAGGTCTTTCTTGGTTAGCAATAAAATGTTTCAAGGAACATTCAGCCTGCATCAAGAATTAAAATAGGTCACAAAATCCATTCAGCCTGCATCAAGAATTAAAATATGTCATAAAATCCTGAATTTTCATTAAAGGAGTTTTGTCTGCAGGGATCTTCCTAGCTCAGAAAACCATTATTTCCTTGTGATTGGCAATGGCCCACTTCTCTATAATAAAGTAAAGCAAAATTTTGTAAAAATCAATTTAGTTTAATTGTATTGATTATACATGTCTTGCAAACTAATGCTGACTCATAACAATTATATCCCTAGCCTTATCTCAGGAAATTTTAAGAACCTCATCAAAACTGAGGAATTTCCAAACTCTTTTTGAAGATTAGAAAGGTCTGTACATTTTAAAAGTTTATATTAAAAAGTTACTTTGCATCCTTTCCACAACCTCCAAAACTCTGATACAGAAACATACACTGTCTTCAACATTAATATGCAAGACAATGTACAATCTCAATCAGAAACATACACTGTCTTCAACATTAATATGCAAGACAATGTACAATCTCAATCTAAGAAGAAATTTTGAGAATGTGAGTGAAAATCGATCTTGATTTTGACCTTCTGCCAAATATTGTGCCTGTGGATCAGAATCAATGTTGCTTTACTTGAAATTAAAATTAAAATTTAAAAAATATACCCCGACTTTCTAGTTTATTATACAATAACAAATCAGGGTCTATATCCTTTACATAACTGTTGATCACATTGACAATATAATTAGCATTATTACATTATTAATGTCTAAGGTCTTCTTTAGATACTGTGTGTAGCAACATCTAAAAAGGCATGGGAAAAATCAGATGTGAAATGACCAAGTAGCATTGTTTTCATCACAAAATAATTACCTTTTATAAAAAAGATTATAATCCAAAGAAATCTTCATAACATTCACTTTTTCACTTTACTTGAACATTCTGCATAAGTCAATCTTTGCTCTTTTCCTTACATGACTACTGTAATCCTTTATTCCTTAAAAAAAGAAACCTTTTGAATACTCTACAGTTAATCTTCTAGACTGAACAGTTACTGTCCATTTGATATAAACAAAATTCAAAAAGATTATTTCATAGCTAAAAAAGTTAAACCATATCCTTTAATAAAATGTTGTCGTCATATTTATTTCCATGACTTTATTTTTAATGACCAAATTGCTGATTTCAAGAATTCAAGTCTGATGAAGGACTCTTAATCTAAATACTGGATGAACTGTCCTAAAACATACTTTACCTGTAATACCCAGGCAAATGCAAACTTGGGGTGCACCCATCCTATCAACTTGAGGAGTATTTCACAGGTCTTGATGTCCCCAACAAATCTGTCCTGCAGATCTATGTACTGGACCTGAGAAAATAAACAAAAACAACAACAAAACCCTCCTATAATGTGTTAAAAGAAAGGTCTGCTACCCCTACTTTAGCAATAAGGATGTCCCCTCTAAAGATATCCATACTGACCACTGTAGATCAAAAGCCACCTTGGCTATCACCATTATATATAATTAACATTTTGTATCAACTGTGAGATGCCACACCTTTTGCAAAACTAAAATTCACTGCATAAATGATCATTTGATAGAATGGTCAGGGTGGAGATGGACCTAAAGAAAATAATCTGAGCAGGTGTTTCACACCTGCTAATTGCAAATTTAGGGTTTATTAATTTGTATACATACTTGTAGCAATTTTAGACATGGGTTAAATAATATCTGCTTTGCTGGGTTTCATTTCCTTCATATTTTCGCAGATACAAGTCAAGTCAGAAAACAACTTTTACATTACAACGCTTCTTGCAAATTCCACAACATAGCAATATCCCATATGTTTCTGACCTATGTAATTGCATTTTAAAGTTAAGTCTTAAATATCATAATATCTAGGCTTTGCTTTTTGTAAAGTGTATTTTTATAATATATCTGCCCAATGATTTACAAAAACAGACAATCTAATAAACTGGTGCTTCCCAGACATAGCGATGTCTGCCATTGTTTCCCGGTTACTAGTTCACATAATTTCAAACTAATATTTGATGAAATAGTGTACAAGAGGCATATAAATATCCAGATCACTGATTCTGATCTTAAAACACAAATTGCTATTAACATACTATTGTTAAAGTTTGGAAACACAAGCTTGTATGTTTTTATCATCAAAGGATAACATAGGGAAATTAGGCATTGATAGTTGCTAACTTATTCCGGAAATGGTTAACAGTCAATCAGCTATCAAAACACATGCCAGTGAATGCACAAGAGTTTGTCAGCATAACTGACATCAAAACTAGGCCTAGCTACTGATGGCTTAATGAATACATTTCACTACAACACAACACTAGAAATAACCTGGCTAAGGCAGGAGGGGCTCTAAAAACATATGGTTAGTTAATGTACCTCAAAAAATCACAGGGTGAAGTCGTTTTTGCTTTCCATACAGAAGAAGGTGAAAGATTACATTTTTTGCAAAGGACAGTTTGAAAATGTGTAAATAATTTTTCTACTGTGGTGGACATAAACCAACAAAACAACATGCAAATGAAGCATTTGAATTTTGACTTTGTCTTGTCCATGATAAATTTGGAGAGGGAAAAAGGATCAAATCAAAGAGAAAACAGTTCTAAGGCAAATTTAAATACAAGAGAACTAAACCAATATCAAAGATCTAATAATTCCAAAGTGATTTCTCAGCAATTATCATCAATTAAGCGTTGTCCTTAAACCTTGCATATAGGAATTTCTTAAAAATATATAAAAACTGCAAAGCTTCATTTGCTGAAACAAGTGGCAAAGCAATGTGAAATACTTTTAAAGAGAAATTCTTCTCTATCTGGAAAAAGTTAAATGCATAACAAGGTTTGGCATGCTTAAGTTAAAACATAGTGAGCATACATCTGGATAGACTGTAAAACAGAAGAGATAATACTTTTCATAAATTCCTCAGCAAAGAATGTGTGCAAAAGACAATAAGAACAAATATAATTATGCTGCTTGAATATTGCTCAGAGATTGAAGTACTCTATTAATTACCTTTACTGCAACATGATCACCCTCTTTTGTGACAGCTCGATGTACCTGGGCAAGACTGGCTGCAGCTATCGGCTCTTCATCAAACTCCTTAAACATTTCTTGGGGTGTCACACCAAAGTCTTCCAAAAACAGCTGCTCAACCTTTACAAAAATGAAATGACAGTTTTGTTCATACTGTATATGCTCACTTACAAGACAATTCCAAAAGACCCAGATCTGCCATTGTATAATGTGCAGGCAGATCTGGGCCTGTGCAGTTTGTTAGGGATAATCAGTAGATCAGCAATGTGACACCAGATCAGGGTCTTTATTGTCTGCTGTTGGACTCTACTAATAAGTGAGAATATATATATATGAATTTTCAAACACTATTAATCTTTAGAAAACAAATAATAGTCACCATTTATTTTTTCACAATGAAAATTCTTGCAAACTGTAAGAACTACAGAATCTTAAAAAAATTAAAAATTTGCTTAAAATTATTGGTACAATGCCAAAAATAATTAATAAAAGGAAAAATGATAGACAATACAAATAAAATCTTAAAGCATATTAACTTCACACCTCTCTCTCTCTCTCTCTCTCTCTCTCTCTCTCTCTCTCTCTCTCTCTCTCTCACACACACACACACACACATATTGAAAATACAGATGGCTTTGAGGGTTCAGACATAATTCCATTGACAATGATCAAAGGAACAGAAACAGTGTCTTGGCCCTAAATATCCAGATTTAAACAAATCCAGACTTTTGTCTCTCTGCCATTACAATTCATGTTATAATGAAAATTATAAAATTTCGATAAAAAAATATATTTTCAGGAAATTAATATATTTATTTTCAGTGAACCAATGCACCCAGCAAGTTCAATGCTCGTTGGAAGTGTTAAAGGTAGACTTGGTTGTGTTACTTACCTGCCAATAAAGAGCACTTTTATCAAGCTGTTTCAGTGGTTTTCTTCACTAACAGAGAATTCTCATTGCATTTCTGGTATTATTTTAATTTGTAAAGTAACATCAGGTAAATTTACTGCTGTTAGTGATAAGAGTTAAGCAGCCCTAACTGATGTAATTACCATATTTTAATTTCTGTAAATTTTAGGCAAGTTCAACAACTATACCAGATCATGTTGCTTAATTTATTTGAGAAAAGTATACCACTCCCTTGATAACTTGTGCACTGATATCTCATAAACTCATTTATAATGCTGGATCAGATGTAGATCCTATTCTTTTAAACTAGAAAATACCAAAACCACTGGTTGAATATGAAGAAAATCATGAGTGTGTGTGTGATCAAGATTTCAATTTTTAAAATAGCTTTAACAATATTTCAGTCATATCACTATGTCTGCACTGAAACAGTTTATAGTGATATTTAGCACTGGATCGTCAAGCAATAGACATGTAACATCATGTCTCACCAAGTCACATTATCCTGACACCAGGCCGACCAGTCCTAGCACTAACCTCTTAATGCTGAGCGCCAAGCAAGGCAGCTGCAAGTACCATTTTTATGTCTTCTGTTTTATTTGGCTTGGGTTCAAACCTGCAACGACCCACATCCAACTAAATACATGTAATAGCAAACATAAATGTTGCATTTCTTCTTTTCTTCACTAACACTTTATAAAAAAAATCATACATATTTTCTGAAATATTTAAGCAATCATGACTAATGAGAATTTTGTATTGAAATGATTCTGTATTGTTTTAAATGTTACATGGAAGTGACAAACTATCAAATGAGAAAACCAATTAATAATTTTTTCTTATCCAGGTTAAAATTTGAGTTCTATCCCTTTAATATCTTGCCAGGCATTATAAAGAAAAAAACAACTCTCTCCCTCTCCCAATGTAGTGCTAAACATAGAAAGTGCCTTATTATTAGAAACACAAACTATTCAGATATTCAAAAGGACTTGAAGGGATAAAACTTTCCATGCAAAAAAATATCCCCATTTTTTTTCAAAGTTGAGATTTCTTTTATTAAGTAAAATAAATAATTGCATGGTTGTTGTTGTTTTCAAATTCTGTGAAAAACCTACCTCATGTGGTGATCTAGACAGTGCTTTGTCTTGTAAGATTACTAAAGTTTCCACATACTCCTTTGGTAATACGTGATTCATGGACACCAGACCCTGGCCCAACTTAATGTAGAGACCTCCATTTTGAAGGCATCCCATCAGAAGCCTCTCTGCAGCTCTCTTGTGACAGCCTTTAATGGATGCATCATATTTTAGACTGTCCTCCTCAAGTTTCCAAAGGGACCACTTGTAGTCAACAGCTATGGTTAATCCTATCACAGTAGACCTGGTACAGAAGAATAAGTAAAGGAGGTATTGTTTTTCAGGAAAGCATAAAGGCTTTTACTGTATCCAATTTGATTTGGAAAGAAAGACATTCTTTTTTAAAAAAGGGGCAGGAGGCAGGAAAAGTATCTTAGGTAATAAGTCTGACACAGGAATATTCTGTTTTATTTTTATGTTGGGCAAGTGTAGAATAACTTAGAGTGGTACTTTGTCACAGTTTTATTTATATTGAGCTGGCCTTCTAGTTCTTAAGAAATCCTTGTATATATTAGTGCACAGACTGGATTATCTCTCAAAGAGAAGATTTTGCAAATTACATGTAGCCTAACTATTCACATACACCAACTTTTGGTATGGCACAACTAATGCAATGCAGCCTAATGGCCATCAAAGCGTATTGACAGAAAATAGTCTCTTTTGTTTTCTTCATAGCATGGCAATGCCAGAAAGATGATAATCATACCATGTGTTTTCAAATTTGTTCGTACACTAGCAGATATTTCTACCAACACGTTTATTACAAAAATTTATTCCATTTTCATTTTGAAATGACTTACATAAGGATACAGAGTGAATTCAAGGAGTTGCAAGAGACATACAATTGGAAAATCTATCACACGCTGCATCTCTTAATGTCTACTGAATGTTACATGATTGACGGTTCATGATTAAAGCTATTACCTAAATTCCCTAATAAAGATCCTGGGAGTTTGATGGTATTATTCATTACAACAAAACAAAAACTACACAAATAAGATTCAATGCAACAAAGACTGACATCACTTGATCATATAATATGCAATTCATGACTGACATCACATGATCTTATATACATGCCTGCTATGACTGACATCACATGATCTTATATACATGCCTGCTATGACTGACATCACATGATCTTATATACATGCCTGCTATGATTGACATCACATGATCTTATATACATGCCTGCTATGATTGACATCACATGATCTTATATACATGCCTGCTATGATTGACATCACATGATCTTATATACATGCCTGCTATGATTGACCTCACATGATCTTATATACATACCTGCTATGATTGACATCACATGATCTTATATACATGCTAGCTATGACTGACATCACATGATCTTATATACATGCCTGCTATGATTGACATCACATGATCTTATATACATGCCTGCTATGACTGACATCACATGATCTTATATACATGCCTGCTATGATTGACATCACATGATCTTATATACATGCCTGCTATGACTGACATCACATGATCTTATATACATGCCTGCTATGATTGACATCACATGATCTTATATACATGCCTGCTATGACTGACATCACATGATCTTATATACATGCCTGCTAAGATTGACATCACATGATCTTATATACATGCCTGCTAAGATTGACATCACATGATCTTATATACATGCCTGCTATGACTGACATCACATGATTTTATATACATGCCTGCTAAGATTGACATCACATGATCTTATATACATGCCTGCTATGACTGACATCACATGATCTTATATACATGCCTGCTAAGATTGACATCACATGATCTTATATACATGCCTGCTAAGATTGACATCACATGATCTTATATACATGCCTGCTATGACTGACATCACATGATTTTATATACATGCCTGCTAAGATTGACATCACATGATCTTATATACATGCCTGCTATGACTGACATCACATGATTTTATATACATGCCTGCTAAGATTGACATCACATGATCTTATATACATGCCTGCTATGACTGACATCACATGATTTTATATACATGCCTGCTAAGATTGACATCACATGATCTTATATACATGCCTGCTATGACTGACATCACATGATCTTATATACATGCCTGCTAAGATTGACATCACATGATCTTATATACATGCCTGCTAAGATTGACATCACATGATCTTATATACATGCCTGCTATGACTGACATCACATGATTTTATATACATGCCTGCTAAGATTGACATCACATGATCTTATATACATGCCTGCTATGACTGACATCACATGATTTTATATACATGCCTGCTAAGATTGACATCACATGATCTTATATACAAGCCTGCTATGACTGACATCACATGATTTTATATACATGCCTGCTATGATTGACATCACATGATTTTATATACATGCCTGCTATGATTGAAACCAATTGATCTCATATATATGCCTGCTATCATTGACCTCACATGATCTTATATACATGCCTGCTATGATTGACATCATATGATCTTGTAGACATGCCTACTATGATTGAAATCACATGATCTTATATACATGCCTGCTATAATTGACATCACATGATCTCATATACATGCATGCTATGATTGACATCACATGATCTCATATACATGCCTGCTAGAAAACAAGCCTCACTAGTGTAGACACAAAAAACCACCATGTAACAAAATTAATTCTGTGCCAACTTGCAAATGACTATTTCTCAGAACATTAAAACTGACATAAGAAGAAAAATCTACATGAATTTATTATGATAACTTTATTGACATCTTTTCCATACAACTACTTTTTATATGATGATAAGAATTGATTGTATGCTTTTTCCCTTACAAGAATGGACAAATAATTGAATAGATGTGGAGATATCAAGCAGAATGCTGTACATTTTAAAATCTCTGAGCATGGGCATCTAAGATTTGAAAATGATGGCACAAGATTTGAAACATGATGGCACAATATTTTAGTTCTAAATATTTATAATGGTGTGTCACTTCAGCCAATCTGTTGTCTATTTTTATTGGGATTTTAAGAAAATCTGCATAAAAACTGGCTGAAATATTTTCTGAAATTAATATATCACATCTTCACGTGGAAATTCATACTATATTCTGTGGTCCCTATCTAGCATGGTTGCACACTTGCACATGTGGTTTAACTTACGGCTGTTCCATTAAAACATATGTGGGACTCTATGAATGGCTCGAATTTAACACAAATTTCTTTTTAGTCAGATGGACTAGTATTCTGAGAAATTTTCTAGTCCTGCCAAATCTTTATTAGTTCTGTCCAAAAACAATATCACAATTAACAACAATATTATTCATAAATAGCATTATTATATGAAACACTGAATTACAGAATTATAAATAAAATCTTGCTTCAAATCATCAGTCAGTCAATTCACAATTCTTGTTTCTCAAGAATATCTGGATCCAATTCCAGAAAAGGATCCAGGTGTCCTTTCTCATCCTCCACATGCACTCTGGGTCCATATGGGGTTTGTTCAGGTCTAATTACCTATCTCCCTGAAACATTCCACAAATGTACTGCTGGTGATGGATCATTTGTTGGCATATCATTTGTATGGAACCTTATAAAGAGTAGGTCCGACAGAACCCAAGGTCACAAACATCATCTCCATTCACTCCTCACCATTTGTATCTCTGAGAAACCCTTCTCAGCTTCAGCAGAGTGGGCTGGGATTGTTAGGATAAGGTCAATCAATGCCATAATATTCTTTCAGTCAGCAGCACATCATTTTACAACTGTGGACCAAGTCAAAGCATAGATGTCTTTGCAAGAAAACAGAATACATTAAGAAAATTATAATCTGAATAAATGTACATCAAGAAAAATGTAATGTCAATACTTAAATAATGCTGATATTAATTTTTTGAAAGCTTTTTTTACATGGTTATTGTTTAAAATCAAGATACTATGCTAAATAAAGAATTTTAACAAATCTGGTGTCAATGATGTTTCCTGTAGTTTTTTTTTATTATAAATATTTGAATATACACCTACTTGCTGTAGACTATAGTCCGATGCTACATCCCCATTGGTTTGTACCCCCCTACCGATTTCAATAACTAAAACGTTTAACATGATAAAAAGTGCACAGAACTAAGTCAACTGACTCATTGATTTATAATTTCTAACCTGACTGTGACCAGAATGGCACTAATACTGCTATCCCCTTGCACCTTTCATGCTTAACGGACTTTCCATACTAACATGACGCCATATTCCGTACACTATGGGGTAGTTTATTTCCATCCGACAGCATAATGACATAATTCATCCTATTCGGTAACTGCTGGATAATTCCGTAAACTACCATAACGTTGAGTTTGGAATTATATTCCTTTGCACACATAAACATATTAATAAAACCACTTGTTAAATTCATGTGAAAAAGGCATTTTTTCTCTCTCATTCTTTTCCTTTTCTTGATTTGACACTGTAAATATCGGAAGCAGACGACATATGTACAGCTTTAGTTGCGCATACACCCCATTGATGAAAATGGAATTGTCTAAGAACTGGAAATGGGTCTTAAGCATGTCCGTCTATAATACTGACAACTTCCGTTAAGCATGAAATGCGCAATGACGGTGTTAAGGCCATTCTACTCACAGTCTGGTTAGAAAATATAAATCAATGAACGAATTGACTAAGTTCTTTGCACTTTTTATCAAATTAAAGGTTTCCATTACTGAAATCGGCAGAAGGTTACAAACACACTCTTTAATATGTCCCATTCCAATTCCACTACATCAGCATCCACACTTGCACCGACAAGAACTGACCGGAAATGCTCCACCAAAACAGGTTTCTGCCTTTCACTTCCAGTGATGTAGTGAGTAAATGTAACAACCTTTTTATCAATCTTGTAAGTGTCTCCAACATAAACTCCTTTCATCTCATCCAGCTAACACATCCATGCAAAATCATTGAAGGATCTTTAGTTCTTTACCATAGCCACTTTCACTGGTTATCACCTGAGAGCAACATTGTCCTGGCAGGCGAAATTCGCACGTTTTGGAATCTGTAACTTCAGTTTGGTGCAATACAGAAAAGTCAATTATAGCTTGATGAATAGTAAAATGTCTCAGGAGTAAAAAAAGCCATAGATTATGGCCATATGCCTTCAATGACCGAAATAAGAAAACAAGAGTCATGGGTAAAAGTATTTGGAAGTTACTGACCTTGTCTCTTATATAGTATGATAGACAGTGTCCTATGTCAGAATGGTCATGGGGATAATCTGATATATTTTTGTCACTTTTTAAGATTGCTTTCCTTCAGATTAGTGGGTGTTTTTTTTTTCTCAGCATCAAGCTTGCGTTGAGCACCTATGGTTTAACACATTTTGTTAAATCTTCCCAAATCTTAATGGCAGTCAATTCCTCTGGTGGTATCGCATAGCTGCTTTTCTGTTATTTTTTGTGTTGCCCAAGCTTTCATGTGCGTTTACTGATTCAGTTTAAAAAATTGAAAAACCTGCAACAAAACTGGATGTTTTCTCTGTGTTTGTTTTTTGCTAATTTCGCACACCAGTTGTACCGCATGACGTTTTTTCTTCATCATAATTCAGCATTCCCTGTCTTTTGTCCATGTCGTCTGAAACGTTTGATTACACTTTTCCCTACCATAAGAATTATTCCTCTCTTTAATGTCATTTTCATTCAACTTTTGCTTTTTTTCTGGTAGCTGAATACGTTCTATAAAATGCCACAATTTGTCTGTCTTAAAGGGAGTGAATTGTGTCTTCTTTGGAAATACGAGATGTTACAGTATAGCTGACGCGAATTATTTAAAGTAAGAAAATTAATATCAGTGTCCTTTATATAAGAAAATCAGAGCAAGAAACACCATTTCAAAACACGTGCTTTTGCCTCCCCCCATTAAATGATCTCTCTCTGATAAGGACTTCAGTGCTTGTTCAGCTTGATCAAAGCAGTGGCTATTTTGAACGCTGTTACAAAATATTAGCATCAGAAGATGATGTTAGTTTCAGCTTAGAAAAAGTAAGTTCCCATGAAATGAACCCATCTAATTCTGTCTGTTCTATATAATAGTTCCAGTTATGTCTTATTAATAGCAAAAGTTTGGTAATTGTTCCTGATTAATCGGACAGCAGTATATTGTTGAAATTAATAATAAGGTGGAACATTTTCAAATCTTAGATGCCCATGCTCAGAGATTTTAAAATGTACAGCATTCTGCTTGATATCTCCACATCTATTCAATTATTTGTCCATTCTTGTAAGGGAAGAAGCATACAATCAATTCTTATCATCATATAAAAAGTAGCTGTATGGAAAAGATGTCAATAAAGTTATCATAATAAATTCATCTGATTTTTATAATTATTTCAATGCAAGTGTAAAATATATAGCTTTCTGTTTGTGACTGTTGGAGTGTTTGGCTAGCAAGCATCCCCCCATAATTAAACAAACCTGCAAACTTTAATTTCTTTGAATAGCTTTTACAGTGTTCTTTTATGTGGTATACCGTTTTGTAGTTTATTACTGTGGCCGAGTGAATAAAGTGTGATACCATATCATTTTTAATTTAATCATTATCAGATTAATCAGGATCATTTACCTAACTTCCGTTGTTAATGATAGTACCATAATTGGCGCTGTTAAGTGAATGCACAAATCAGAAGTCTTCTTGTTATAGAAATGCACCTTTCCAAAGCAGATATTGACTTCATCTTCTCATGCTAATATTTTAGAACTGTGTTGACAATGGTTACTGCTTTGATTCTACGGGACATCTGCCGAAGGCAAGTCTTTATTAGGGTATGGCATAAACAAACGTTGACTTTTGATAACCAAAACTCACTAGCCCATTGGACTTTTAAGATTATGAAAGTTACTAGTCCGATAGGAAATCTACTAGCCTTGGGCTAGCGGACTACCGCTAATTTCGAGCCCTGCAAAGAAGGCACTTTTAAAGTGGGTACTCACCCAACGAGGCAATTTAGAATTTTCTTATCATTTTAATATGAGCTATGTGAAATCAAAGTACATTGGCATTCATTTTTAAAACACTGCCTTCCCTGGGTACCAAGTATGTTTAAATGGAACACCCCATAATAGATTTAACTTCCAATGAGAGGGGAACAATTTATTCTTGTACAATTTCTTCTTCTTCCATTTACTGTACATTTGCCACAAAAATTACACTTTAATTGTTGCCTAGTTATTTTGTGTACATGTCCATGATAACTGATAAACATTATTGCCCTTAGCCTGACTACCAGGAGTCATGCATATAAGGTAAGATGGCGATCGACTGTTTCTGTCTACATATGCCTTTATTTTCTTTTTTGTCATCAATTATAAACCTCTTAAATTAATGAATGAAATGTGCAACTTACATCAGTTAGTATTTTTAAAAGCAACTGCATGCTTAATCTGTATGATGCATTAAAAGAATTTTGTTTAGAACTATTTTTTCAGGTTGGAGATTCTGAGGATCTTGTATAGAAAGAGATGTTGTACCAACCCACAACCTACCTTTCAGTACCTAAGCAGTTTAAAACTTTTCTAAACTTAAAATTAAAAAAGCATATTGATAAGTACATGCTAGGTCTTGAAAATATCGGGGTAAAACTAATCTGAATTGCAAAATATCTTTTATTGTTATCTTGATTTTTTCAACCCTACACCAAAGTCCTATCTAAATTCATTCCTACAATTAGTTATTGGTGGCTTAGAACAAACACAGTCCTGTATGATGACAAAGTTATTTGTCATTCAGAATATTGTCTTTCTTGCACTTGTACAAAGAATGTAAGGTCAGAGGGGTAAGGGTGGAATGGAGACAGGGGTACTAGGGGACATGGATGTGGCTGTGAATGAACAGATGCAGTCAGGGCTAACTTGAACTTGTTGGAGTTCATTATAATGGAGATTTCATCACACAGTATCTGCTGATGGGGACAAGGAGGACTATTAATTTCCTTTCTCACTCCATGGAGAAGGCAACAAACTCTCAATGATGGATGTGAGGACTGGTTGCCTGCCCCTCCTATTTCTTTGATCACAATTTTAAAGGATGAGATGGGGAAGGTGCCATCATCGTCCTGGTCTATCAACCAATGGAACCATGGGAGACTAACATATGGTATTACATGGGGAAATCACCATCTTGTGTGGGAGTTCAGTCCCATAAGGACAGAACAGGAACACAGGGAAAGGTTGGGAGTGGGGTGAAAAGGGTGTCACTCAGTCTCTTTCTTTAGAAAAGACAGGTAGCTCCATGGTACTGGGTTGGAGAATAATGATGTTAAAAGCTCAAGATGGATGGCAACACTTTCCTTGTAATGGGAAGGCGGGTACTGCCTGTGGGTGCTTAGTGTCTTTCAAGGAGTGCTACTGATCACTCTGGGGATCAGCATATTGGCAACTTTCTGACATTTTTAAACTGAGAATTACCACTGATTCATCTTCCTAGGATTGGCACACCTGTGGTTTTCTTACACCAGGAAATGCCTCTGATCCTGTCTGGGATTGGCAAGCTGACAACTTCCTAATACCAATGCCACTGATCCCTTCCAAAATCAAAGGAGGTCCACCTGTGAAGAAAAGGAGGAGGCTTTCTTCAACTTCTGCTGCTGACTACAAGGCACAAAGCTGAGTTCTATCCAAGCAAGTATACTTATCACACACCAAGTAGGTGGGATAGGTGTCCCATTAAGCTTCTTTATGTCTGCATTTCCATCTTCTTGTGCCATAATGAAAGGCTGAAATTTTTTTTAATAAAAAACATCTGGAATAAGACTGATGAGAGTACTACTCACACTACCACTGGTATAAATGATGGGATACAGTTATGGAAATACTGCCCAATTGGTGTTTGCATAAAAATCAATAAAATGACACTTGACCAATAATAAAATATAAATAAATGCAGTAACATCAAAATAATGAGTAAAGTTATCAAGTATGAATGGGTATAATTAGGAAATTCCAAGACATAAACAAAATGATCAACATGAGCCAACTTACCTGAAAAATCTGACAAAGCCACCTAACGTTACTCGAACTTTCCTTTTCTGTGGTTCATTTAAAGTCATGTAATATCCACTTGATGCAAGTGACACAAGTGTAACAAAAGATAATAAATATTTGTTTTTTGACATTTTTCTTGGAATAGTTCTCTTATTCAAAATGCCACTCGTCCATCGAACCCCTCCTTCATGCTTCCCATTTTTGTTCAGTTTTTTCCATTGGTTCAAGCACTTATTGCACATTTGTGGAGAACCCATGGAGGCCTGGGTAGCCCTTAAAGATCCAATCAGTGTTCTAAGGAATGACATTGTTATCTAATGAAAATCAAGGAGCTCCAAATGAGGTAGAAATCTGTCTACTTCATCATTCTGGATCAAATGGAAGAAGTCCCAATATCAATAGCTGTCAGATCAAACTTAATCCAGGAACAACCTAAAATATAATCAAATGAAGAATTATGAATAATTATGATAAAAGAAAATGTAGTGATAAAAGGATTCATGGATTTTTCTTCATGGAAAAGTAAATATGCATCAAATATAGAAGATAAGGTGCAAAGGTTCATGTCATTTTGAAACATGGATTAGAATTATGTGTTCTTCATGGCCATAACATAAAATTATCATGTTGTTTAGGTGTAGCAAAAATAATAGGATTTTCAAGACAGCTTCCAAAGTGGCCATACTGAATGTCATATTAGGACTACAGCATAGATATTTAAGACCAACTAGACATCATAAGAAGTCTTTTAGTGAAAACCCCATCCTGATATCACCATCTATTCTTGGGAAGTAATAAGACCATGATTTTCAAGGCCACTGTGGCAGCCATATTGGGGTTCTGATTGACACCATTTTCATTTAGGACCAATTAGACCTTGAGATGAATACATGTGTGTGAGTAAAGTTTCATGGCAATCCTTCGAGTTTCTTAGGAGGAATAGCAATAACTAATTTGTGTTAAGGAATGGATGGACAATGGACAATAAATGATAGACAACAGACCATTCCATTAAGTATTATGGTCTATGACCAATAGAGCTAAAAGCCACATGGTGTTGACAATATTGTGCAGTGCAAAAACAAATAAAATTTTACTCAGAATAATAACTGCATGTCAAAATTTTAAGGCATATTAGCTGAAGAAACATCTCACTTTCAATCTGTATAAATATAAAGGCGTTTTATTTCCTCATATGCACTATAATATCTGGAAGGCTCAGCAAATCAAATTAGGTTGATTAGCAAGGTGTGTTTCTGTCAAATAAATACATACCATCTACATAAAACTAATGCTGTGGTTAATATAGTAAAACTTTGCTATACTCAGCCATGAAGAAATATGTCATAGTTAACTGCAACATTTTGACAAGGAAAACCTTTTACAATATTGATAAGTAAAGGTAAATGCAGATTGCAGAGATCACCATATAAATCAGTCATGTTCTACTTGAAGAGCATTTTTACCAGCTAACGGAAAAGATTGTCTTTACATATTCACTTACCCAACACCTACGACAAGCTCAAACTGGACTCAGCCAAGCTCAAGTTTCCAAGGTACTTGCCCAGGACAAGACAAACAAATTGAGAGTGAGAAAAGTGTTCTATTCATAATGCTTTATGTTCTACAATTTTATACTTTATAATCTCACCAAAATACATGAGCACCTATATTTAGGTTTATATGTGCAGCATTCTTCTACATGTATTACAAAAGTCAGAGTTAAAGTAACCAGTCTTTTTGTCCAATGTATTTTATTTTCATTTTCAGTCATTATCCTGGACAGTCTCATATTTTCTCATGTAAATGTGATAAAGTTAATACTGTATATAGTATATTTTAAAACGTTTTTACAAATACAGAATAAATAAATTATTTAAACTTACAGGTTACATTTCAGTCTTAATAGCTGTACCTATCCTATCTAAGCTTTGGGCAGTTTACGAGATTGTGGATGAAATTAAATAATCACCATGTCAAAGATAATTTTGATGAATGTCATTTTTTTGTGAGTAGGTGTCAGTTGTTAATAACTCATGAAATTCCTTTGACAGAAGTGTTTGGAAATAAAATATACTCATTTCTGTAGATCAACCACCAGAAGGCATGATCAATGTGCTACAAATGTAGCACCCTCAAGCTGTATTTATTAGCTGTTGTTTACATGATTAGTATATAAGTCAAATGCATACTGCTTTGCAAACAATTAAATACACAAAAATATATCTTCTCAATCTCAAAAGTCAACCTGTCAAATATTTTGATGCATCTTGCCGATTTCAGGTAGACAGGTCCTTGAGTTGTAAGTAAAAGTACATACAGTCTAGCTTTCATTACTGTTCATGTAGTGCATGAGTCTGTTATAATCTAGACAAAAAAAAGAAACTTAAAAAGGTTTCTAGCACTGATGAACCTTTTAAATACAAATCACTATGCTATTAAACACGTAAAACAAATTTCAGAATATCATGGACTACTGTCTCTTGCTAGAATACTGTTACTGGTAGTTTAATTTTTCAATTAAAGTCTTTTATGTAAACATATAAACATATATCTACCTTATAATATATATATATATATATATATATATATATATATATATATATATATATATATATATATATATATATATATACACATAATGTCAAAAAATGGTATCAAATGGTAGTTTTTGGTAGTTTACAACCTGGACTCCCTAGTGATTGCTCTAGCATAACCTTACCTGGACCCAATGCTGACACACTCATTTTCATATTAGAAGCATGCTACATGATCATATAAATTCAGTGGGGGGAGTTAGCATTATCTGAATATTATATATTCATGTCTCTGCTGCATCATATATTGTTTAACCACAAGTTTTCTCTTACCTTTTACATCAAGTTTAAGATATCTGGAAAGTTATTCTGGAGGAAAACTGTCCAAAAATATAAAATGCGGTTTTCAAGGTCAAATGAAACTTTGACTTAAACTCCTATTGCTATGTTGTTTTGTTGTTGTTTCATCTGACCTTTTCATGACATCTTTTCTCTTAAAGATATTTGCACAATTATAGGTCAAAGGTAATACTACAACAAAACTGTTATATACAAGACAACCGTTTATATCAAAGACCTGATCTGAAAGATATATGGAAGAATCTAGGTGATTTGTTAACCTGCATCTAAAACAAAATGTGGCCAAGAAGAACTTGTTAGTCTACTAGACTATTTATTCCTACAATGTAACTTGTAATGCGTCGACCTTGATACGCATATCAGGACCGGCATTTCACATACTGTAGAACTATTGTGTCTGTACACTTTAGTAACGTTCAAGAAAATAATGCTGCATACATGCGATGTCTAATTTCAATAATTATATTATTACCGATAAGATACATAAAAAAACGTGCTGTTGTTTGAGTTTGGTGCGTCGAAAACGATAGTAAAAACAGACGATGTAAAGTCCGGATTTATCTATTCATAGAGTAATGTTAGAGTAACTTCCCTTGCCTGGAACAGTATAAAGTTCGTACATGCCGCGGGGGTGGGGAAGGCAACATTTATCATCATTCGGAAAGGTCATTCCAAACGTTCTCTCAATTGTCTGAAGTGTCTTTGTGTATTGTTGCTTGTTTAGTTTGTTTCTAAATTAAATTACATGTATGGCAATATTTATAAAATTTTCTGCTATTTCATTGCGTTGGTAACACGAGTTTTTATTTATTTCATCTGTAAAGCAGGAAATAAAGATGATGATGCTTTGAAGTAAATGATGTTGATTGCAAACAAAATAATGACAAAACTTGATGCTGGTGTTTTAAGACGCTGAGATACAAGTAGGTTATTGAGTGCAGTGGTAATTTAAATAAAGTGCCTTGCCCAATGACACGCCGCGGTTACCTACCCGGGCTGATCGGATGGTAGAATTCCAACCCGCACCATTTCAATCGTGAATGCAATATTTTAGACAATGAGCGAATTAAAGTCAGATAATACGATGCAAGCTGGCCTTTCATTCAGTCCAGGTACGTTTTCTTCACGTCTGAAGACAATGAACAGAAGAGGAGAGAACTAACATCACATTTTTGTAACTTCTTACCCACTTCGGGTCGCAGTGAGGGATGGACTTTATATAATTTTCATTAGAAAGGAAACAAACAAACAAAATAAAATCGAAGCCACTACATAGCCAATTTTGTTTTTAATGGTCTTTTATACAACAAGAAACAATATTATTACTATTAAATTAAAATTTCAACCAAATCATATACTATGTGATTACACATTGTTTTTGAATATATTGTTTTAGAATCGATGGATTTGTTGATAATTACCTCACGCACGTTGTCTTTCGTCTTAAGTATCTCTGATATCTCTCATATACTAATGGATTACGAAGCAGTTGCCACGCGCTAATGATTTGTCTTACACGACAGAATAAAACATATCAAGGGAGTCGATAACCCTCCTCGACTGCTAGCCAACTTCAAAAAAAAAAAAATGTGAACAAAATTGCTTTCCATTACTGTACTGTAGTGCAAAATAAAAACAACTCCGCTCTATCTTCAAATAAAAATAATTCTATGCATTACTTATTTCTCATGTCTAAACTGAAAAAGAGAAAACCTAACATAATACAACTATGAATATCCTGTAGGTGTTTTTTCTTATTCTTCTGTCACTGGATAATAATAAGATTCGATCCAAATTTTACATTTGATCTCACCATAAGCCGTATATACTTTGACTTCATATGTATATTATATACAAACATACAAGACAAGTGTACCAAATAAAAGATAACGCTAGAAAATTTGGAAGTCTTCACTCTATATTACGTGCATCATCGAAAAGAACTGAAAACTGTCAGAAGACGTAGAAAGAAAAAAAAAGCGGCACAATCTACCAAATATTATATATTTTTTTGTCATACAAACTTCATTAAGTTATTTTGCTACTTGATCGATCCAGGGAATAATATTGAAAATAAACTTTCTAACAATATAAATTATGTCTCCTGCATCAAATATCTAGTAAAATATCTCACCTGAGCAATGTAATCCTACAGGTAGTTATCTAGCACGGTGTGAATCCCTTCTGTATTCACGTGCACGTATAGCGAAAATCAGTCATGGTACAGAGTATACTCCCCGAACCAAGAAATAGTCAATAGACAGTATACTTCCATGTCTAGAGGCAATATGAGGTCAAATGTTTCGTTGGTAAGTAGTGACTGATTGATTGTGGGAGGTTGTTAACTTGACAGATCGTTACATTTAACCGTATTTATTGAAATAACGTTTACCCATTAATTGTGTTTTGAATTTATTTATTTATTTTAGGGATGGGGCTTCAATCGTCTCGTATATGACTCAATAAATATATGATTGTTAAAGAAGGAAGAAGTCACCTATAAAAGTGGAAAAAGGACCTTATTTAATCCCATATAATTTACATATCATATTTACTTCATAAAAACCAGTTTTATTATGTTATTAATATTTATATTTGACCTGTTCTTGCAATTTTATTCCTTACTCTAGACGGATTAGGTGTTGCCTCTTGGTGCTCTTTTTGAGGTGTAGAAAAACAACATCAATCCTGCTAAATCTCATTAAAGTCAAAGTCTCACACGCAGTGCCAAATTTTGGCCAAATGATGCCATGTTTTAGTTAAGTTATGAGGCCCCTTTCTTGGGCCCTGAAGGAGGTTAGCACTGTAGGCCTTTACAGGTTATCAGGGATTTTTGAACCTATACTTAGTAAGAAGAAGAACAGGGAAAATAACACCCACATTCACTTCATTTGTAGTCTGAATTACACAAAACACACAACACAGGGCCTGATGGGGTTTGCGGTTGGGGTGACTTGCTCCCTCCAGGCTGAAAAGGAATAAAGAAACACACACACACACACACACACACACACACACACACACACACACAGTTATATTCACTTGTCATTAAAAATTTGATCATCGTTTTATTCTTGCATATGTATAATGGGCATTATGCACACTGTGAATAAATGAAGACATAGACTTTTACACTGGTGTCGTTTCCAGGAAAGTTAGCATTCTTTAGAAATTTTGGACACCCCTACCCACAACACTTGTCACAATCGTACCTTGTCACATGCAATAGAAGATCAAACCCTGGATCAGAAAAATGAAACATGGATGTTCTTCCATACTTCTTCCAAAGTCCACTAAATCTAATACCTTTATATTGCTTTTATAAATAGACTTTGCTTACAAATGTAATGAAATGGAGATCAAAATAGTCCTGGTTTTGATTCACTACTAAATTTATCTAAGGATGAAATACTTGTAAATTAGCTAAAGACACCAAGTGACGGTCATTTTGCCAGCAGGAATTACTAATAAGGTTATTGGAATCATTTAGTTTCTATATAATTTAAACATTATTACAGTTTTTCCTATCACTTCCTCATTAGTACAGTTGTGCAAAATTGAAGACATTCGATAGAATTAGCCCCCAAGTACTAGATAGTTTGGTTCTAACAGTTCTCCTGAAGCCGTCAATGAATTTGACTCCAGTTCTAAATTCAGTCAGTATAAATATGGACTTATAAAGTCAAGGTAATCGCAGTTTGATGTCGTGCTGTCACATTCAAGGAAGTGACACCAGATAAAATTTGATGCACAATGACTCTGAGGGTAAATTTACATTCCATAAAATATATACATGGCAAATCGATCATTCACTGGATGTTATTCTAATCCAGTTTTTGCAAATATATCTAATACCACGGGCACATAAGAATGTTGGCTGATCATAATCCAACGGGTGTGCGTGGATGGGTGGCATTGTTATACTGGACCTGTAGGACGATCATAATGTGATAGAAAATGTGTTTGTCTCTATCATATGTTGACATATTTTATCATAGCAATATGATAGAAAATGTGTTTGTCTCTATCATATGTTGACATATTTTATCCTAACAATGTGATAGAAAATGTGTTTGTCTCTATCATATGTTGACATATTTTATCATAACAATGTTATAGAAAATGTGTTTGTCTCTATCATATGTTGACATATTTTATCATAACAATGTAAAAGAAAATGTGTTTGTCTCTATCATATGTTGACATATTTTATCCTAACAATGTGATAGAAAATGTGTTTGTCTCTATCATATGTTGACATATTTTATCATAACAATGTGATAAAAATTGTGTTTATCTCTATCATATGTTGACATATTTTATCATAACAATTTAAAAGAAAATGTGTTTGTCTCTATCATATGTTGACATATTTTATCATAACAATGTGATAGAAAATGTGTTTGTCTCTATCATATGTTGACATATTTTATCATAATGTGATAGAAAATGTGTTTGTCTCTATCATATGTTGACATATTTTATCCTAACAATGTGATAGAAAATGTGTTTGTCTCTATCATATGTTGACATATTTTATCCTAACAATGTGATAGAAAATGTGTTTGTCTCTATCATATATTGACATATTTTATCATAACAATTTAAAAGAAAATGTGTTTGTCTCTATCATATGTTGACATATTTTATCATAACAATGTGATAGAAAATGTGTTTGTCTCTATCATATGTTGACATATTTTATCATAACAATGTGATAGAAAATGTGTTTGTCTCTATCATATGTTGACATATTTTATCCTAACAATGTGATAGAAAATGTGTTTGTCTCTATCATATGTTGATATATTTTATCATAATGTGATAGAAAATGTGTTTGTCTCTATCATATGTTGACATATTTTATCCTAACAATGTGATAGAAAATACGTTTGTCTCTATCATATGTTGATATATTTTATCATAACAATGTAAAAGAAAATGTGTTTGAGTCTATCATATGTTGATATATTTTATCATAATGTGATAGAAAATATGTTTGTCTCTATCATATGTTGACATATTTTATCATAATGTGATAGAAAATGTGTTTGTCTCTATCATATGTTGACATATTTTATCATAGCAATATGATAGAAAATGTGTTTGTCTCTATCATATGTTGACCTATTTTATCCTAACAATGTGATAGAAAATGTGTTTGTCTCTATTATATGTTGACATATTCGATCATAACAATGTGATAGAAAATGTGTTTGTCTCTATTATATGTTGACATATTTGATCATAACAATGTGATAGAAAATGTGTTTGTCTCTATCATATGTTGATATATTTTATCATAATGTGATAGAAAATGTGTTTGTCTCTATCATATGTTGACATATTTTATCATAGCAATATGATAGAAAATGTGTTTGTCTCTATCATATGTTGACATATTTTATCATAGCAATATGATAGAAAATGTGTTTGTCTCTATCATATGTTGACATATTTTATCATAACAATATGATAGAAAATGTGTTTGTGTTTAGGAGCACAAAAACACTGATTCGTATGGTTTTCTTCAGGTCTTTTTTATACTGGAATGCGTCGCCACTGATTGTCTTTACGTCGTATCAACTTGATGACAAGCAACACAAGCCGTGGAAGAGTTTGCAATGGACTAAATCGAGCCAATTCTTGCTTGGACAAATCCAGTAAACTTTGTAACACGCCAGATCTCTCTTGGACTTTGATTTTGGGGACAGGTACTTTGTGAGCAGCGGTCAATGTTGCTTTTAAAGAGGAAGTGGGTATTACCGCTGGATGACGTTTCTGGAGACGATTGTTTGTGGGAAGAAACTGTTTTCTGTGGACTTTTCTTTTTCTTTTTTTTTTAGGTTCTTGACACCGTTCCTCTTTTACTTTCTATGAGGCGGTTACCTAGTCTTGGCACCGTGGTTCTTTTTCTTGTTCTTCTGGATAGGTTGGGGAGTAATTTTTTCTTTGGGACAACTTTGGACGCATTAGGATCCCATTTTAAGAGGGAACGAATGATGACACCTCCTAACGAACCACTACAGCCAGGTTTCAAAATAATTTGCTTTTTGGTCTGAGTGTCAATGCGTGAATCGGCCAGTTGCGTCAATGCTACTTTGATTCTGTAAACAAAAACAAAACGTTTGGTTTGATGTGGAATCTGAATGATGTCTTGCAGTAAATGATGTGCTGTCACCGTAAACCATCGTAAGACTTCTTTGAGACTGGCTTCTAAAATACGAGCAGGTATTTGTGGAATTTTTCGCGACTAATGCCGTACAAGGCACGAATCGATTTGACGGGAAGATGAGACTGAAGGGAAGTCATGTTGACGGTGTGTGAGACAGTGCAAGTTATTAAGGTTTTTATATATTTTTTTTGGTGGTTAAGTCGACGACGAGGATGTGTACACGACAGGTCCTCCGTCTTGGCACCAGTGGTGAAACCGATGGGTACGAAAGAACAAATAATCGGGGGAAGTGGGTTTTAAATCCACGAGTAAATAGGCGTGTGAGGTTTGAGCGGCATCAACGTACGCATGAGTTAGCCAAGGTGTTCCTAAATATTTGGCTAAGACTTGCACTTGCAAATTAACTCTAGGACTTTTAAATAAAACGACGTAAAGAGCATTAAGATTATGGTACGATGGGCTTTACTTTGTTGAAACAAATTTTGAGTAATGTAAATGACACTGGCATTATGATGATGCCCTTTGCGTGTAAACTAGTTTAATTTCTTCTTCGTCTTGTCCTAATATGTCATCAAAGATGACCAAATTGATTTGACTGGGATCAGACACGTTACCGTCGTCTTCGACAGGAATGCTTTCCACAAAGACAATGGAATCACCTTGACTTTCTCGTAGAATGCTGTACACTGAACGCCACTCTTTGTAACACCACACAATTCGTTGAGGTGGACGATCGATCAAATGATGTGTATGTTCGATCAAACGTTTGACAAATTCGGTTTTGCCTGAACCGCTAGGTTAGGAAATTAGCATGTTTAAAGGATGTCGAAGATACAAGGCCTCCCAAATAGCACTATCTACATGTTCGTCAAGGACTTTTAAAGTGGAGTGAGAGGGAGCAGACACAGTAGAGGCAGCCATAGTAGTGTCAGGAATGCCACATTTTCTTTGACACTAAGACAAAAAAAGAGTTTTTATACCTTTTCAGGACACATTTATTGCAAATATAAAATCAAATAACACGAAAGACATAAATACATAATAGCTAAATGGTTAAGTACATGGATAAAAGACACAATAAAACAATAGTAGTGGAATATAAACAAGTTTCTACTTTAGAACATGTTTTTGTCATCCAAATGTAGTGACCTACGGACAGTGTGTAATGTTCTAAACGTTTGTACATTCTTTGGTACTGTCACCCAAAGTTTCTCCTGGAATGGTCTTTCGGGGATGTCAATGACAGTCCTTTCCTGAAGAGAGTTATTTTCCTCAGTGAAAGGCTGTACTTCTTCTTCTGGTACAGTCATTAACACAGGATTAAAAGTGACATTTTCACGGAACGTTTTAATGTTTTTGGGTTACAAATCTCGGGCATAGTCGGCCTCTTCTTAAGACCAAACCCCAAAACCCCAATTTTTCCAGTCACGTACATCTGTCCAGTGAGGGTGTAAGTCAAAAGATACACACATCTTCATACACATATTCAGTAACTAACAGTTGACGAATCTTGTTTTCACGTCAAAGGTCGAGAAGTATCAACATGAAAGCGCAAGGCTTTGAGGAAAATCAGTCTCTCGTGGCTATTTAAAGGGATCACTTTCATGTTTTATCGTGTGGTAGGTACTGTTCGTAAAGAGTCCACAAAACATCGGACGGTAAACAAAATCTCAGGAAGCAAGTCACTAAAACACACACGACATGTCGACCCCAAATCAATGGACACAATTCTCGTAATAGGAAATGGTCATCCTCCACTGTGTAAATATGGTCATGGATCTCCTTCCACTGAATTTTTTGTATCACCAATGATAAAAGGTCGTGGCATGGTAGAACGTTTTTTTATAGTCTCTTTGGTGTCAGGTAATAAGTGTATTTTTTGAACAGATTCGTTTTGATTTTACCATATTGGAGAAAAATGTCTAGTCACTAACTCACACACTACACTTCGCACAGAAGTTCTCTCTTGAACTACTAAGAATCTTTCTTTTAAAGATTGTTTGCAATCTTCTAATTCGTGTTTTGGAATTTGGTGTTCTATTATCACCTTGTAAGTTGAACAAGTGTCATCCAACAATTTAGGAATATGACTCGCTTTATTAATATCTGACCACTGAACCACTTTCATCCGAATCAGTCTTCTTATAGTATTGAGGTATCAGTGGTTCCAACATCAGTGATTAACGGATGAAATTCTTCTTTGCATTTGACTTGCATTTTGACCAACTCTCGGTAAATGCGTTCTCTTAACTCCACAGGTAAACCACGAATGTTCTGTTGTAAAGTATCCATGACCATGTATCAGTCAAACTCTTCTCCTAGAGGGAAATTAATGAACGTAGTTAGTTTTTATGTACACTGACATTCAGGGCAACGGTCAAGAATGTCAATAAAATCTTCCATTGTAAATGGTCTAAAACGAAAAAGTAGAATGAAAACAACCTTAATCCATAGACATCGAATTTGTTAACTTTGTTTCACTTTCCTCCTGTGAATTTCGCGACACAAAAGTTCTACAATCACTAATTGAATTTGGCTCTGGCAAGGCCCTACAAAATGTCCTTGTAGATCTTCTCTTGCAATTCAAGTGGTAATGTTTGAAGAATAAGTTTGATATTTGGGTTTAAATACTTGTCTAGGGGTGGTCCAACATTTGACTCCTAACCATGTTGCTACTTTCTTACACGACATGGTTGGTCCAACATCAAGTACGAGGTCCCACTAAAGGTAGGTAGTGGCGATCTGGAGACCAACGAGCATGTTCCAGGTAAGCGCAATCTTTCTTCTCCCATTCGTGAAGTCACACACCGCAACTGAAGCACGTAACTTTATCCTCTTTGCCCAAGTAGAATAATCCGGTTCTGGCTAACTCTTCGGGGGTAGGTCCTCCAGGATATTTTGGCCATTTGCCTCGGAAGGTTTTGCAATCGACTTTCATAGTCACAGTATTCTGACAAACGCACAGGGAACGAATATTCGTCCTTCTCAGACTCAATTTCATAAGGGTGTGGTGAAATCCTTAGGACTGCGTTCAGTTTTGCATGACATCCGTAGGTTGGTAGCCACATTTTGTTCTTTGGAGGAGGACATCCACCATAAAAGCAAGTAATGTGAAAAGGTGTACGATAACGAGTGGCATCGCTTTCGCATCAGTCAGGTTTGAAATATATACCATCATCATCACTTTCCATGGTAGGTTTGGTCGTCATAGCAAAGTTCAAAGTTTCCACGACAATCATGTGGTACTGAATCACTCAGATCCCTTAAGTTTTGGGACCGCCACTGGCAAAACTTAGAATTTTGTCCTCGGGAAACTCCTCCGTCCAGGCTTCTGAACGGTCTCCTTCGATTTTAGGTTGTTATTGACCCAATCGATTGATGTAGATGCAACTCTCCGTGTCAAAATACAGCACACGATCTCCTAACAGTTCTAAAGCTTCGTACAATTTTAAGCGAGCATGGACTGTCACGTAAGCCGCAATTATGACATTTCCAAATTCGTCGATTTCTACAAAGTCCAGTTCTTCTTCATAATTGAATAAGAGTAAGTCCTTACGAACGACGTCCACGTGTTTCACGTATTTGGTTTTGTCGAGAATCATCTGAAAGTAGCGGAAAGGTTCTGACAAATACTCCGTTTTGGGTAAACACGGACGTTGTGCCATTTTACTCCACAAAGAATTTCACATTATTTTGGCAAACGATCGCCTTTCTTCGTTTTTCTCGATGTGGTCTAAAGTGATGCCTTCCTGATCCCAATATTTCTCTTTGAATTTCTGTTGGCTTTCGGGAGTGCGACACCAGGAAGGATAGCCGCTTTCTTCTTGTTTCAGTTTCAAAACACCGTTCACGTAGTCTGAGAAAATGACTTTTTGAGTCTCGTCACTCTTGTGGTACTTTTCTGTCTTAAGAAAGTGTAAATTTCGTACACTTTTAACAGTTGGTATCCCAGGTCCAGAGTTTTAAACAATTCTATACTAACCCACGTTCCCGTCAAGGCGTGTTCTTCCTGAGTGTGCTGACAAGGGCGGTCTTGGTTGCACGTTTCAGCATAAGCACGGCACAAGGGAAACATCAGTTTTCACTAGCAATGATGTGATAAAATAGGATGGTACAAGTTCGTGGGAGGCAACACTTTGCACTTGATTAATCCTTCGTATTGTTGAATATTGTCCACGTCCATATATTCGGTCAGCAATTGCAGGTACCCTGCAAAAAAGCGACAATATTTGCACACGTACGGATACAGAGAACACACGTCCAAGTATGTTATTTCTTCTCCTATCTCCTCGTCAGCTTGGTAGTGCAAACATGTGGCATTCGTCAACCTTCAGTAGAAACTGTCCCTTGGGTTCAGACGATCCATCAGCTTGTAACTTTCCAGGACGCTCTTAAACTCGGGATCAATTTTCAGTCCCTGATCGTACACATTTCAACCACTTGGTATCCTTGCTCTTCTAACTTCAAGCGGCGGTGACAAGTGGCCTGGTACAACTCTTCAATGGTGCGTTGTAAAACTGGTTTTTAGTGTCACGTTGAGGGTAACTGGTGGGATATCCATGAAATAAACACCCGTTAAACTCGTACACGGTCTTGGGGTTTTCTAAGTCATAGCCATTTACTGAATACCTTCCGATGGTTTTCTCGTCTCCTCCGTTGCGGGCATGTTGAATCCATTTGTCTTCTTTGTCACACAAGTAATGTAACCAGCGTAGGGCTTTGACCGAGTATTGACGTCTGACAAAATTGGTTGTTTGAGGACTGATGACAGCTAGCGTATTTTCGGGCATGAATCTTTGGCGGTACACCAAGGAATTCGCTTTGGTAATGGTGCAGGCTTATTTTAAAGGATCGATCCCTCCGTTCTCCACGAACAATTCTTGAAATTTTCGACAGCAACTCCGTAAAATTTCTACGTTGGAACGACAATATTTTAATATTTCTTGCTGAAAATCGAAAGAGTCGGTACGCATGTTGTCGGGGTCTTAGTAGTGTGCTTCAGGCAAATGGGGTAAGACAGCGTTTTGATTGGCTTCAGCATTAAAAAAGTGCGAAAAATAGCCTTTGACGATTTATGTGATGACAAACATTTTAGTCATGCGCCACAAATGCATGGCCAAGTAACACATCGTATCTTTAAACTGTACTTGTCCCAATTGCATGGAAATGATTTTGGCTCTCGAATGTTATATATTCAGGGTTTACTGGTGGTAATGGACTTTGGTTTGGTGTAGACTCTCTGGGTTTAGATTCTGGTTCACTCATCTAATCTTCAAAAATCGCTATAACAACCCAGCTGTTCCATTTGTCGCCAAAAGTCTTGTCGCCAAAGTGACACAAGTTGATTTTTGATGATAACTCCCATCATCGCCAAGATGGCCCCTATTACTACTGGTATTATTATTATTATTATTATTATTATTATTATTATTATTATTATTATTATTATTATTATTATTATTATTATTATTATTATTATTATTATTAATCCAATATACATTAAGGAACAGACAGTTCTCTTGTTCTTCCTTTTAAGGCCCCGAGTGGCAGAGTGGTTTTAAGTGCTCACCGTTACGGACAACTGCCATCTCCTCTGTCTGCGTGGGCTCGAGTCTCGGGCTCGGTCAATATGGGTACGTGAAAAAGCTTGCCAGTAGTTTCTTCTGGATCTTTTCGGGGTTTTCCTGGGTTCTTCCTCCACGAGTTATACTGGCCGCCATACGGCAAGCCACTGCATCCAATCAAAATTAAGATTATTAAAATTAAAACACTGTTCTTACATCACCAAGACAAGGGGAGCACACAACTTAAATGGACTCATAAATAATCAATCCCCCCCCCGTGTTGGTACAAATACCTTTCACTCAAATACCCCAGTAATGACTTCCCTCAAATAGGTGGTTATACTTTGGATGTTAAATGTACAGAGAATCATTTTGAAGTCAACTGCACCCACCATTTTAGACCGATGTACAATGCCACACTGTTACAAGCTATTAGCTATTTAGGCATTACACACTAAGGGAGACAATTCATGAAATCCAGTAGATGTCGTTAGGACAAAGCACTAAAATATTTGTTCGATCCGCCAAAGTGAAGATATGGTTACTATGCAGAAGAGAACGGGAACAAATCGTTCTATTTCACCATATGAAAAAGAACCTACCACTGGTATTAAACTTTGTTAGCAATGCATGTAATATATTCATCAAAATAAAGTACGTATCAATAACTAATTAGAGGAGAAATATTAAAAAAAATCTGTTATTTACTTGAAGTAGCCATATAATCCAGTTATTTAATCCAAATGGAACTATGAAAATAGAGTTAGACATTTAAATCGATGGAAGAATTAAAGAGAAAAACTGCATAGTTAAATGCAAATTAATTACTTTCGTCCTTGAATGTGAGATTGAAAAAACAATATTTGGTTATTTATTATTGTAACATTCTGAATCTGGATCACGATTTTGCTCTATATTCTTCCAGTCATTCACAAAATAATGTAACATTTGGAAATATCCCAAACTACCAAATTTCGAATATTCAGGTAAAATATTTGTACATAGTGTACTTGCGATTGGCGTTAATGTATATGCTTCTTGTAGTTTTTTTTTTTTGTAAAACGAAAGAGGATATATACCGTTGTTGTACTAAATAAATGGTAAAGATGAAGACGTTCTACAAATACATAACTTATAGAAAGCGATAGACGACAGGGCAACCAGTTAAATATCTCATTGCATCACTATATCACACACGGCCATAACATCATTATTCTCGAACACACTCTACATCTAGCAACACTAAAGCAAAGTCCAAATATAATTGTATATTGTAGTTTCATTTTGCTATTTAATATGAAAGTTAACGGAGATGCTAATAATACAATGTAAATAATTCGGGTAGAATATTTGTGAAAGACATAGGTATATCCTAAATAAGCAAAGTACTTTCATAAATAACTACATTTTAATGCCATACAAAAATTCGTGGTTAAATGAATCGGTTAGAAAGAAAAAAAAACATCAAGACTGAATAAGGTATCATAAAAAGATATAAAAAAACCTGAGATCAGAGTCATGCATTACAAGCAAACAGCGGTACAAAAGGTTTACAGTTTGTGGTATATGGACGCGACATTAGAATGCCACTTTACTTGATTATGCCAACAAATATTGTCCTTATTCTTATTGTTTTCCTGAGAATGTCAGATTTAGCATTGCTCTCGAAGTTGTTGACTGTTTAATTCATGACAATCAAATGAATAATGACCTGCTTGTATAATATTTCGACTAGCTCATAATAAATAACTCAATGGTAATTCCAGATAATACCAGTTCCTTTATCTTACCACTACAATATGAGAGAGAGAGAGAGAGAGAGAGAGAGAGAGAGAGAGAGAGAGAGAGAGAGAGAGAGAGAGAGAGAGAGAGAGAGAGAGAGAGAGAGAGAGAGAGAGAGAGAGAGACCAATACAATATAATTGCCTATATATAATCTTGATATCTTCTGCACATAAACTTGCATCGTAAGCAAACTCAGGTGCACACACTGCAGTAAAGTGCTGAGTAAGGTTTATTATTTTTAATACACTATCAGAAATGTCACTTGACATCAAAGTAATCCTCATTCCGCAAGAGTCAGGGTAATCTCGAAGTATTTTTAAGTTCTAATGTTCCCATAAGATCATGGTCATACTGATAATTTGTTATGCTTGAATCAACCAGACCTTCATATATGTTGTGTATCGGTGGCAAAGTAGTTTTAAACATTAAAATTAGCCATGAATGCATAGGAAAAATATCATTCCTTTAAAATCAACATGTAGCTATATCTCTAAAATGTTTTTGTATTTCTATAATTGTTTAATCACCTAAATTTTACTCAACCACAGTGTAAATTCTAGTCGCATTAACCGATAGCGGTACAAATCTATTCGTCATTTTCAGTTATTATTTATTTATGTTTCTTTATTAAGGTACACCTAAACTAAAAGATTCTTAATAAATGAAATATATTTACGGTCGTCTTACGTTATTTTTAAACTTTATTATCTGGATCCATTTTTCCCCCAAGTGTCTGTCATAACCAGACAAATTATGAATTTGAAGTTGGATACATTATTGGTTACTTAATTTCAAATTTACAGCCACAATTACAGTCAAGTGATCATGGTCGCCAGCTTTCTGAGTGCGAACATCGCTATTATTATTCAGCCTCAAGTTTTGTCCATTTGGGGCAATAGCGTCAGGTGCCTTGGCTTTGACTAGATTTGTCTTATACATATGTCATATAACTGTGCAGTGAAAATGTTATCATCATCGTCTGTGAATGCCAAAGGTTTTGAAAATTTCACCCATCCCTAATTCTTCGTACACTAATTTTGCAATCCTACAAACCAGTTGTAAAACGCTTACATGACATCAGTTCCTCTATCAATGATTAATTTGTAACACTTACAAACTGAATTTAATTTTAAAGTACATAGAAAACCCAGCTGGAAAGTGTTTTGCTTTTTGCATATTCCTGGAAATAGCCGTTAAATGCGTAGTCTGTTACAGTTTTGTTGCGAAACACAGTTACTTTGTTGACGATATAATGATAGCGTCAAAGATGCCATGAACAAGACGTGGGATTTCAAAATTTGTTAAAATTAGTTTCTAAATTTTACAACTATATAAATTTTACAACTATATATATATATATATATATATATATATATATATATATATATATATATATATATATATATATATATATATATATATATATATATATATATATATATATATATATATATATATATATATATATGCAATAAACTGCATATATGGTTTAGACCAAGAAGACTAGAAAATGAAAACTATGCACTAGTAGAATTTAACATTTTCTAAATCTTCTTATTATCCTTCAATTTTTACTATAAGAATAACCGGTATAGAATCAAATATCCGGGATATAATCTGCGTTACATATGTACAAAAAGTAAAAATAGATGTCGCTTTGGCTTGTAGACTTTTAGGGAATTATACAACGTTTTCAGTTTCCGCAACTAGTCTATACAAGCTGGATGTATTTATAGTTTTAGCACATGTAAGACAGCCATGTAGAGGTTTACAAACACAACGTTTTTGTTTTTTTTTTGTTTGTCGTATATATGTTTTGTATTTGCCTTTGAAAAAGACTCATTAAGAGTCGAAAGCGCTTAGGCTAGTTAGTTACTAGTTTCGTACTGTTCGTCGTCAGTTTATTGCCTCTATTTTAATTAATCTCTGACACACGTGATCTCTTGGTGGATCCAGTACGCTTGAAAGGGTTGTTATTCCTGACAAATTGTCTGGTCCATTGACAAAGTCCAAGCATTTATTTTTACGGATATATTTCTACATGTCTTGTTTGTATATTTTTAATGACACCAACTTTGACAAATATTTTTTTTCAAATGTAATACCCATTCAATCTTGCAGTTATTGGGATCAAGACATTTTCCTTCAAAGATGTTTCGCATTTTTAATTTCGTAGCAGCTCTTGAAGTAAACATGCTTAGCATGTACTTGTGTATGGCTTTCTTTGCTTCATTTACTCTAATCGGGTTAATGAAGTTTCTCACAGATGTGTTGTCTTTTCTGTCCACTATTTCATCTGAATTTACACAGAAGTTCATCTTCAGATTTTCATAAATATGTCTTTTGTTTTTACCGGACATCATTTGATCCGATTACAATATGCATTTAAATTGTATTTTCATAGCCTTTTGGAGATTCTATTACAAACTGATTCCACATAATATATAAAAGTTTCAGCTCAAATGTTGTTCGTACCATAACAACAACTTTTCTAGCTCACCGTCTGTGCTTGGGTAGTGCATAATGACCCTTATGAAATAAATTTTATTAATTTACAAGTGTGCTTGGGCAGTCAATATGGCAACTATTTCTGTACGAAACTGGTATTGTATAACGGAAATAATTTTAAAATCTTTTACTGTGACAGCATTACTTGTTATCTACCTTTCGTGGACAGGGTTTTTTTCCCAGTCTTGTTTTATTATTTTGTATATCCAATTGATCACATGACTTGTATTGGCCAAAATGGCGACTGCTAAAGAAGAAAGGCGACCTCGTGGGAGACAAACTCAAAAAGGAACTGGCAAAAAATCTCTTCCACCACCTACTAATGTGGGGCATTTTATTATTATTCTTTCAATGAAGATTTGTAAGACGATATTAATGATCGATACTGCGGTGAAAGTCGGCATATATTTGGTTGGAGTTATGATTGCGTCTATTTTGTCCGATCTATTTGCTTTTCCCAAATCATATTTTTCTGACAGTAAAAATATTCTGAACCGAATTTTCGTCTCTTTTGGGTTCGGCTGGACATTTATTGCACTGGCGTTTTTCATTTTCTTCACCAGCTTCATATACACGTGCGGAGATTGGAAAAGAGTGCTCCGCAATCACTTTACACGTCTGGTTATTGCAACAGTGTGGTGGTATGTTTGTACCAAATCGTTCGTATTAATTGACTCAGTAGTAGGAGTTTGCTCCAAAAAAGAATTTACGAACAAGATTGCATGCGTGAAAGAAGGAAAAGCTTGGTTAGGATTTGACATCTCTGGTCATATATTTTTGCTTGTGCACAATTTATTGATCATATCAGAAGAGGTAAAATGCTTTGATTCCTGGACAAACTTGGAAAAAATGTTGGATGAAGAGGATATAACAATCAAGAAGAATCTTACAGAACAGCAAGTTTCACAAGCTAAGGTCTCATACAGGTCGCTAACACCATTTATCAAAATTAATATAGTATTCATCACCTTATTGTCTGTGTTATGGGAATTCTTACTGGTCATCTCAACAATATACCGATTCCACACTCTGACTCAGAAGATAGCTGCTGCCTTTTTAGCTGTTGGATGCTGGTTTGTTAGCTACAGGATGTTGTTCATATCGGGATGGAGTTGGTTTCCTGATCCACCAGGTTGCAGTCCATTTCAGTTTATAAAAAACAACAAAAGCAGATGTCGTTAATATATGATTGGAGACAGTGCACAGTTGACTTGTGTTTGGATGCAGTTAGTTTTACCTGCACAAAATTTAACCCAGTAAAATAATATATTTGAAGATAACTGCTGATTTTTTTAGCTGTCAGTAGCTGTTTCATTAGCTACAAGAAGTGGTTCATGTATGATTTGAGTTGGCTTCCTGATCCACCTGGTTGCAGTCCCTTTGAGTACATAAAGAAAACCCACAACAGAAATCATTCATATTTGATTAGAAAATGTGCATAGTTAACTTACAATTGAATGCAGTTAATTTTACCCTGTATAAAATTTTATCAAGTAATTTGATATGTAGCTGTTACTCATATGGATCTATTCTTTATTAAAATTGACAATGTTTCTTTAAGGGCCTTCCTTGGAAGTATATTTTTTTTGCACCATGAAATTTGCACATAAATCTGTTAATATATTTCCCCAAACTTTTCAGTCTATGGAAACTTTTGAATTCTATGAAAAATACAAATTAACTTTTGGAGTTTTTTTTATTGCCATAAATTTAATACCAAAAATTGAATGTGAAAGATATTGGAAGACAGAGAGTTAAATAACATTTAAAGTTGAAGAACATTTAACTTTTGCTTCCTTGTAAAATTTTTTTTTTTACTTCCTTGTAAAATTATGAAATGTGATGTTAAACTGTTCATAAACATTAATGGAATTGTCAGATTACTTCAAGTAATAAAATATGTGATTAGTGGTAAATGGGTTCATATTTTTGAGCAGTGTTTTGACCTAGTGTCAGTTAAGGACTACATTATATTGTCATATATGTGATGGCTAAATCTTCTGTTTACCTAGTAAATGACCATTTAAAACCAGTCTCAAGATATAAGAAAGCTATTCTACTTGTGGTATAAAAATGGTAAGTAATTTACCTATGTCATGGAGGTACACTTGACCATAAAGTCTGTTCTTGGATGTGGTGTATAAGTGATTAATGACATAGATGAATGATGAGCTCTTGGTCTCTAGATAATGGGCATCAATTATTGCTAATGATTCAACTACAGATCTGATTGTGTTTTACTCATTTGTATGAACATTGTCACAGTTGATAATTTGAAAAACATTTGGACGGATACTAAGCAAAATCTATGCATCCAGTTTTAAATCATGTAGAGTAAAAATTAAAATTGCATACTGGTACATATGTGAATGTGTTGATGTCCCTTGTTGTGGGTCTGATGCCATATTTCAGCACATAAGTTTTGACAGCCAGTATAACTGGTAGAGAAAGAAAACAAAATGCTCTTGTTAAGAGCCACTGACCCATGGGAAGCTACTGGCAAGCTTTCATACATACTAATAATGCCTGAGCCACAACTCAAACCTGTGTGGACAGAGGTGAGATGGCAGTGATCAGTAACCAGGGTTTCCATAAATCCACTACTGCACTTTACTTTTCTTTTGTAAAAAATCAATGATTGTCATTCCAGATGTTCTGAATGCCACTTTATCTCTGCCACTAGAGGCAGTTAATTGTACCTTTTGCATGAACTACAATATCCAATAAAGAAAAGTGCCAGCTTGCATGTCCTATCTTGTCTAGTTGCAGCTACAGTGTTGATCTTGTCTTGACAGTGGTAAAAGAATACCTGTTCTTTTGTGAAATTGCCTTTTAACTGTTTTATCTTTCAGGTCCAGTTTTGATATGGGCCTTATCCTATCAGTAATACATGTCCACCTCAGCATGTCCTTATAACCAGTTACTCTTCAACATTTTCATGTAGTTTTGGGAGTAAGTTTACTTGTAGTCTAAAATTTTTTTAATTTAAAGATTCCGTCTTGTTATCACCATTTGAAATTGTCATAATCCTTGTTAAATTAAGATAATTTCTTCAGATGGCATACAGATGGGATACAGCTTGAAACTAGCACAGTCCTGTACATTTCAAATGTGATTGGATACAGTTTTGAAGGTGAACTGAAGATGTACCTTTTAAAAAATTATTGTTCAGGTCCAATTATGATGGAAAATGCCCTTTTGCCATGAATATTTGATCTCCACTGCAACAGATCCTTATAACCAGCATAGTGTAAAAACATTCAACAGAATTTTATAGTGTGGTGTATTGAATAGTACCTTGAGCAAAAGTTATCCTGATATTAAGGAGACTCCAACTAACTTGATTTTCAGTATTCCGAGTTATGGTCCCATTTTCCAAACTTGTATTTTTATGTAGTAGAAGTATCTGTTTGCTGAGCAGATTATAGAGAGTGGAGACATTTGTGTTGTACCCATATTTACTTGCTCTAATTTTGATCAATCATCATACTGACAGATTTGTTGGAGATAAAAGTTACAAAATCTGAATATTTTTCTCTCCACTGAAATATGTTAAGTGCACTGTATAATCTGTACAGGTATGCAAATATTACAATCTTTTTTCTTTGTCTTATGCAAATCAGGTGAAATTAAAAGTTGTAGTAATATGAGACTTATATGTGCATTTTTAAGCTTAAGTATGTTTTAGCAATTTGCTTTATAAAATTTATCATTCACTTCTTTGTCTAAAATGTTGGTATTTTTTAAGTGAAGACTTAGACATCCAGAGGTTTATCGTCTTCAATACTTGCATGTGGATAATTTGTGTGGGGGGAAAAATGTAAATGACACCTTAGTAGTATATTGTATTATGTGTCAATAGCTGTAGGAAAATATAAATGACACCTTAGTAGTATATTGTATTATGTGTCAATAGCTGTAGGAAAAATGTAGTTGACACCTTGGTAGTATATTGTATTATGTGTCAATAGCTGTAGGAAAAATGTAGTTGACATCTTGGTAATATATTGTATTATGTGTCAATAGCTGTAGGAAAAATGTAAATGGCACCTTAGTAGTATATTGTATTATGTCAGTAGCTGTAGGTGAAATGGATTGAAATCTGTTTGATAAATGCATAAGTTCTTTAAATGTTAAGTGCTTAATAACATTTGGAAGTCTTTGAAAAAAAAAACAGTTTATATCACATTTGTTTTGTGTGATAATTGCCAATTTACTGTTATATAAACATGTGTATGGTATGTTTGATCCATTTGATATGACATTTGTTTTGTTTGTCAGTTTATTTGTTATAATTTCCGGTCATGCTTCTCCTGTATGGAGTTTTATTGACTGGTGAATTTAAATGTGTGTTCTGCAGTTTACATCATCATTTTTTTAAATGGGGTAATTGCCTAATACAAATACCAGTGTAAGGTCTGCAGAACAGGTTTGATATAACATAATGTTTTGTGTTTATTAATATATTGATGTGTTACAATTTTATCATGCTACTCCCGTATGGTCTTTTTTTGACTTGTATATTGGAATGTCTGTTATAGTTTGTGTTTTTGAGTTTAGGTGCTGTGCACAAATTATTTTGTTCTTTCCTTTTTTTATCCTCATTCTTATTTTGAAAACACTGGGGATATTGTAATGCCCTCCATTTTTTAGTCCATCAGCATGTTGCCACATCCTCTAAACTGCAGGATAGAAATTTAAGAGTCTTTGCAGCATTGGCAGGGATCTTTCTGGTTTGGGCCAGCACCAGTTTGCAGGGAAAGTTTAACAGTATAACAGAAGTAAAACTAAATTAATTTGTTAATCAATCCAGTATATGGCCAAATAAAATATAGCCTCCAAGAGCAATGCTAAGAGATCCTCTTTACATCAAATCCATGCCAGCCCCAAGCATGCATTTTCAAATGGTTCATTGTGTTTCTTAATATTGCATTGTTTTATGTAGGAATGAGAGCCATTGTCTCATCATTAGGTCCCAATTTTTTCCTGAGCTTGGGAGATCTTTGTTTTGCAATATCAATCAGCAAGACTTCACTATGTGGGACTGATTTGTCATTATCGTTTACAAATCCAAAGTCTGGAAGTGGGAATTAGGGGTTAGAAAATGCAGTAAAAGGCAAGGGTAATTGTGGTAGCAAGCTATTACAGTTTCTACAGTGGTGGGCTGGCTGGAAGGTGCAATTTCCCAAGGGCATCAGGCAAAGGGGGCATCTATACAGATGTCTTTTTTATGCATCTTAAACTTTCATAGTATATTACATTTGCCTGAGCGTAATTTGAGTAATTTTTCACAAAGCTTACATTTAGGAGGGGAAGGAGGGAGGTCGCAAACTGTCATGAAAAACTGTTCTTTGAAGTAAAGTACAGGTACCAATAAAAACTTTGTTTTCAGGCACTGGTATTTCCATACTTAGTTATTGAAACAAGCTTTCATCTGTGGCAGTACTTATTATTCTCTTTTATTTCTTTAGGTCATGACCAGTCTCTAACAATCATGCCAGGACTGTTTACCCATATTTTCTGAATTGTAACTTGCCCCCAGCTGTAAACAGTACTGACCCTGATCAGCTGTTTCATGTTATATTGTAAGAGTCTGTCATGTTCCGTCAAGGTAGGATTGCTTACCATACATATCTAATTGTAAAACACAAGCATATTGTACTGCAAGATCAGTCTCTACTATTTAGTCATGGTAGGATTGTTTATCATATCTAATTATAAAACACTCCTGACTTGAAACCATTATTTTGTATGGCAAGATCACAGTTCATCGGTACCTGGGCAACTGGACAAACTTGGTTATATCTCATTGTGCATCCTTTGATTTTATGCATGTAAAAATGTTTCATTTTGTACTACCATAATGTTTGTAAACAGAGCTTTAAATAGATACTGGAAAGCCTAGCAATAGAGTAGCAGTAACAGTGACATTAGAATTCATTTAAAAGAAATAATTTAAATCACTATTTAAATTTCCATACAATGAGAGAAAAAGAAATAGTTGCTAAGTAGTAAAACAAAAATTGTAATTGTAGTATATTTTTAAATAAAGTTATTTAAAAGATGACCTAAAGCAGGGTCTATTTCAGAATGGAAAGCTTATGGGGAAATGTTGTCTCAATTTAAAATAAAATGAGGGAAATTTCTAAAATAGGAGGGATGTAACAAAGATTGGTATACAAATTGAATGCATGGTAGCATGGGTCAGACACATGTATCTGCCAGGACATTTCTTAACAGCAAATATGGGCATATGATACAGCATTGGGATTCTCTTTATAAAGTCAAATCAGACCTTAAAGATGATGGTGTTAAAAGACCACTTGTCATGAATGAATGAACATTTTTCATGCATCCATCATGAAAAACAAACTTTGATGGCAGAGTGGATGGTCTTTCAAGAGAAATTTTCACTATCAAATGAATGTGGTGTGGGTGCTGTTATCTCTAGAATCCATTCCCTACTATAACTAGCATGCATTGTTCAATGCAAGTTTGCTTGTAATACCTAATGGAAGCACTGCAATATTTTGCCAGCCTATGTATGGTCAAGATTAAACATCCATTGTAAAACTCAAAACTAGTCAAATAATCTACCTCTCTGTTGTAATAACATGCACATATATCATAGTCCCATTGAAATTTATTGTTTGAGACTCCAGGGCATCATGTAGAGGTGGATACGCTTTTAAGCATGTTTGAATGTTGGAAAGATAACTGTAGTAAATGTGAGCTTAAAAGTTATAGTTTATTTTGGCCCGTGGCAAAGATTTCATTTTATTGATGAACTCATCTGAAATGATGAAATTGATGAACTCATCTGAAATCTCCATTCAGTTTTATTTTATGACCAATTCAAATAGAAATAGAATATTTTGATCCTGATAATTTGGTAAATTGCTCAAAATATGTCATCATTTCAGTCTTGATGCAGTGAACCTTGCTAAAGGATTACTGTAATAACTGAGCCAATCAGCTTTTTATCTATCCCATGGATGTCATTACAAAATAAGGAATATTTTTTATCCAAGATTTCCTGGAGATTTATATCCAATGAAGAATGTTACTTGGACTTTTTCAAATTAAAAATCATTAAAACATCAACAGAGATTGTTTGTTGTGTTGGATTTCGCATGGAATGACATGGCTGTCCAGTTGGATTAATTCATTAGAAATGTGGTACCTACTAAACAGATTTAAATACAAACTGCAGTGTAGGTATTTTTGCTCAGTCATTGATTTTTAAATTGTTTTAACAAAGTAGATGGTATTCTTTCTCTCTCTCTCTCTCTCCCTCTCTCTCTCTCTTTCTCTCTCTCTCTCTCTCTCTCTCTCTCTCTATATATATATATATATATATATATATATATATATATATATATATATATATATATATATGTATTCAAACAGCATTTAAATGCTTGACAGCTTTGTATCATTGAATTAGAGACGGTACTGTAAATATGTATCAAAATAGCAAAGTTATCAATCACGGCAAACATAAAGATTTTGAAGATTTTAATTTCAAGATGTTTATAATGGTTGTGCAATACTTTTGGTCTCAGTCAGATTCCCTAAATATTGTATACATTATTTCATTTTGTTATCCAATTGATTCTTCATAAATCTTGACAAACAAATTGCAGGTAAAACTCCAATGACGACTTGTGCTTGTTTGGGCAAACTATTGCACTGCAGAGTATTTATATCATCATCGTCGTCGTCATCGTCATCATCATCAAAGGTCATTGGGGCACCAAAGTTGACTTTTTTTACGTCGACAGGGACGTGTACACGACATTCTCTCTATGTTGGCACCAGTTGTGATACAAATTGATTCAAAATCGCAAATACTTGGCGGTCTTTGATTTTAAATCCACGAGTAAATAGGCTTGAGGTGTTCGAGTGGCATCGTTGTACGCATGAGTCAGATTTGGAGTTCCTGTTTGGCTAACACTTGCACTTGCGATTTGTTTCTTAAGACTTTTAAACAAGACCTTGTAATGAGCACTGAGACTTACGGTGCGATGGGCTTTACTTTGTTGAAGCAAATTTTGGGTCATGTAAATGACACTGGCATTACGATGACGCCTTTGGCGCGTTAACCATTTTAATTTCTTCTTTGTCTTCTAACATATCGTCGAAGATGACCAGATAAGTTTGAATGGGGTCAGACACGATCTCGTCGTCTTCTCCAGCAATGCATTTCACAAACAGGATGGAATCTCATTGACTCTTTTGCAGGATTCTGTATGCCGATTACCACTCTTTGTAACAACACACGATACTTTGAGGTGGACGATTAATCCAATGATGATTATGTTCAATTAAACATTCGACAAGTTTGGTTTTGCCGGAATTTCTTGGTCCAGCAATTAAAATGTTAAAGGCATGTCGAAAATACAAGGCTTCCTAACTAGTACGTCGATGAGTTTGAAAGTGGTGGAAGAAGGAGAAGAGACTGCAGAGATAGCCATAGTGCAGAGAATGGCACGTTTGAAACGAGCTTGTAAATATTTCCTTTATATATCTATTTTTGGGAAAGTCTTCCTTTTTCTTTATGGACAACGGTACTATCTTATCCAAGGTACCGTCACAAATTTACTACATTCTGATGGGTAAAAAGGCCATAGAAAGGTAAGGACAGTGCGGAGTCCATCAAGTATGTTCCAGAATAGCTAAATCTTTATAAATACACTGAACCATATGCAATGTCCGACTACAACTGAAACACCGTATTTCATATTCTAATTAAGTCTCAGGTCCCAAATAGAGAAATCTAGCGAAAAACATTCGAAGTAGGTAATCCTGCCCTATCCTTAGGACATTTTTATACGTTTCCATTCGACTGGCACAGTCAAAATGGAAGACGGGAAAATTGTATTGTTTGAACAGTGGGTCTCTTACTCGATCCTTGACGTGTCTAAGTCATCCTTCTTGTTGGTGACTATCCTCTTGGAACCATTTTTTTTTGTGCCAGTGTGTCCGTACGGAAAAGCGAAGTGGTTGGGAAGCCGCACTCGCATCTGTTACACGACTTCATACAGTTTTTCCAAAGGTCGCTGACAATTTGGTGTGTGGCTAAACGTAAGAATTGTAGGTGGTCACTCTAAAATGTTGATCCTCTCCTGACTGCAAGGCTTCTTTCAACACGTCAATGTTCACCACTTGACTAGTGCGATAATTGAAAGTCAAGCTTTTCATTTTACACTCGGGTGTGCACTTCTCCTTTTTGGTCCCGGTATTCGTGGCCGTAATTTTTATGACCGCCACTGCCAAAACTTAGAATCTTGTCGTCAGAGTGTTCGTCCGTCCGGGCTCCTAAACGGTCTCTGTCGATGTCAGAGCGACGGCGACCCAGGCGATCAACGTATTTGACAACATTCTCGCTACTTCCAGATGATTCATAACAAAACCAAATACATAAAACACGTGGACGTCTATTGTGAAGCCTTTTTCCTTGTCAATTACGAAGAAGAACTGGACTTTGGACTTTGCACAGGCAGAAAAATTTGGAAATTGTCATTGTAGCCTATGTGACAGCCCAATATTGCTTAATTGCTTAAATTGTACGAAGCTTTAGAACTGTTAGGAGATCGTGTGCTATATTTTTATAGGGTCGTTGTGCCATTTTGCCCCACAAACAATTGAACATCACTTTGGCAAACGAACACCTTCCTCGTTTTTCTAGATGTAATATAAGTTATGCCATCATGCTTAAAGCATTTCTCTTTGAATTTTTCTTGGTCTTCGGGGGTTTGGCACCAGGAAGGATTGCCGCTGACTTCTTGTTTCAGTTTCAAAAAGGCATCCACGTAGTCAGCAAAAATAGGTTTCTGAGTCTCGTTGACCGTGTGGTATTGTTCAGTCTTGGGAAAGGGGGAAATTCGGTACACTTCTGACAATTGGTACACCAGGTCCAGAGGTTCGAACAATTCCATACTGACCCACATTCCTGTCAAGGCGCGTTCTTTTTGGGTGTGCTGATAAGGTTGGTCATGGTTTCACGCTTTTTGCACAAGGCAAACATCAGTTTTCCTTAGCAACGGTAAGGTAAAACGGGATGGTACAAGTCCATGGGAGGCAAGACTTTACATTTAATCAATTTGTCTTATTGTCGAACATTTCCCACGTCGTTGTGGTCAGTCAGGAATTGTGGGTGCCCTGTGGAAAAGTGACAATATTTACAAACGCAATGATACAGTAAACACATTTGCAAGTATCTGATTTCTTCTCCATTCTCCTCGTCGACGTGGTACAGATAACAGATGGCATTCGTCCGTCCCCCATGCAACCTGTTCTGCGGGTTCAGATTGTCCACCAATTTGTAACTTTCCACGATGTGCTTAAATTCGGGATCGCTTTTAAGAAAGTGATCGTACTCGTGTTTCCATATTTCCACAACTTGGCATCCTTGCTATTTTAACTTTAAGCGTCGCTGACAGCTAGCCTTGTAGAAGTCTTCCATGGTATGTTGCCAAAACTGATTTTGAGTGTACCCTTGAGGGTATCATTTAAGACATCCGTGAAATAAGCAACCGTTAAACTCGTACACGATCTTAAGGTTTTCTAAGTTCAAGACATTCAAAGAATGAGTTCAGATGGTCTTTTCACAGTCTCAGTTTCGGGCGTGTTGGATCCATTTGTGTTGTTTGTGGCACAAAGAAAGTAGCCAGCGCAGAGCTTTGACCTAGTATTGACGTTTTACAAAATTGATCGTTTGAGAGCGGATCACAGCCAGGGTCTTCTCCGGCATGAAACGTTAGCGGTACACTAACGACACTCTGGCTATAATGCATGCTTCGGCATGAATCGTTAGCGGTACACTAACGACACTCTGGCTATAATGCAGGCTTTTTTCCTTCAAATTATTGATCCCTCCATTTCTTTTCTAGCAATATTGGTATGTTTGACTTGTTCACAAGCATAACAACATTTAAAGAGTTTACAAGCACTTTAAATTTCCGCTGTGAACCTTGCGTCATTAGGTGTTGTTGGTAAAAGGTTGGGGTGACAAATGTTCTCTTTTAAGCTGAGGAATTCATTCGTTTTTGTACTTCGTCTACACAGGATTTAGACGCTAAATATCCCGGAAATTTTCATCCGTAATGCTTATGATGCGCTCGATTATTATAACTATTGTCACAGTTCTAACAATAATAACCCTATTGCCGGAATACAACGATACTGGTAATGTCATCGAAATGTTCATTGTGATGATAGACGTGAATGTATTTTCCGTCTTTGAAATTTTTGTCTCAAAACTAAGGTGTATTGTGCAGGCAAGACATCTTGCAATTTTTTGCATTTCAGAAAAGCAAGTATTTCAGAAGTAATTCTTTTGAGGAATTTTGCCCAATTTGGCCGTCTCAAATTTGATCAATCTGGTCAAAGGTCAAATTTCAAGTCTGGGGTATTCCAGCTTGTTACACTTGAATTTGGCATTCAGCAGTTCAAGTCGAAAGTGAAACTATGGTTTCACCAATGTGTACTAGAGAGAATTTTTGAGTCCTGTAATAAAGTCCATTCTCTGAGTGAGTATTCTGCGCAATTGTCTGCAATTAAGATTTTATGGCCCCTACAAAGTAAAGAAGAAAATGAGTCAAATTATAACATTAGTACTCAAGTATAAGAAAATTAATAGAGTACTTTATTTTAAAGAAATAGCCAAGTAAATCATGTAATTTAGTTGTACATGCCCCACTAAAAGATTCGCAGGAAAGAATTCAGCTGGATTATACTAATCTTTGAACAACAAGTCTGCAGAATTCGAAAGATATGGGAAATCTAGATCAGAAACTCTTCATTTGCAAGATCAAAAAAAGTTAACTTAAATAATTGTCTGAATATAAGCACTTGTTTCCAGATGTACTTACAAGACAAACAAAATTTTTCACGACGTTGAAATAGTAAATTCGAAACACATGAAACAACACCCATACAGAATTAATCCTTTTAAACAGCAATATACGAAAACGAGATTTAGTATTTACTGGTCAATAACTTTTGTTCCGAAACAGGATAAAACTTTAAGAATGTGTACGGATTATAGGAAGGAGAATAGTGTGACAAAAACAGACTCGTTTCCACTGCCAAGAATCTGATTGTATCAACAATATTGGAAATGCCATATACGTAACTAAATTGGCAAATTCCCCTAACAGAAAGAGCAAAAGAAATTTCGGCATTTGTGACTCAAATGGACTCCACCAATACAAGGTGGTGTCTTTTGGGAGGAAGATTTTTCAGAGTACTTTTCAACGCCTTATGAATATTTCTTCTGGTCTAGACAACCGTGATAGATACATTGATGATGTCATCATTTACAACACCAGGAAAGAATAACTACGATTCTGAAGTTCTTCGACAGACTCACGGATGCAAATCTGACTATTAATTTATCTAAAAGTGAGTTCTGCCGAGCATGTGTTACATTTCTAGGACATATTGTGGGACATGGACAGATTAAACCTATAGATGCTAAGGTCAAGGCTATTTCTAAATTTCCAGTGCCTGTCAATAGAAAACAACTGATGCGATATTTAGGTATGGCTGGGTACTATCGTAAATTTTGTTCTAATTTTTCTGATGTAGTTGAACCTCTGAAAAACTTGTTGAGAAAGAAAAACAAGTTTCTTTGGACTGGAAAATGTCAATAGGCTTTCGATAGACTAAAAGCCATACTTTAAAGTGCATCAGTTTTAACAGCTCCAGATTTCAGTCAGCCATTCTCAAACTATCTGTAGATGCTAGTAATGTTGGGGTTGGAGCAGTTTTGCTTCAAGATGACCAAAATGTTGTTGAACACCCAGTGTGTTATTTTTCTAAGAAATTGAATAAACACCAGATAAACTACTCAACAATCGAGAAGGAGTGCTTGGCTTCAATACTGACATTACAGTATTTCGAAGTTTATATTAGCTCGGCTCCTTCTATGGTTGTTGTGTTTAGTGACCACAACCCCTCACTTTTATCGGCAGAATGAAAAATAAAAAGCAGAGGCTGTTGAGATGGAGCTTATACAATATTGATATCAGGCACATAAAAGGAAAGGATAATTTGAGTGCATCTCTCGTGTGTAGAAATGTCATTTTTATTCATAAGAGTTATTCTTATTTGAATTTTCGCCTTGTGTAGAATTTATATCTGCTATGAAAAAGAAAGTTTTATTACATAAATCTTTCTTTTTTTTCTTTATGGGGAAAGGTGTTACGATCCTGTAGTTGAAGTATGTGTGTGTTAAGAAATGAATTTTGCATAAATCTTTTTAATTTCATTTTATTTCATTAAATGTAATTATTAATATGATTATATTAATATCAGTCTAATATGTTGTTAAAAAACATCGTGTTTACTTGAGTCGTAGATGTGACGCATGTGAGCACGTGCTGTGTGTGATAACAAATTCATTACAAGTAAACATTCAGGAATAGCTATATATATACGATTGGCTGATACTGGGTCAGGCTTTCCTAATGTCCAGAAGTATTACGTAATTGTTTGCGTCCTCGTGCGCATGCATTTCAAACAGCGTATTAGCTTCATTTATATGTTTGAGATTTTTGTAAGTCGTACACAGTCATCACGGACAGACAGTCGTGGTCGAGAGTCAACAATCGTCATTCGTAGTCGTAAAGTCAGTTATACAACTTCTTATACCTTAAAAAGGTATTTTTTGTGCTAGAAGAAGTTGTCTGTTCGTATGTCATTAGAACAACATGTCTTGTTAGAGGAGCTATTTTTACTTCGTTTTTATGAATAATTGTTTTCCTGGAGAACAACATTACTGATTTGGACAAAGACATTTTCGCGAAAATATTCTAAATTGGAACGGGACAACACAAATTGTGCTTTATTGTGTAAATTCTGAAATTTTCTGTTAGCCTTCGTCTGACGTGGTCATCCGCCATTTTGGACCGGAACTTCAGACACTTAAGACTGTGTTTAGAACTTTTTACTGGACTTATATTTCTTTTTTAACAAAAATTCGGATAATTTCTGTAAACCGCAAGTCTTGCTTAAATTATTTACATTATTTCATGTTTTCTAGAAAAAAATCATTTTTGTTCAAATTTACAAAGCTTGTTATCTTCACTCTTTCTTTTATGTTACTTTGAACGAGCCGTAATGTAACATAAGTTACTAGCTGGATGATTTAGGTCGACACACGCCAATTTTCCTTGGAAAAAGAGAAATTACAATTTCATTAAACAAATGAATTAATGGATTTCATGTCTTGTTTTAATTACATTACTTGCCAACTTGCGATTCATTGACGTAGACATAGTAAAATAAAGTTTCAGCATACATGATACATATAATTTAAGAGAGATACATGAATTATCACGATTCGTATTATAGTAATGCATGAAATTCCTACAATACATCATTACTATAACATACAAACTACTTAATCCAAACATACTCAATAAAATATATGACATTCCTAAATTACATAAATTGTATAACAATGTAGATGATGAATGCATGATTAACGTCCTGACTCAATGAAAAATGAAGTATGAATTCAAAGGAATAAATTCAACAAATAACTACAAATGGACATCAATGAGCATATTGTATGTGACTGAGACAATACATTTGTTCCTTTGGAGGCCTACACTTTCTATGCTGCCAAATTTCTCTGGTTCTGGGTCTCTGGAATTCTCCCAGACCACCGTCCAGTGCACGATGCATTGGACAAAAACATTACTTGTTAATTTCCTCAAAGATCCTCAAACTTCGCTTCCTGCATATAAACGCAGACTGGCTAATTTGACATGGGGAATTTCTTAAATCATTGAATTTCTTCTGGGAAACAGTCCCGCTCGATTAGCTTAGCCAATCAGGATTAACTTCCGCTAACCGCCAAAATTTTAATATGAATATGATGTAGAAGACGGCACTAATGAGCTCAGATTGATATCTACTTTTAATAAGTCAGTTCCCTTTGGTAGGATAAAACCACTATAACAATGCTAAAAGTTTGCTAACAAAAATGCCACCTTGAGAAAACCATACTATTATGACTTTATGAGGCTTAATTTAGATTGCATTTATTATGGGTTTTCTGTTTTATTTGTCTTGGGTGCAGGAACTGAATATATTAAAAGCAGGAGATGAAAAAAAAAACAACTCGGAGAGTATTTTACTTTTCGTGATGAAGCACGAGGCTAAGGTTATAAGGTAGAACTTGAGTACACATCATAATATACTAGCAATATTGCTGTGTATTTTTTTTAAGCTGCTACACCTATTCCGAATCCCTTGCACACGTTATTCCTGGGATTTCGAGGCACTCATAGATACTATGTAGGATCCAGTCAGATTGTTCGTATAGTAATCTGCATAGACAGTGAACTAAGGTTTAGATCATCTTGGGGCTCAAAATAATGTTCAGGCTGTTATACATCACGCAAGAAATAGTATGAGCTGTAAAGAGCAGATTTGTGTGAAGAAATATGGAACATATTATCTTTACTATAATAATTCTTCCTAACATAAAATAATATATTATCTAGTAAACTACTAAAAATAATGCATTAAGAATTCCAGAAATCAGCAAAACATAAACGTGCAATACTCTGTCGAATAACTACTACTACTACTACCAATAATAATAATAATAATAATAATAATAATAATAATAATAATAATAATAATAATAATAATAATAATAATAATAACTTATTATAACACCAATATTTAAAAGTTCTAAGGGCTTTACATTCTTAGAAAAGAGAGACATATACAACGACAAGATTAACAAAAAGATGTTAGGTTTGTTCGGATGTCATGCATTGATCGGTAATACTTATCATATCGAGGTTTCTTTTGGCAGCGTACATACATAGAGGGTAAGGGACTAATACGGTGAGATGGCATATGATGTAGAGGTGACCTGATGTAAGTTTATGGACATCAATGAAGGCTTTAGAATGTGACTATCCGGTCTAGGAAGAATCCAGTCAAAAAGATGGCCATGTTTTGTTGGTGGTTTGGCTTACTGACTGACGATGAACATGTGAACAGTATCCAGTAGTTTGATTTGTATTGATTTTGAGGACAGTCAATGTGATAAATTGAAATATCTAAGAATAATCAGGTTGCCACCTATCGATTTTTCCATACTCCAGCAGGTTAGGAAATTGATCCAAATAGAGAGATTCAGTTTGTTTTTCTTTCGACTAGGAAAAGGATGGTCGGGACAGAAAAAATGGATTGACCTCTGTTTCATTGTGAGTGAGGTTTAGACCAAATCAAACAATGAGTATTCGAAATTAAAGCTGTAATGTAGTTAAGGTTGTGAATTATGGAGTTCTTTGCGGTATAAGTAATTCCTCCACCACAGAAGTGGTGTGGGATGATGATGGAGAAACCAGATTTTGTTAAATAAAACACTTTGGCTAGTCGACTGCAGTTTACATTGTTACTGGATAAAATTTCTTTAAATCTGAAGCTACAACAAGCTCATTGTGGGGCCTTAGTGTAGTTTGAAATGAACTGGTTATTGTGGGGCCTTAGTGTAGTTTGAAATGAACTGGTTATTGTGGGGCCTTAGTGTAGTTTGAAACGAACTGGTTATTGTGGGGCCTTAGTGTAGTTTGAAATGAACTGGTTATTGTGGGGTCTATATGTTGTTTGAAACAAACTGGTTATTGTAGATTTTAAGTGCTTTATGACATAAGTTGTTTATTGAAGGGTTCTAAGTGCAGTGCTTAATAAATTGTTTATTGTGGGTTTTAAGTGCAGTTCCAAACAAGCTGGTAGGGACCCAAGTGTGTTACAAAACAAGCTGGTTATTGTGGACCTAAGATGAAAACCTGGTTATTATGTGGCCTAAAGTTATTGGTTATTGTGGGTCCTAAATGCAGTTTGAAATATGCTTGTTATTGTGGGTCCTAACGTAAGAAGCTTGTTATCGTGGGGCCTCAGTATAGTTTGAAACAATCTGGTTATTTTGGGTTTTAAGTGCAGTTTGAAACAAGATGGCTATTGTTGGACCCAAGTGTGGTACGAAACAAGTTTGCTATCGTGGGGCTTAAGTGTTATGTAAAACAAGTTTGCTATTGTGGATCTTAAGTGTTGTGTAAAACATATTTGCTATCGTGGGACTTTATTGTAGTCCAATACAAATTTGCTGTCGTGGGATCTAAGTGCTATTTAAAACGAGCTGGCTATTACGAAGCCTAAGATAATAAAGCGGTTATTGAGGGGGCCTAAGGTAACAAACTTGTTTTTTTTTCTTTTTTTGGGGGGGGATCAATATCATTTGAAGCAAACTGGTTATTGTGGGACCTAATTACAAAAAGAAAAAAGTGGTTATTGTTCGGCCTTAGTGCAGTTTGAAACGAGCCTGTTATTATGTGACATTAGTATATTTTAAAACAAGCTGATAATGGTGGAACCTCATTGAAATTTGAAACAAATTGGTTATTGTGGAGTTTAAAATAACAGGCTAGTTATTGTAGGGCCTCAGCTAAAATCTTATTTTGGGGCTTCAACACAACAAGCTGGTTATTGTGGTGTTTAATACAATTAACTGGTTATTGTACGTCATACCTTGATACAAATAATTTGATCCAATCGTCTTATTCTGACCGGTTTTCATTCGCCAAAAGACATATCAGGTTTGTTTTTTTTTTAAAATCAAGATTTTGTAATTATTTGAAGACAATGCCGCACAAATTAATACCGCAAAAACAAAACTCTAGACTGCATAGTATTAATAAATGCCAAATGAAAAAACATACAACGTTTTTCTACAGTTATTGATGTTGTATTTTTAAATAAGCGGCAGAACTTAAAGTTGCATCGTAATCATTAGGATGAGAGAGAGAGAGAGAGAGAGAGAGAGAGAGAGAGAGAGAGAGAGAGAGAGAGAGAGAGAGAGAGAGAGAGAGAGAGAGAGAGAGAGAGAGAGAGAGAGAGAGAGAGAGTATAAAATGTGTGTGCGTGGGCAAACACGAGATTTTGAAAGAGAGATGTGATGATTGATTGATTGATATTCTTTTATTCTTTCATTCTCTGAAGATTAAAAGACAAAGTACAGAAATGCAATATAATACATAGAATCACAAAAGTAGTGGATTAGTTATGTATGAAATCTTTTGAATTACTTATAATAGTAAACTAATAAATATTTTAATATTAATACTAAACTAGAAAGATTTCAATATGTTTCTGCTTTTAAAAATATAACAACATAGAAAATATATGTTTCAACATTTGAAAATAGAACTACACAACAAAAATAGTTAGTGTCCCAATCGCTTTGCAGTTCAGTATTTCTTATATTCTGTGTAAATGTCCCATTGAATCGAAAATATAATATCCGTTATCTTAATGAATACTTGTTAGATAGCCTGATCACATTACCAGAGATTCCAAACGTTTAGATAGCCTGATCTCATTACCAGAGATTCCAAACGTTTAGATAGCCTGATCTCATTACCAGAGATTCCAATACTTGTTAGACAGCCTGATCACATTACCAGAGATTCCAATACTTGTTAGACAGCCTGATCACATTACCAGAGATTCCAAACGTTTAGATAGCCTGATCTCATTACCAGAGATTCCAAACGTTTAGATAGCCTGATCTCATTACCAGAGATTCCAAACGTTTAGATAGCCTGATCTCATTACCAGAGATTCCAAACGTTTAGATAGCCTGATCTCATTACCAGAGATTCCAAACGTTTAGATAGCCTGATCTCATTACCAGAGATTCCAAACGTTTAGATAGCCTGATCTCATTACCAGACATTCCAAACGTTTAGATAGCCTGATCACATTACCAGAGATTCCAAACGTTTAGATAGCCTGATCTCATTACCAGAGATTCCAAACGTTTAGATAGCCTGATCTCATTACCAGAGATTCCAAACGTTTAGATAGCCTGATCACATTACCAGAGATTCCAAACGTTTAGATAGCCTGATCTCATTACCAGAGATTCCAAACGTTTAGATAGCCTGATCTCATTACCAGAGATTCCAAACGTTTAGATAGCCTGATCTCATTACCAGAGATTCCAAACGTTTAGATAGCCTGATCACATTACCAGAGATTCCAAACGTTTAGATAGCCTGATCTCATTACCAGAGATTCCAAACGTTTAGATAGCCTGATCTCATTACCAGAGATTCCAAACGTTTAGATAGCCTGATCACATTACCAGAGATTCCAAACGTTTAGATAGCCTGATCTCATTACCAGAGATTCCAAACGTTTAGATAGCCTGATCTCATTACCAGAGATTCCAAACGTTTAGATAGCCTGATCTCATTACCAGAGATTCCAAACGTTTAGACAGCCTGATCTCATTACCAGAGATTCCAAACGTTCTGACTAGCTGTACGCTGGGGACAAGACAAGTTTATGTTTTGAGTCTACTGTTATTTTCTTTTTTTATTTAGGATTTGATTCGGTTACTTGGAGAAATTGTGGTAAATGTATTTTAATTTAGAAAAATGTCCCCGATATTTTAGCACTCTTTGTTGATGATGTAGAAATTGTTACAACAGCTCCGCACAAAAAATTGTTTTTATAATACTACTGGAATGGTACTTAACTTAGACAAGACAAGAGTAATTGCATTTCGAAACGGCAGACCTGAAAAGAATTTTGAAAAGTGGATTATAAATATGGCACGAAATGATATTGGTAACGCAGAGTATCAAATCTCTTCCTTGCAAAGTTTTATTACAAAGGAAGATTTTAGTATTTTAGTCTTTAAGATGCCTTTAAATTATTTGAGACTATGGTAGAACGTGTATTATATTATGGTTCCGAAATTTTGAGACACGTATTCGGAATGTATTTAAAGTGTTTAAAGCCGTTTATGCCAACAATATATCTGTACCTCTCGTAATGTGATTAATTACCCTGCTTTTCGAGAATGTGTTAGACTAACGTTGTGTGTGTTACATAATACTCTGCGTTGTTTAATATTGGTGTAAATTATTTCACATGGATAAGAGGATATGACTAGCAGAATACTACAAAATGCTTTAATCATCGGATGGGTACTGACTTATTACATGGGCATTACCTTTGAGTCATTTATTATTTAGACGTAGGCTTTATATGGATATGGCAGATTGCTAGAAATGATAGTGTATATGCAATAGCAATCTTCCAAACAGTGAAGGATTGTTCTTGTAAAATCTGGCACAATAAAATCACGCAGTCGTCAAAATGTAGGTATTATAAAAAATTATTAAATATTGTTAAATGTTGAGAAGTATATGTCCATACGATTACCTATTTATACCCGTAAAACTGTGTCTAGATTCAGATGATTCAGTCATAGACTTTATATTTAGTTTGATAGTCATTAGAGTATTACTACTTCTTATTGTTTGTGTAACTTTTGTTATTGCAGTAATTTGGTGTTCGTTGAAGAAGACTATCAAATAGGTCTCATTTATAATCATTATCAAGATCTACAGTAAAAGTATTTCGACAAACATCTCAAAGCAAATTGTATGGCTTCATGTTAACACAATATCATTTTGTTATTCATGGAGTTGCAATATTTATATCCCATTTGCCGCCTCAGCAAAACAATGCATATAACATTTAATATAAACGTATCCAAATGGTGACCTGTTTCAGAAAGGTTATGAAAGATTACCCCATTCCAAAAACAATAAGCCCAAAGCAACCGGAAAGTTTTTTTACATTAAATGTTTTCTACAGTAGATGTTTAAAAATATGCCCCGGAAACGCTAAAAATTCAGAATATTTCTCTAAACTATATTTCTGGACCCGACAGCAATTCACGATAAAAAGAGGTGCCCTTTCATCTTGACGGGATGCATTTTCTGTGTAATCTTCACACATGTGGACTGAAAATAATAGTGTCCTTGAAGAATATATGTAGTGAAATGCAATATTACCGATATAATTTTATTCAAGTCTGAAGTTAGAATTCTAGACATACAACATTAATATTTTGATAACCATTGTGTAATTAAAAAATTATAATCTTAAAATACAACATACGAAATGGAATTAATAACCATCACTTCAACAGGTACAATTTCAAAACTCGACATGTAAAATGGAACTTTCGACACCAACTTTTGGTATTATATGTGAAACTGCAATTCTTGATCAACGACATGAACATTTCAATGACTGATGTGTAATTCAACTGATGAAATCTAAAAGCTCTACATATAAAATGGAATCTTTAACTACAGCTATATAATTTCACTGCCAAAATTTAAAAAATCGACACATGAAATTAAGCATTCAAGAGAAGCAATGTTATTCAACATTTAAAACTTGAATTCTCTTAACCACTGAGATTGAAATGTCATCAGCTACTTTCTCTTTAGACAAACGTTTGTCTAACAGGTAGACTGCTGCCAAGCTTGTCTGAGAGGCAGGTTTTCATAGAGATGGAAACTGAATTTAAAAGAAAATAGAGAACGAACCTTTACCTTGAAAGTGCAGCAGTTTATATCAAAAACTCCTTATCCATATCAACATATTTTATTGCCCAACATTCAAGCTAAAGTACAAAGCAGGAAATTCCTTTAAAGAAGAACGTTTCTTGATTAATTTTGTAATTAATAAAATAATTATATAATATTGTTGATGAATCTGTTGATAAAAGTGAATCTTTCCAACAAGATAATCTGGGTGTTAAGTGAAGTAAAGTTCCTGTTTTTCTCGAAACTGTTATGGGTATCATTTGTACTCAGATATGTTCTAACGTAGAAATATTATCTGCCTTCACAGATAAAGGTTCCGTTTAATGCAAACATTTTGTTTTGTTTTCCCTTACGATATATTTTTTCTCTGGCATATTAAGATTCAGAATATGTCAGCCGAATAAATGATTTACTATCTTTAAAGTCCTGGAAAATTTTCGATTGAAATCCGTCATAATAAAGAAGATCACGAATGCTTAGAGTTAGCATTATTATTAAGGTATGGTTCACAAAGGAAACAAAATGGCGAAGTCAAAGATTATCTAGAGGAATTTCTTGCAAAAAAATGTGCATGTACTGATGCACTATGGATTGCTTTTTTAGACTTTTGTCGGTGGATACCAGCGATTGGTTGCTAGTTAACATCACAGTTTTGCTTTTAGCGAAATCAACACACAATATACAGTGAGAAAGGATGAAAATATTTCTACTGCCACGTTGTATTTTCCATGGCCTATTATGCTATGAGAATGAAAATTGATTGATCAGAGCTTTATATTATTTTTTATTACATAAAAGCTGATAATATTTTGATAGAATGGCCGTTTTGAAAGAGTCTTTGACCTCGACATTGGTCTGTGGCTAGGAAGAAGTGATGAACTGCATGCATAGACATCCATGTATAAAACTGCCAATATTCGATCTTTAAGAATCTGGCTCATAAGCACTTGGGACAATCTCCCAAAAAAGCTGGAAAAATGTCGTTACTCCATCTGGAAAAAAGGAATATGCGTTCATTCCAGTAATGGATAGCGTCCAGTTTATTTACTAGATTCAGAGGACAAATAAAGATGCGTACCACATATTAATATGAAAAAGAATCCGGTTCTGGAGCTTCGAGGGATCATATATTAATTGTTGATGTTGTTTTAGCGGAAAATATTATTGATAATTACAATTTAATTTTGTTAAAAAGCTAATTTTATGTTAAAGAGTGAAACAAAATAGCATTTAAATTGTTATTGCCTGAGAAAATTTTGACTTTTACGTAAATTATTTTACAGAACTGGACAAAGACTGGTCACAACTCTGAGAAAGGCAAATGATAATAAATTTGCATAACGCATGCACGCACGCAGACACATACGCACGCGCGCCCACACGCACGCACGCACACACACACACACACATACATACATACATACATACATACATACATACATACATACATACATACATACATACATACATACATACATACATACATACATACATACATACATACATACATACATACATACATACATACACACGTACGTACATACATACATACATACATACATACATACATACATACATACATACATACATACATACATACATACATACATACATACATACATACATACATACGTACGTACGTACGTACGTACGTACGTACGTACGTACATACATACATACATACATACATACATACATACATACATACATACATACATACATACATACATACATACATACATACATACATACATACATACATACATACATACATACATACATACATACATACCCAGGCAGTTTGGTAACAGCTTAAAATATACGAAGGGGAAGTAGAAGACAAGGCCTCCAACCACAAATATAAGAGCGTACAGAAACTCTATCTTAGGGGAATCCACTATGGGTCCAATCACCAGGTAGATGGCAATCAACACGAACAGTATAGGTATAAAAATGGGAACCTGCAAATAGTAATCAACTATTACTAACGCATGCTGATTTTAATTACGTGAAACGATTCATTTTATCTCAGCATTTTAATACATATTCATCAATAAATACATAAGATACATGTTTTCCTTTTATCCTATTATTTCTTTTGCTCAAGCTCTTCGTAAATAGGAATGATTATGAGGGACTTCATCATTTACAACGTCAAAGTGATACCGCAATGCTCTCAAAATATATGACGGACATGAAAGGTAGTGATGAATTAAACTCAGAAACTGAGCAAAGTACATGTCTATATCGTAATGTCAAATAATAAGATCTTAACGTTATCTGAATACGTTAGAGAATGAAACATGTTTATTGGCTTCGATACATGAAAGTAAGCGACATTCATGTTAACAAAGTCGAATCTATTCTGCTTTCCAGTCATGTCCATGTGACAATGTCTGCACACTTCACGATTATTGCAAATATATTTTAAAATATATATTTAGAAAGGAACTATGGATACCGGGGGATAAATTGGTCTTTTCAACCCATACTCTATAGTGGCTTTACAGGAAATGCTTCACACGAGGAACCCTCGTGTTCATACGTGGATCCACCATCTACCTCGTAAGACGATGATCTTGGGGAGCCACTCGAATGTCTTGCTAAACAAGACCATATATATTATATTATATTATATTATATTATATTATATTATATTATATTATATTATATTATATTATGTTATGTTATGTTATGTTATGTTATGTTATGTTATGTTATGTTATGTTATGTTATGTTATGTTATGTTATGCCATACCATACCATACCATACCATACCATATCATATCATATCATATCATATCATATCATATTATATTATATTATATTATATTATATTATATTATATTATATTATATTATATTATATTATATTATATTATATTATATTATATTGTGTTATATATAATTAACAAGTGTAATACCATAATTAGTGTTTAGTCTATACTTAGTCACCACCCATATATCATTCATATTGAAATCAGTAAATCATATTAACATGGTGAGGTTGACAAGAAGTGGAGAGTTGTTGAAATAGTTTTGTTTCTGAAGGCATCACTGTAATATGACTCTCTTGTTTGGACTTGCAAGGCAACCAATAAATTTTACTTTTTTAATTTATCACAGTCACAAATTTTAAGTACTTTACGAAGAAACATTAAATGAACTGCGAGAATTTTGGAAATTCGAAACAAATTTGGTCACCGTGCTTGAAAATAACTGTAAGACATTGTTTTGTTGAATGTGAATAAAAGTAGATTGAAAGTGAGTTGCCAATAACGCAAGTTCAAATGAGCAATTTTACTTTAAATGAGAGACTTATGGTGTTGTCAAATCAGAATATTTGTCTGAAAGGTGGTTGGAGCCACGATAATCTCTTGTTACAGTTTGGGAATCATACTCCAAGGATCTCTAATTAATTACCCGCCCAGGCCACCAGGGATCTGCTGAATGGGAGTGTCACTGAAAAGCCACTTAGGTCACATTTCCTTCGCATGTTATAGCCAATGATATGCTAAAGATGTCGCATCTCCCCTCCCACCATAAAAAATGAAAAAGCAAAGAATAGAAAAGCTGCGCTTATATACGGTTTGTCGTAGAATCACTATTTTGCCTTAACGTCATTTTAAAAAGGATACTATTTCATTTATAATTTGTTTTAGCTCGTACAATTTCATGACAACAACTTATCGGTTGAAACGAATCGTTAATAATTCTATTGACGTCGTAAAACATGCTGTAAACTGGTAGCGCATTTTGGAGTTTAGGGTTTATTGCTTATTTATGAGAAAAAAGTGGGATTATATTTAAGTGTCGCTTTATGTCCCTCAAACTCAAACAAGTGCTGATGCCTGTAAATCGCCGATCAATGTTATTGTTGGCAAAGGTGTTAGCATACGTGATTTATATGCGCATTGGCAGGTTTTCGGACCAACGTGGATAATGCATGTCACCCTGTTCACTTGTCAGAACGTAAACATTTGTTAACCATTTGTCATGACATATTTAGTAGGCACTGCAATATCAAACTAATTTACATGGGGTAGATGTTAAAGTATTTTGATTTCATGTGATGCGCTATGTTACTAAGACGTAGTTATCTTTGTAAGGCAATGTGTCAAGTTTTCAAAATGTTAAATATTATCAAATACTCTAAGGCTACGTGTTATGTGCCCAGAAGGAAACATAATATCAGGTACTGTAAGGCAATGTGTTAAGTTTCCAGAAGGGTACATATCATCAAGTACTGTAAGACAATGTGTCAAGTTCCCAGAATCCGAAGATACTGTATGGTAATGTGTCAAATTCCCAGAAGGACACATACTAGGCACTATAATGCAATGTACTAAGTGCACAGAAGGATACATAACATCAGGTACTCTAAAGTATTGTGTTAGGTACCCAGAAAGATACATATGAAATATACTTTTAGGTATATAAATCACATTTTTAGGCAATGTTTTAAGTGCACAAAAGGATACTGATCATCGGGTACTGTAAGGCAATGTGTAAAGTGTGCAGAAGCATACATATCTTCAGGTACTGTAAAGTAATGTGTCAAGTGTACAGAAGACTCCCAGGCCCGACACCGATACTTGGTCAAGCAGAGAAGGACATGAGTATCATGTTGCATTTCTGGTCACAGGTAAAAGACAAACACAATTTGCTGTTCTTTTTAACTGCCTTGTTTATTTTGGCAGAGTCAATAGAGGTATTTAGTCCCATATTTCGGCAAGGTCTACGTAATAAAAGAATGAAGAGAAATGAGCCTAAAAGGAACAAGGAGAGGAATAAGCATGATACCTTATAGATAAATCTGGATATAATCATGAAATTGTTGATAGCAAAACAAACACAATTTTGCACTTGGGGTAATGACCTTATGCGAATAACAATATAGTTTATCGTCTGGTAGGATGAAGTGTGTGTACTAGTAAGAAATAAAAAGAGAAGGAAACAGTTTCTGAATAATGAAGAATACGACACAGTAGTGCCAAAGTCATGACATGTACCTAGTCTAAAACAAGCTTTCTATCTAGGCCATTTGCCAACCGATTCCAGTTACAAACTCTAAATGGACAAACGAAGAAACAATAAAAGATATTAAAGAAAAATCTTGATGTCTTCGAGTGATGGAAATGCATTTGGAGTAATTCTAGAAGTAGATTTTGAGTATACCGACACATTTGAAGTAGCACGACTATCTTAAGGCTTATTCCCAAACAGCACCCCCATATAATCATAGCAAAGGTCGAAAGGGTTTGTATATTCTGTTTTAGTTTAATCTAGTTTATACTTTGTCTTCTGGCAATTTGCAACAACACAAATCATAGTATCATGGCGTTAGTTTAGACAACTGTATTAGCTGTTAAATAGGAGAACAGGTTAACAAAGACTCAGAACTGCAGCGCCAGTCGATAGAAAAGAGTAGATTTTAATTAGTTATTCTGAATGAGGCTGAAAGGGAGTTTAATCGTGTGCATCAGATACATAATAAATATACACTCTGTGCACATTCACGTTTCTTTTTCTGTTTTTCTGTACGTGCATTCCTTGTTGACATATTTGCCAATTATTTATGTTGCATGCAACCCTTTTTATCATGTGTGCTTTTGAAGTCTAACAGTGGAGAACGGCTATCGGTATAAAATTGTCTCTGTGAACATGGCTAATAGGAGTGTCTTTTTGTTCATCACGTAAAGATTGTGTTGCTTCTCTGAAGTGCTGACCTAAAGTATACCGTTGTGAATAAATAATTTTTTGTAATCTCTACAGAACGCTTTTATTTTCTATCGCATTATTGAAATTCTAAGAATTGTGTTTCTGTCCTTGTTGCAAAATTTCAATAGTCCTTTAGACTTCTTGGTGAATCAAGGGTTGCATTTGTTATTGTCATATTAGTAGATGTATCAATATATTTATCTTTTATAATATGCTCATACAGAAAAAATATATTTGTGAGCTTATAAATTGTCTATTTGCCAGTAGCTTAAAAAATCGTAGTATGCTATAGGCAAATATTCTCCAAAATTCATAATTTTGGTTTGCACATTCTATTTATTTGAATGCCTTTTCCAACATAATCATAGTCTCAAATCCTGAGGAGGAACAAAAGAATAAAACGGACAGTGATCTGTTAGCATCTGAACATTTGGAATTCTAAATTTCTTTGAGTACTCAACAAACCGAATAGCTTCCGTACTAATGTGCTTTATCTTCCCTTGATCTTAACGTTCCCAAGATACCTCGCTTAATTTTATTTACTCTTATCGACGTTGAAGACCACGAATCTTTACACATCACGAACATGTCATAATCATTCAGTTTTGAAATATCGTCATCACCTTATGAAGGCGTTATGTCTCTGATAAGCATTCTTCAAAGTTTGTTTACATATGAATCATTTACATTTTCTTTATCCATTCTATTGAGTGATATGAAAATAAAAACTAACTTCTGTAATTGAAATAATTTGTCCTCATCATGACATAATGACATGCTGGATTGAGATTCTTAAAGCCTTTTGGTGTTTTTTTTTTCATGCCTGAAAGGAGTTACATATTTTCCATATGATGCCCCTCTTTTTATAATTTAAGTCTAGCTATGTTTATCCTAAGACATATAAAAGCTGTAAGAAATTCTCTAATTGTTTGCTCACATGTGAATGATATTTGTAACTCATACAAACACTTTCATCCATTATAAATGCAATAGAAACATGAGTTATATGTTCTTCAGAAGGCTTCATAAAAATCACAAAGTTTAGGTTTTCTAAAGGGATAATATAGTTTGGATTAGTAGAAGATTAAAGAGCAAAATTCTGAACAAAATTATTTAAGTACTGACTAAAATACGTTCATATTGTAATGTATTATTCATATATTAATTTATGAATGCTGTTTTATATAACTCCTCACCTCTTTCTGTAATTCATTACGTGTTATTTATTGTCTTCCTTGTTTGCATTATCTTTACAATGATATATATATATATATATATATATATATATATATATATATATATATATATATATATATATATATATATATAAAGAAAACTACTTTCAGTGTCACTATAAACTATAACACTGCAGACAATATAGCCATATGACTGAAATATTGTTAGAGCTGCGTTAAAAATATAAATCACACATACACACGCACACACACACACTATATGTGAATGGAAAAGCATTAGAAATTACTTCTATGAATATTATTGCTGCTCCTGCCATTCAATATTGGTAAATGTTTATACTGTTAAAACTTCGATCTGAAGAATCATAAATACTGTCTCTAATTCCTTAAAATCGAAAGAAATATAATGTTTTCTTTTTTCTAAGCATATTTAGATTCTTTAATTACAAATGATCTATCTATAGGTACTGAGACATCACTATGTCAATTTTTCCCCTTTATTGCAATATAAAATTCAAATTTATGTCTGCATTGGCATTTCATTTTAAAACAATGGCATTTGAAATTAGTTTTTGAATTGTAATAGAAAACATTATAGTATTAAATAAAGCCACAACACTCTTTATTCGTGATGGTTCATATTCTTTGTCGACTATGTTGTAGATATATTGTTTCTTTTGATGATGCAACAAAACAGCGACTCTGTTGTTTAACAAAAATTAAATATTTACTTCAATGTATTTCTGGATTAGATTTCATATCTAGGTTTAAATGAGTTATGAATTTTTCTATATCTCCTAAAATAAACCAATACTCCATGCATGGTTAAAAAAAATGGAGAGATTAATTCTTAAATTATTCTGCATTTTCTCTCTTAAAGTTTCCTATATTAGTTTTAAATTTCGTCTTTAATTTTTCCTGTTATCTGTTGTCTATATCAGTTTTAAATTTCATCTTTAATTTTTCCTGTTATCTGTAGTTATTTCTTGTTCATGAAAGTTTTTTTAATCGTTTCACATTTTATCTAAATCGTTCATAATTCTTTTGTACCACATCAATATTATTGAAAAGGTCTTTGCGTGTTTATACTTTAATATACGTTAAATACTTTCTTATTCCAGCATTTTTGTCACTATGTCCAGTTCTTTTAATATTATATTTCATTTTGGTCAGCCTATCTTCAAACATTTTTAATTCGGCGTTAGAGTTATCAGCTCCGTTTTGAATATCTTCATTGTGTTTATCTTCTTTTGATTTTTTATGCACCTGTTTAAATTGTGATTCTAAAGCATTATAATTGCTTCATTGACATCTTTACTTGCTCCACGTCACTCTTTTAAAACTTATATTTCAGCATTTATCTTTTATTTAATTGGTTCATTTGAGGTATGTATGTTTTGAGGTTTTATCTTTGATTCCGCGCTAACGGTTCGAAAAGCTTTTTAAAGCAGTTGATAACGTTTTTAATCTTTAGGTAAATATATCTCTGAGCAGCTGAAGGTTTGTATTTGTTATCAATTTATTTTTTCAGTAATGAGAGATTAACATATGTTTTGTTTCTATATTACCATTTTTAGATGTATCCGAGTTCTTCTACCGGATCTGCAGTTTTTAATGTCATTATTTTCAAGTTCAACTCGTTATTTATTGCTTTCTTTTTCTATTTATTACCCTCGAATTTAAAACGAAACTCAATAGCACACCTTTCAGATATTTTTTGACATTATGGAAAAAATGATTAATCGGACAAATAACATCTATAATTTGTATTCGTTTACAATCTATCTTTTTCCTTCAATATTCATATAATAATTTAATATTTAATTTGTTTAGAATACCAGTTTGTAATAGTTCATACGGTCTGTTAACACCGTGTAAGTTGAAATCACCCGGAAATGCAGTTGTAATAGGTAGGGATTTTAACACAGTAGAGTAGGAGCTGTTAAAATATTTTTTTTTCATTATTTAGTAGACCAAGGAACAGTATAAGTTTTAGGTTCCAAATTCCACAATCTATACTGATTTGGTAGATGTATTTATGGACCCCACACGGTAAAATGTCAACTTGTGGTTTGTTATAGACATTGTGCAAATACTGCTAGGAGTTATACAACTCTTTGGATTTAATTTTCTGGCAGTCGGTATTTATTCATTCTTCACTGACATCAATATCAGCCATTTCTTTTGGGATCTTTTGATAACAGTTGGAAATTATTAAAAAAGTTTTGCTTATCTTCGAGAACCTTCTCGTCACTTCCAAGTTATTTCCAAGTTACCTTAAATTATTTGTTTAAAAAACTTAATTTTAATTATTATTATTCCAATGCCTCAATGACAAAGATTAAGAATTAATAGTCCGAGGGAGAATCATTTGGATTGGTTGGCAATCATAATAAATTTGTTATAAAAGCAATACACGCATATACTAGTTTACTGACATGATGTTTCTTCCCTTTTTTGACGTCACTGTATCATGCAACCAGGTAGCTCATTAATATTCCATCGAGTCGAGTGATCAGAAATAAAGCCGTTATTTATATTTTCACATTTACACAGCTAGGGTGAAAATGGCGACGGAGAGAAAATATTAAATGCATATTTATGTTTGAGAAGCACTAAGACAAGAAAAAAATTAAAAGTACGAAAGACAAACTAGCAATTTTGACAAAAAATACGGAGGAAATGATCGTTGAACTCTAATCGACGTAATTTCTATATCGATTGAGATCAAAGGAATTTTACCGTGAAAATTCTCTCCGCGTCTCTCATTTTCCATCTAAGGAACAGTAGCGCCGCTACAGTAGAGCCGTAGAAAATCCATGCGGTGAAGCTGAAGAAATCCACCAGACTGCCCACATCTCCCGGGATAATCATAAGCAGGGAAATAATCGTCTATAACAAGAAATGATTAACTCATAAATGTCAATACATCAATGAATAATTGTTGTTACTATTATTAGGTGTTATACTATTAGAATAAACAACGTATGAACATTGCATGGTATAAATAAGTATGTGATCGGATACAACAAGATTTCATTCGTATTATTTTACAAGAATTAAATTCTAGCTTAGATATTGGTCGAATTGGTTGGTTTTCGTTTTTTTTTAAGGAGTAATGTCTTTTTCTTCACGTGATAGGTCATACATGGCGGAGAGTATAACATTGGTTTGAAAGAAATGTTTTGACAAGACAGCTGTGCTTTTGCTGTAATGATGTAAGCTAATACAAAAAGGGCAAGTTCTAAATCATTAACTTACTGTTTGCTGCGAGAAAATTTAGAGTATTGCACAAACTGAAATCCGTAGCGTTAGGATGACTTCAGTTAAATATTTTTTAAGGTGTCTCTAGAAGACGTCCTGTAGAGCTTTCTCTATTTTTAGTAAAGGATCAAGCTTAAAGCATTAATCTTATAGGACTCTATGATCAAATGTTCAATGTGAAACCCATTAAATTTATTCAGGGATTTCAGAAGAAAATAAAATTGACGATGTTTGTCTTAAGTAACACTGTCCATATTTAATGGCAGATTCACAATTAAACAAAACTTACAGGATAGCTGCTATCTGTTAGATTTTTGTTGTTGTTCTGTTGAATGATTTGTTAGAGGAAGCCATTTCAATATATTTTAAAATGAGTTTTTACTGGAGTCCTTGACTATCGATCTTCAGATTTATCAACTTCTGTTCATGTTTTAAAAAGGTTATATATTTACTAACGGCGACCCTATCTGGTGGTTCATGTGTACAAAATGAAAGGTTGTTATGCTGTGATGATCGGTTAGATATTTGAATTTGAAAGAAATCTTTGTGGTATGCTAAAAGCAAATATTTCGTAGCGGATTGGCATAGTTTGTACAAAGTCAAAAGGCTTTGATACAACAGTGTTGCTTTCTGTGAAATTTCGCTGAGGATGATCTTGTAGGTTTTAGGAAAAGTTGAAAAGGCTGAACAATTATTGGTCGACTTAAGTTTACCTTAGACTGAATGATGCATCCATAAGGTTTAATACATTGAAATTATAAAATTTTAAAAATACAAAATCATTTTTTTACCAACTCATTTGAGAGCACGAAATTTTCTCATAAACAGAAGTCTGAATGAACGAACTCCGTTATATAAAGTTTGTGCATTTAAGTGACACAATTATGGCCGGCATAAACTAATCACTGATAAACGAGGTTCTATTTATTTTGTCGTTCGTATATCTATTTTGGACTTAAGACACTCACCGTGAATACTAATGAGGGTAATGGGGTACGGCTTTTACACTGGATAAAGGACAGTAATTCTGGTAAGTGTCCCTCTCTGCCCGCAGCATACACAACTCTGAAATTGGAAATAATGAATACTAACACAAAACTGTATTCAATAAGAAATATTAAGATGGCTTTAGCAGAGAGTCTCAATACTCAATCATCGCTTAAAGATATATTGTATAAATAGCTCTTTATCAAGTCATAAAATTCAGTATTTCAATTAAAATTATTTTATGGTGTAAGAACTCAAATAAGGTCGGTCACATAATTGAAACACAACTGAGAAAAACAATAGGATTGACATTCCACGTTGCAAAAAGTTCAAACATAAATATCATATTATGAACCAAATATACGAGATAATTTTGAGACAATTAAAAATTGTTTTGTGATTTATTACCTGTATAAAGTTTCCTCGATGCCACCCCGAGACGGCTACATTTTAATTAAATGTCGATTCATCGTTTAACATGCCCTGCAAACAAAAGCAGCTAGAGATCCTCGTATGCTATGCTTTCACCAAATACGTTCAGGTGGAGTAATAACTTCAGTACATGTCTTGTGTGCGTGTGTGCGTGCGTGCGTGTGTGCGTGTATGTGTGATTTAGATTTTTACGTAGCTTTAACAATTTGTCAGTCATATAGCAACGATGTCTGCAGTGTGACAGTTTATAGTGATGTCAAGCAGACATGTGGCATTATGTCCCGCCGAGTCACATTATCCTGATACCAGGCCGAGCGCCAAGCGAGGCAGCCGTTAATACCATTTTAAAATGTCTTTGATATGACTCTTCCAGGGTTCGAATCTTTCACAGTAGATGTCAGATTATGGACTGTTAGGATCGTCTTGAACAGCGAAAAGTACCACATCGAAATAACAAGACAACTTTGATAGTTTTCTTTGGAATAAGTATAAACACAAGACAATTTATTTGGTTCCATGAAATACTAAAGAATGCATTATCACAATGAAGTGAAACAAGATATAAGCTTCATGTCAAACAACATAAAGCTTTTCTTCAAATCGTCCATATATGAAATATATAATTTTTGTTTATCAAATCAGTGATGACATGAGAGAAGTCACGATCGTTGAACCTACCTTCCCCCTGTGAACATGGAACCGTTGGCAGCACCGAACGTGGAACACAGAACAGCCAAAGGCAAAATGATTGCAGCGACTCCCAAAACTCTTTCACCCCAAGTCTGATGTAATAATAATAATAATAATAATAATAATAATAATAATAATAATAATAATAATAATAATAATAATAATCATGATGATGATGATGATGATGATGATGATGATGATTATGATGATGAAAAAGAATTAAGTAAGGGAGAAAGGGACGTACACGAGAGAGAGAGAGAGAGAGAGAGAGAGAGAGAGAGAGAGAGAGAGAGAGAGAGAGAGAGAGAGAGAGAGAGAGAGAGAGAGAGAGAGAGAGAGAGAGAGAGAGAGAGAGAGAGAGTTTAGTGTATGCTGGAATAAATTATACATAACCAATAAGCTAACCAAATAATACCAAAAATGATTCATATCCTTCGATTTTCCTTTAAAACACAAGACAGAGAAGTGTCGTTTCAGAGTAAATTTCATTGCAAGTGATGAAAAACGGCAACAACTATTTATATTAAAATTCCAATATACACTTACCACCGCAACCGCGTCTGAGGTGAGAAGTTCAGCTGATGTCATGGCAGTTAAATAGGATATATTAGCCATAACATAAATTACAGTCACGAGGAGGACACCAAAAATATTAGCACGAGGCAAATTCCTGGAATAAAAGAAAAGTAATAAAATGAAAAGTGTTACTTCATTATATAAACACGAAAAGCTCTTTCTAAAAGGTTCATATCTAGGAGACATTCAAAATTAAAAATTATCTGTAAAGTTTATTTTGCTTTACAGAACGCGCCAATGGCAGACCATAATCACTACATATTAATAGAATAAGGTGACAGTATGGGACACATATGACACTCGGTGGCCCTATGGAAATTCCACTTTTCGTCCTTCTTGAAAAATAACATTATGGGCCTTGTGATAATTTGCACTATACTATACTATGGTTTAGTTTATTCTGGGACCAGTCTAGCCTGCGAAGAGCAAGGAGGTTATATAAAAGAAGCTTATCGCTTTTATTTTGGTGAGGCCCGTATGAAATCGATCGCAGTTATTAGTTCCGGTTCAGTACCCAAAAGGTAGTTGCAATCTATTTTTGGATAAATTTTTTTCTGTATCCCTTAGGTGGTTTTACAAGAATTAGAGTTACGTGTTCTTAGTATGGATTTAAATGTTATTGTATATTCTTCAGAATATGAGCTTATGGTGTGTATTGCGGCGACAGTGCATAGTGAGTAAAAAGGCTTTGGTGATTATCTGGAGTGAAATATATGTTTCATTGCCTATTGCTTTTTTACAGTCCAGCCTCTCAAAAAAAATGCTGGTGAACCTATGGCAAGAACTTCTTCAACGCAAGTTCATCTTTGAAGGTAATTTTAGTTTAACATATTTTTTTTTTACCTGAAGACATTAGAAAGTTCAGTACTGATAAAATGTAAGTAGAAACTATATAGGAAAATTAATTGTGATCTCTGAGTACACATAGCGATCATGGCTGCCATTCGACGAGATAAAACGCGTTATTAAATTCCGGAAACGACACATAATTTATCTGAACTAAAATTATTATAATATTATATGAAAAGATAACTAGGATTAAAAGTAATATGAGAATTCTGAAACTGAAAAGTATCATAGCAGAAGGTAAGCATATACCCTGATTATTAAAACAGCCGAGACTACAATACTAAAATTTTCCAACTGTAGGAGGATCTAGAGCAGACTAAAGAATCCCACCTCTAAATACTACAATAAAACATATTGTTTAGCCTACAGTATTATGAAAATTCCGAAATTTTCACAGAATTCAGCGGAAACTCCGCCTCATTATGATTAAAAAATTTGCCGGCACTAAAGTGTTAGTTAAATTCTGAAATTTGCCGAGTCTAAAAACATAGAGTCTTTAAAGTAAAAATATCTGCAATTAACTTTGCAAAATGGCAAACAAATAAATGTGCAATTAAGTGAAAAAAAACCCCACATCGAAGCTATTATAGAAACACACAAAATTAACAGTTTGGAAAAACTTAAAATAAAATTAAATATTATTTTAAACATAAAGATAGCATTTTCCAGAAATTACAAAAGCAATAACCAAATATGAAAGAAAAAAAAAGACACGTTAAAAGCAAATGTAGAAAATTAATTAACAAATAAAAGTAAAAATTAAAAACTGTGACAAAAGAACCAAATGTAAATAAAATAAAAAATTTCAAACAATTGGTAAATTTGTATACAAAAGAAAAATCTGTATAAAGTTTTTAAAAATGAAAACAAAATGTTTGCAATAAAATAAAAGACAATGGCATTAGAACAAATTTTGAGCTTATCCAAATTTGCAAAACAAAAGTAAAAAAGTTTTAAACAAAATATAACAATTTGATATATAAATTTAAAATACAAACAAAACTAAACATTTACAATTTTTCTTTTAGGCAAATTGTAATAACAATTATTGTTTTACAAGAACTAAGAGAAATTAAAAAAATGAAAACTACTAGTAAAGAAGTTACTAATCCATTTGGTCATTCGACCTTAGATTCAGACCTGATTTAAATTGGAGAATAGGTGCTTAGTCCAGACTAGGTTATATGTTTTTTTTTCCAGATCGATTAATATGGCGATAAGGTGTCTGTTGGGTTTGCTCGTTGCACTGAACTCTAGTTTAATATCAGTTGCATATTGTTCGGTAGATGTTTGTAAATGGTATATTATATGTTGTCCTCCCCTGACGCAGCTTGTCGTTTGTGTTGTAGGGCCTTCGTCCATTCATAGATCGTGAAGATATCGTTGTGGTGGGAATTATCGCAGACGTCATGTGCACTGTGGTCAGTGAATATGTGTGGGTAAGTTTGTTCGAGTTGCCTTTATTGAGTGAGAAATGTTGGTAGGTGGTTACTCTCGCTGCTGGCTTGTGCGAATTGGGTTTCGAGTAGGTCTGCGATTTCACGGTTGGTTTGTGTTCCAGGTAACCTTAGAGTTGTTTTGGCGGCTTTGCTTTGGATATCTTTTATTTTGGCCCATACCTCCCTAGTTGTTTTGTGTGTGAATGTAGAGCAGAACTCTTTCCAGGAGTTTTCCTTGGCTTTCTTGATGGTTAGTTTGACTTCTGCTTCGAGGGCATTGTAGTATTGAAGGTCTATCGATATCCTTGTTCTTAAAATGGCGTGGGGCGCTTTATTCTTGAGCTTAACAGCTTGTTTACATCTGTCATTTCACCATTGTGGTTTGTACTTTGGGGCCTTGTTGTTTGATTTTAAAATGGATAGGTGCGCTTCCGCATTGATCGCATCGTTTATATTTTGGTAGTATACACTGCGGTCCGCGTCTTGTAAATTCATGTGGTGTAGTTTGCTTAAGAGAGCTTGAAAGTGTGCCCATTTGGCTTGTTTGAGGAGCCACTTTGGATTAGTCTATTCGACACCCTTGCTGTGTGTAGTGGTGGCGGTTACTTGGACAGAAAAATGGTCACTGCCGATGGTGCTCTGTTGAAGGACTTCCCAGGTTAGGTTGTATGTAATGTCGGCGGTGGCTAGTGTTAGGTCGAAGGTAGTCATGTTGCTGAGTGCGAATCTAGTCCGGTGGGTATTCCTGCATTTAATATGTGTAAGTGTTTTTTTTTGCCAAAGTTTTCTAGTTGTTTGCCTATTGCGTTCGTGTGGCGGCTTCCTCAGCTAGGGTGGTGGGCGTTTAAGTCTCCGCACAGGATAGTGTGTTTTTGGACTGTGTGGCAGTAACTGTTGGAGGCAGGGTGCCTGGTAAGCGGTGGATGGATCATAGACATTTGTAGAGGTTGATCTGTTGATTGGTGAGCGTAAGTTTCATGCCATAGTATTCCAGGAGAATGGTATCAATGGGAGGCGTACGCTCCAGTTCTTGGGTATCCGGCAATGATTTGTGTACATAGATGGCAAGGCCCCCCTCCTCTGTCTCCTTACGGACATCAAACAACTCCAAAATAACCTCAAATCCATCACCACGTAAGCGGCAAACTGGGGCTTCAAAATCTCCAGAGACAAACAGTTGCCATACTTTTAACTCCACCTAACAAACGGAAACCACCTTATCCAACACTCTACATACAAGATCAGCTCATACCTTTCACCACACACACGACCTTTATAGGAGTCTTATTTGACGATCGGCTCACCTGGAAACACCACCTTACACAGCTCGTTGAACGCTGCAGAAAAGACCTCAACCTCCGTAAGCACCTAACGGACACTATATGGCGACAGACCAACAAGCATTCCTAATGATCTGTCGCGCCCTCATAAGATCAAAGTTTGACTATGGATGCCAGGTCTATGACTCTGCGAGCCCCATTCTACTAAAAAACTGGTTGGTATCCAAAAAAGGGCACTTGCCAATGAATCAGCACCTTACCTAATACCTACAGGAACTACAGATCTCACAAGCGAGCTGCCCCTCAATACCAAGAGAGATTAGTTAATTCTGCGGTAAGCCACAAAAATCTCGACCCTTCCCAACTCCCATCCAACAAAGAAAGTGTACTAAAACTGCAACATCAAATTTGACAGAAGAAGGGTTCTGCGCCCACCGGCATGTCACAAAGCCCATATCATCCATCGGGCGAACCCACCCATAAACGTACTGGCAGAATAATAGTGCCACCATGATCCCATGCCCTGGAGGAACTACCCAACCGTTAATCTCCACATTCACAACATAGGCAATAAACAACATGACCCGTGGAAGATACTTACCATCATTAATCATAACCTCGACGAGTCATACTCACAACATTCAAGGATCTACACTGATGGGTTCAGAAACACTGACACCAAGCGAATTTCATTAGCGGTAGTCATACCAGGATACAATAAAGGCTAGATTACCAGACAGATTCTCAATCTATACAGCGGAGTTTAGGGCCATCACCCAAACCCTAAAATGGAGTAAAAGCCAAAACGGGACTGCACTATGTGATAATCACCGACTTCCTCAGTGTCCTCCAAACCCTACAAACTGGGGAAAGCACAAGAAGGTCCAATATGCTGAAGGACGCTCTACTAACCATCAGGGAACTAAATTTCAGCAACATTAAAGTCGAATTCCTCTGGATGCCATCCCATATACACCCAAGTTGGAATGAGAAGGCAAACCTCACTGAAAAGCAAAGTATACCCCATAGCCAAGTCCAGGACCTAGTATATATCACGCAGGAAATATACAGAATCATCAAATAATAAATCAAAACCCAATGGCAATCTAACAGGATCCAACACTACCAAAGGCCACGACCTCTGCCATAATCAGCCTAACGTATCCAGATACCCACGTGTGAAAAAAATCCATCACCAAAGCAAACCAATAAACACTCAACATAATCAAAACAGGTAAAAAAAACCTCCTACCTACTAGCTTTGGAAAATATATCCCCGACAGAGCGAACAACAGCACGACCTGCCCTCACTGGACGGAAATATAAACCCTACCTCACATTCTTAATAACTATGTCGGATACCAAAGACAAATAGGCAGAATGGTAGACTACAAATGTCGGATCAACTCGCCCACCACGTAACCAGACATGCTACGATATGACCTGAACAAAAACCTGGATTTCATCTACCAGAACATACTGGACTTCTTATAAGATACCAACAAACTTCAATACATCTAAACACATTCTAAACCTATTGTCTCTCCATCCACAAATATTCTGTCCTTTCCTATCCTTTCATTTTCCCTTGCTCCTTCTCTTCTTCTTTCTCCCCCTCCTTTTTTCTCTATTCACAGCATCCTCCTCCTGACCGACAAGCCAAACTAGTGACCCTCACACGACAGAACCAAATTCCAGAACTAGGGATGGCCCAGTATATCCAGCACGAGTGCGAATAAACAAAGGCAAGGAGCAGTCGAGGTAACCCAACCTACTGCCCCACAAAACCCCATCCCAATACCATAGAGCAGACGAAGCAAAATTACAGAAGATGTAACGAAAAACAGCTACAGGAAAGAAAGAATACAGATTTTTTTTAACTAAAAACAGATACATTCATATACTAGCAACAACCCTAAAGGAAAACATAAAAAGGAAAGAAAACAGAACAAAATTTAATGAAAATATCTCCAAGATCAACAACTGAGGAAGATTTAACAGAAAATATTACACAAATAACTTCCAAAACTAGCCAGGTCGCCATGAAAACAATGGACAGTCCATGTAACTCAGCCTAAATACAATACAACCTTTAATTTTTATAAATTCACAACACTTTAATTCGATTCTATTGCACAAGTGGCATATACACCATTGGTATCAGGATGTCCGTGATCACAACTGAACATAATTTGACCACAACAGTAGCCATGGCGTTTACGAGCAGATCGTTGTGTTACTGTCTTGATGATCAGTTCAGCGAGAGTGCCTTACCGTGGATACATGGAGCCATCGCCAGAAACAGCTGCAGCTGTATGGGGCATGGTATCGCCCGCTTCCTGTTCCCCCGCCTTTTCCGCTGCCGGACATCTTTTAGCACTGTACTGTAGAGAACACGTCAAATGTCATAAGGTCGAACGATAGCGAAAGGTCCAGCACCAGGGCTAAGTGCCTCCTTGGGAGAGCAGTGTCTCCCCTTAGGGGCAACCTCCAGCCAGGGCCGTGTGCTCTCTCAAGGGGTCATCGCCCAGCCCAGGGCATGGAAAGCCCCCAGAGAGGGGCCTCTGGTCCATCCTAGGACTATAACTAGTCGCGAAGCACCCAGTGCATAGGGGACTGTAATTTTTGTTGGATGGTTGTTGCTTGGATAATCAAATCAGACTGGGATACGATACCGTCATCAAACGATCACATCATTCCGAAGACAATCCAGTTGCAATGACTACGTTCTCTGTCGTCCAACACCGTCTGAGTTATATTGACATAGTACACCTTTGCGATTTTGAAGACACAATGATGCTTTAGCATCATCGTCAGAGAGAGAGAGAGAGAGAGAGAGAGAGAGAGAGAGAGAGAGAGAGAGAGAGAGAGAGAGAGAGAGAGAGAGAGAGAGAGAGAGAGAGAGAGAGAGAGAGAGAGATTTGATCAAGACAGAAAATGTTTCGGTTGCAAGTGAAGTTTGCTTTTTTTCTTCAATCTACAATCAAGTTAACTTTGGGATAAAAAACTCAACTAATGACCGCCTACTATTTCATGATCAGATTGAAATTATTCAAGGCCCATGTTTCCGCTATGGCATGTCAGCTTTGAGCTCTCTATTCTGGATCAAACTGAGTAAATCTGATGAATTAACAGGTTCAAATTTATTAACGAAATTGCAACGACAAATTAGACTGAATGTTTAAAGTGATACGATCCAACAGACTCGTATTCTGCCTTAATTTGGACGTTGGAAGACTGTTAAATCTAATATGTTGATTAATGCCCCACTAACAAATGAAGTATCGAGAAGATCGTCACCAACAAGACATCATGTCTTTAGCTTGCGCCATCTTGGCGACCAGAATTTATGCAGAGAAAACCAATAATAATAATAATAATAATAATAATAATAATAATAATAATAATAATAATAATAATAATAATAATAATAATAATAATAATAATAATGATGATGATGATGATGATGATGATGATGATGATCATGATAATAATGATGATGATGATGATAATAATAATAATAATAATAATAATAATAATAATAATAATAATAATAATAAACTAATAATGTGGACTTAGTACAGAGCTCAAGCTCAATCTGTAATAGCCCTAAGCACTTTACGATATTAAAAGACACAAAAATATATACAACGGCATGATAAATAAAATAAACACCATGAAATTTCAAAACAAAATGTTGTTAGGTGTGCTTGGATGGCATACATTATATGGGTTCTATTTATCATATCCATGTATCTCTTAGTATAACATAATGACGTCATATTTAAAAAAACGAACTTGTTGTGGTTCAAATGGGGCAAAACGACTGAGAAAAGTATATCAGTTCTATTCCACCCGCTCTCCAAGTAAGTACATCAATCATCATCAAAATCATTTGGACGCTATTTCTTGTATTAAAGGATTTAATGGATACCTATGCTATAAACGTGACATACAATTAAGGAATCGAAAGAAATATGATCCTAGTAGAGATAGATGCCGTTACCGTTTGGCATCGATCTTTGTGTTGCTTTGGATGACAAGTTAAGCATGTTATGAATGACATCAAATGGAACAATTCTAACAGAAATAATAACGTATTGGTGAATTATTGAAAGCATGTCCACATTTTGGACAGAATTTTCGTCTCAAGCTTTTCTAGGAAAGAAACCATATAATATTTGTCATAACTCCTTGTATTTGGGTTCATCAGTGTTAACATTCCGCGATATCTCAGCCGACAAGATGAAATGCTGGGTCAGCAAAACAACAAGACAAAGAAACAGAAACGTAACTATTGCGTGGATTTTATTGATTTGGAATATTCCAAAGACACACATTTCTAAGTTTTGTTTCACTCATCATGCTTGTCATAAACTAGTGGCGGTTCAAGGGTTCGAGGTGCCAGAGGACAATGTTCTTAAGTGGCGCTCGTACCGATGTGTCCGGCATTTTTTTTTTTAATTTGCCAGAGAAAACAGTTTTAATATCAGTTGCATACCTTCGTCCTAACTCATCCTACCACATCTAAACATACGTTTTGTGAAGAATTGCTCCAGTTACATTGAGGTAAAGTAAAATAGTATGAAAATTTCAGTTGCAAAAAGAGTTTCAAAGGCTCCCTCTTCGAGTAGTTTCCGGTTGTAACTGACCATCCCTCAACCTCCAACACATACGCTGCCACTGTCAAAAACGTATACGCATTTAAACCTTTATATTACCCAATCAGTTTGAATACATAAACCATACACTGAAGATTAGATAATCATAAGGCCTGCGTTAACCCAGACCATTTAAATTTGCAATAGACACAGAGTCACTCAATTTTTCAATTTTAATATAATCATGCTTTCTTTATATACAATTCTACTTTCTGGATATAAAACGGTGAACCAGGTATGGAATACAATGGAAATACCAATTATAATTGAATCTTTTATTACCAATTCAGACGAGTCTTGTGAATAACTTACTTTTTAGGGTCTTGCAGTTCTTCCGTGATATAGTTCAAGTTGTTCCTAAAATGCAAAGAATCTAAGCCATATTTTGATTTTGGCAACAAATGACATTTTTTTTCTAACTGAGTAATGTTTAGTTGTTGTTTTTAGAGTGATTACAGTTTAGATGTTCTTTCTCGTTTCGTTTTTATTTTTTGCAGTTAATATACTATATATAAAAATAATTCACATTTGCCATTGTACATCATAACATTTGATATGTACCGACTCGTAAGAGTGGTAAGTTTATAACAAATACAAGATTTTAAGACTAAAGAATAGATCTTGGACACTTTTACACATAAATCTAATAAAAATGTTACAAATGGTTAGAACAAACAAGAAATGCAGGGGCAAATGGCGCATGATTGCATTTATGCGATTTGTGCAAACCGGAGATAGCATCTCACAGTGTGTAGGAATGCTTTATATGATATTTTCGACCTGATCTTAAACAACTGTCGAAAAATGTGACAGAACTCGTGTATGACTTAAAACAAATTATTGTAATATAAAAAGCCAAATACTGACACATATGGCTGAAGCAAAGTCAACCAAATAAAATACAAATAAAATTATCATCATTCATCTGCCACTCACCAATTCATTTATGTCAGATGAAAGGAATGAAAAGTTAAGCTTTCGTCGGTAAAGGGAAGTTTTTATCTGTCGGGGAAAAAGTTATCGGATTTTCATTTCTTCAATCTCGAGAGCCAGAATTGTATCACCCATAATGTCCGGGGACATAATGTCCGGGGATTAACCAATCCGAAGTCGATATTATCTCGATATTAACCAATCAGAGCTCGATATTGTCTTATTCAAGTTACGAAATCATTGCACGTATCACTATAGGTTCATCTAACTGTTGATATATATATATATATATATATATATATATATATATATATATATATATATATATATATATATATATATATATATATATATATATATATATATATATATATATATATATATATATAAGCCAATACAAATTTTAGTCGTCAGAGAAAATCTTGGTAGGACCAAGCTAAGACTTTTGTTCCTATATTATGACTCTATTTTGAATAAATTTTAAATATATGAGCTTTTATTGTAAATAACATACCGTGGTTATGAAGGAGCTAAGCAGATACTTTCCCTACCGAAAGATGCCCTGGCCATTATAGATATCGTCTGCATACATACAATACTTTTGAATAAAATTATTTTGCATTTCAGGGAAATCTGTTCCACAAATTCTAAAACAATTTTTTCAGGTTATATGATAAATTATCCACCCGAGGCATATGCTATCCTACCCAAAGGCTAAACTGTCCAAGGAAAACAACGGATTCGAAAACTAAAGCAAAATGTATTAATTGTTTAGGGAGATATCGCCTGTATGCATTTAAAAGTCGCTCATATTAAATAACTTACTAAACAAATTGTGCTAAACGCAATACAACTTTGAGCATAAAAAATGTTATTTTCAGGCTGGCTAAAACAAATAGGTGTGTGTGTGTGTGTGTGTGTTGGATTTTTAACATAGTTAAAAATTTTAAAAATAATTTTGCTACAATGTCTGCAGTGTGGCAGTTTATATTGATTCTAGGACTGAGGCACCATGACGCAGACATGTAGCATGATGTCCCACCCAGTCACATCATCCTGACATCGGGATGACTAGTACTAACACTAACCTTTTAATGCTGAGCGTCAAGCAAGGTAACTATTAGTACCATTTTTAGAAGTCTTTGGTATGACAGAGCCGGGGTTCGAACCCAGACCTTCTGCGTCAGAGGCGGACGCTCTAACCACTAGGTCACCTGAACAGTCCAAATAGGTAATGACAATATCTAGGAACCTTTTTATTTTATAAATCTAATGAGGAGTTTTAAAATTATGGCCCATTCATTTCAAACATTCCAGTCGATAGTCTGGGCAACAAAAATCACAATGACGGATATTTTTCTAAGTGGTTAGAGCATCCGCATTAGAAGTGGGAGGTCGCGGGTTTGAACCCCTGCTGAGTCATACCAAAGACAAAAACTGTACTAATAGCTGCCTGTGAAACGCACAGTATTGAGAGGTTTGTGTCCGGATAATGTGACTGGGTGGGAAATAATGATACATGTCTGCAGCACGATGTCCCTGTGCTAGACATCACTATAGACTGCTACACTGCAGACATCGCAGCAGAATGACTGAAAAGCTACGTTAAAAATTTAAATCACACACACACACACACACACACACATTTTTGTGACGCAGCTTTGCCGCACATTGTATATCACTGATATATTGGTCTGATATTTTACTTTTGCATTTAGTTTATTTTAAACTTTAAAAGTCTCAAAACAAACTTGTTAAACGACATAACAAATAATGAATATGTATTTTAATCATGAATATGCATAAACCAGTTTATAAGGCCGTTTCGTCTTGAGCAACAAGTTATGAGAACTATTACTTTTCTAGAGTGCAAATTAACAACAAATGATTCGTTACATATACTATTTCAGACACTCTGAGATACTGATAAGACGTGTAATTTTTAATTAAATCAAACTTTCTAACAACTGTAAAAATTCGAGTAACTTTTAAACAAATGTCATCTTATATATCATAACCGGAAATGACTAAACAACATCACATGTAAGTATAATTACTACATTCACAGGTGAAGAGCTTACAAATATGAATATCCTGTGTATTGGTAAAGTTATCGATGGCAGAACAGAAATTGAAAATCATTCCTTAAAATAATAGCAAAACTAAAGCAAATTACGAATTTTCTGCATATTTTACATTGAATCAAATCGGTTTGTCATTTGCAGTTCGTTCCGCTTTATCTTAAGAACAGATTAAATGAATATTGATACCATCCATCGTAAGCCCACAAAGCGTCGTAGCATGCTAAAGCAATGCTGGATGCAGAACTTGATGATCCATTGAAACTATCGGAAAACTCAGTAACATGTCCTGAAATGTATTGAAGATTTCCTTATAATGTTTTCCTAAATTGATATACATGACAAAATATATAAGATGGAATAACGATGCAGTTTCACAAATGTGCAAAATGTCATTTCAGCTGCATGACGCTAAGAACTTAACATTATGGCGTCACACAGTCTTTGAAGTCACAACCAGGAGACACAAAGAAAGATAATTTACCACGGAAATCGTGTAAATAGAACATGTCCAAATGAATAAAGGATATTTACTTGCGACGAGCGAATGACGTATATATTTTATCGAGTGGGTAAAAATAACGTTTTCACCCACTGTATGAAATATATCCGTTATTCACTCGATAACAAGAATGTTTTTATTTTAAGCTAAAACGTACGTTGTACTAGTCTGTATAATAGATGGAAGTAGCAGATCTATTACTGAATCTTTTACTTTACCGTTTATGTTATGTTGTGTTTTGTGATCATTCACTTATAAAAAGTGAACAGTTACATAATTCTCCTTCCCTATTCAAGATATAATATCATACAAAGAAAACAATATTTGTGCTTTGTTGTGTTTGATCTGGAATTGGCTTTGAGTTGAGGCAGTCCTTTATCCCCATGGCAACATAGGACACTTTGTAAATGTCACACTTAAATTGTCATCGACGCAGCAGTGGAATCATTTCTCGTAAATGACTTCGTGAATTTTCACGGAATAGCATTAAATAAAATGATTTAACACCAAATTTACAACACTAATTGAATAATTTTCAGCTATTGTAAGCCTTGGAAAGCAAAAGCTGGACATTATTTAACGGGTTTCTTAAATTGAATATATATCATTACCAATTTGAGATTCAGTTTATCAAGTTATTTTTATTTTTAGTGAAAAGTGTCTTGATAGAAAGAAGAGCAAATAAATTTCAACGTTCATTTTGTTCTGGCTCAAACGCTTTAATTTTCAATTCTTATACATAAGACATAGTTCCAAATACATAAATCAGATATTTGCATATCATTATATTTATATATATATATATATATATATATATATATATATATATATATATATATATATATATATATATATATATATATATATATATAGTGTGTGTGTGTGTGTGTGTGTGTGTGTGAGAGAGAGAGAGAGAGAGAGAGAGAGAGAGAGAGAGAGAGAGAGAGAGAGAGAGAGAGAGAGAGAGAGAGAGAGAGAGAGAGAGAGAGATTTGGATTTTTACGTAGTTTTACAATTTTCAGTCATATCTTTATGATGTCTGCAGAGTGGCAGTTTATAGTGATATGTAGCACTGGGACTTATGGCTTATAAATCGAATCAAACTGCAAATTTACAAAGATTCTGATCTGCCGTAGCATAATGCGCATATAGATCAGGATCTATATTGTTTTGTTCTAATGATTATTTCAAACAAACTGCATAGATGTAGAAACCGGCGCAATATACGACAGCAGATTTAGGTCTATGCAATTTGCAGTCGATCTCAACTTACAAGCGAGTACATAGGGTAGTGATACTATTTTTTCAAGCAGTTATTGTTTCTGGCATCACTCGTTTGAAAACGATGGATATACAGGACTTTTATTCATCTTGATTGCTATTAAGCTATAACGAAATTGGATACAGTGTCTGCAAGTCTGCCAAGTCCGCATAAAATATTTACATTTGCCTGTAGAAATAAAGAAAATGAAAAACTAAATTCCTTACAATTAATAAAAATCATTAAAATCTACTGTTCGAAGATATTACGCTCTGACATCTGTCGGATGCCACCGCTCCGTTAAGTTTAGAACACGACACCTCAATAGTATTGTTATATGCTCATCTTTTTTCTCCGTTAACTTTACATTGTCAGAATCGTGCAATATTCCCCGACTTTGAACACCTTCTTACTGTACCCCGCGCGTAAAGGAACTATTTTCTAACGTTAATAATTTTTTAAATGAATGAACTAAAGCAGATCTTTCATGGACGGCAACATACCACAGAAATGTTTCTTAGACTGACACATACAAACTTCTTTGGCACATTCCGCGTTTATTTTTTGATACAATGTTTAAAATTTAGATATAGTCCGATGACATATCCCCGTTTGTTTTTAACCCCCCACCGATTTCAATAACGGAAGCCTATAATTTGATAAAAAGTGCAAAGAACTTAGTCAATTCATTCATTGATTTATATTTTCTTACATCAATGTGATAAGAATCGCCATAACACCGTTATCGCCTGCGCGTTTCATGCTTAACAGAAGTTTTCAGTGTCATAGACTGACATGCTTGAGAACTATATCCAGTTTCTGGACCAGTCCATTTTCAGCAAAGGGGTAAATGAGCGACTAAAGATGTACATACATATGTCGTCTGTTTCCGATATTTACAGTGTCGAATCAAGCAATGGAAAATAATGACAACAAAAAAATTGCATTTCACGTGGATTTAACAAGCGGTTTCATTAGTATGTTTACGTGAGCAAAGGAATATAATTCCAAAGTCAACGTTATTGTAATTTACGGAAACACGCATGCCGATGTCAACACACTACAATATGATTAAACTGGCAGACGCTGCTAGAATCCGATGCAAGTCACTTCATGTAGAAAAATCCAGACCATAATCAAAAGATTGCGTTGAATCGACAAAAATACCAAAACGTATTCATTCCAGATCAAAAATGGAAAAGTTGTTGCAATGCGTATTCAATTACAAAATTACTCCAGATTTCAATTTTAAGTAGAGAAAGCGCCATTTTCTTTCGAAACTTACGTCTAGCACGCGAGCAAATTCATATTTATCTGGGTGGAGTTATGCGCTCATTAATAATTTTGTGTAATGATCCATCAACGCTTATGTATTTAGTTTGGAATACGGCATACAGTTATTTTGTTTCTTGCAGTGTAATTTTGTTTAGATATTTAAGCCTTGGGAAGAATAAGAAATGAGCATATAATAAAAATGTTACTGTATTTGTATGGGAAAATATGAACTCGTTTTGTCGGAAGGATATACTGCACTCCCAAGGTCGTGCAGTATAACCATTCGACAAACTCGTTCATATTTTCCCATACAAATGCAGTAACCTCTAATTTTCAAATCATAGGATAAACAGTATTCTGGAATGCATTAACAAAAAAATCTCTTCCTTTTTGTACAAATGCAGTCATTTTTTTTAATAAATACAAAATAAACTATTTTTGAAGTATGCTATCTACAAGCCTAAATTTCTAAATACCACTGTCCCAATATTACTGTAGAATTTAGTAAATTCGTTTTGCTGACGGAGCAATGCAATTATTAATTTCATTTGTACTTAATGCAAATCTACAGATTTTGCCTTGAAAAAATGTATAATATAAAGAAAATCTAGGTTTGTTTTGAGTAGATATACATATATATTTTGGTAGTGAAGTGAAAATATTGTAATTTTCCATAAGTACTATCCATGCTTTATTCATTTTATTTATCTTAGTGGCCATACCAATTATACAGAAAATCTTTGTTCTCCGTTAAGGAAGATAGTCCATATATTTGGAAAATCGATAACACAATAAGCAGTAGCATACAAAAATCAAGGTGTTAATCATCACTCGACTTGCCATAGTTTCAAATATCTGAGATCTTTTAAAAAGAAAGATTTAATTGCAGCGATTTAAGATAAATAAGTTTGTTGTTGTTGTTGGGCTTAACGCCATTTGTCAGCACACGATAGGCTATTCATGGCGGCCTGTATTAATGATGGAGGAAGAAACCGGGAAATCACCGACCCACGAGAAGCTATTGGCAAGCTTTCTCACATATCCACATTCGCCGAATCCTAGACTCGAACTCACGCAGACAGAGGTGAAATGGCAGTGATCCGTAACGGACAGCGCTTTAGACCACTCGGCCACTCGTGGCCCATTAAATAAGTTTGACAATGAGACTTAATTTTGAAAAAAGAACCACGCTAATAAATTATCTGTCAGTAAATCTACAGCAAATACGATATATTCGATAATTTCGAAGATATCTAACTTTTATGAATAAATAAGAAAATTGCATCATATGATAAGCAGAATGTAGCTGGCCAAGCAGAGCCTATCGTCTATTGAATTCCCATTATTCAAATCTATTTAAGCCACCGTGCGCGCGCACGTTTGTGTGTGTGTGTGTGTGTGTGTGTGTGTGTGAACGATGGTGATGCTTCTGGTTTTCGGAGTATAGATGCTTCCACTTAAGGACACTTGCAGACGATATTATGTCCATTTTACCTGGACAATGGGCAGCATAACATTTTCTACAATATACAACCACCACAACTATTTTGAACAAGGCACACATAAGCAAAATCAACTTATAAATTACTAATATAGATATTAACAGAAAGATTGATTTGCATTATATTAATGTGTGTATGTTTTGTAATAGAATCTTCAGAGTCAATGAATTTATTCAACACTACGGTAAATCTGTCATCATACCAAAATTATAACTGCTGGTAACGCCATTCTGGAACTATCAATACATAGTAACAATTTACTGATGTATGACAAGGACAGACAAAATTAGTGTACTACAGGGCTCGGCAACCTGCGACACGCGTGGAGCAATGTGGCACGTCAAGAGGTTTTATACAGCACGCGAAGGGCAGCCAAAATCTAATTTAAACAGTATTACTCTTATTGGTGGCAGGCGTTCGTCCATTTTGTATATAATTCAGAAAAGTGGCACGCTTTGTGAAATAGGGTGCAGGTGTAGTATTAAATCTTGACCCTCGTTGAATTCTGACCCGGTCGGGTCATTTTTCAACGGCAGTGATCATAATTTCACGTTGAAATCTGACCCTTTTTGAAATGTCCTGTTAAATAACGACCCAGGCGTAGTATTAAATTTTGACCCTCATTAACTTCTGACCCGGTTGGGTCATTTTTCAAAGGCTGTGATCGCATCAAAATCGGTTCTGAGGAAAGGGAATACGAAATTCAGTCCTTCAAAAGTACCTTTGAAGTTATCTCGCATTCTCAAACTCAATCTCAATCTCGTTTGATATAACACAGACTAGGTAGATGGATGTTTATTGTTTCGAAACGCCCAATGGATGATAAGCTCAAATGATCAAATGATAAGCTCCGCCCACTTAGTTACTGTTGCTGCTATTCATAAGCTATCGTGAATATGGCGGAATCGGTAACATCATCTACAGATTCAGCGGACAATATTCTCGACACTGTTTCTGACACTTTCCATCCTGATTGCAAGATTTCTTTAGATCGTGCGTTAAAGAAAGGTTTGAACTACTACATGCATGTATATATTCATGAAATTAGGATTTTTGATGGCGAAAAAAGGTAAAAGTTGCAGCACCTTGCTTGCGATCTATGAAGAACGAACAGCATGACAAACTTGAAGACAATTTGCTAAAAGAGGACAAAATAACAAAATCTTTATATTCTTGCAAAGTTTTGCATACTTATTAATTATCAGAATTTCTAGTTTGGTTAAACTTTTAAAAAAATAAAATAAAACATTCGTTATGTATTAGCACCTGTTAAATATATATCGTACATGTATAATGTCATATAGGAATAAAACAAGTACATTTTAAATCAAGAGTTTATAATTTAATTATGTTTAGGAAAACAAGTATTAAAATTACAATAAATAAACATTTTATACAAAGTTTCCTGTGTGATTGAAAGGAATATTTTACGTTCTTAACTCTTCGTCAACGTGTATCATCAGTTTGACAGATCAACCATTTTGTAAGGGTATCATTGATAAGCCAGTAAATTTAAATAGTATCAGATCCTTTAAAACTATCATTTTTCATAATCTCTTAATAAAGAAGGAAATAATAATGTCACTTCAAGATAAGCCACAACAGGCACGTGAACAGGGAGATATATTTGCATCGGCTTTTACCTTTGTTAGCCAATTAGTTTGATTGGTTTCATCTTTCTTCATTGATGTTCTAACATTTTGCAGGTTTTATAAAATCGGTAAATTGTAAGAGATCAGTTTTATTCGAGTCAGCGAGACAAACATTTAGATAAATTTGAGGACATAACTTGCTGTTTTTTTAAAGTCTAAAGCCTAATAAAGACATAAGAAATATTTTATTACAGTTTCGCCTCTTCTAAAAGTTAAAATATTTCTTAGAAACCTTCCATTATAAAAATCGTAGTCAAAATAATTAAATTTTAACATTTTCAAATATTTTATGTCAAATTCCGATTTTAAGTTATAGGGTGGTGTTTTGTTAAGTTGACATCAGTTTTTATGCTCAGTTTTTAAAACTTTAATAAAATAAGCACTGTAGAAGCATGATGCAGGATTTCAGTATTTTAATTTTTTTTCTCTTTAACCAAGGTAATAATAAGACAAATCTTAAATTGTATTCACACAATTTCTATACTGTATGCAAAATTATTTACTCAAATATTATACAATTCGAACATAAGCAACAAGCATACAATTGTATTCAACATTTTTTACACGCACAACAAATAAAATCACTATTTAAAAACAGTTTTGTGTATTTATATATTGACCTATGGTTATAAATAACATATCGTTTTTAACGCAGACATTTTTTCATGCTGGTGTTTAGTTTGGGAACATTTTGTTTAAACTGCCGTTTTGAATTCGTTTGTAATAACGCATGTGACCTGAAACACAACGGTGAACCATTTTTCTGATACATTTTCAGTGACTTTCTGTGTAAATCTTTCAAATTCCTCTGCACTGTAACAAGAAATAAACCGTGCGTGGCAACGGGTAATTAAGTGATGATAGCGATACTTATAGTTTGATTGGTCAATGTGCCCAGTTTGATTGACAGGTCAGAACTATCCTTTGCATGGTTTGAATTTTATAAACTAAAGAGGAAAAGACCTGTTTCTACAGACACACGTTTCGTTCATAGCATACGTACTGTAACTGACTTTGTCAGGCCTTCATCTAGCATCCCATATTTCTGTATTATCTCTGATCTCTTAGCTGCGGATTCAGCAGTGGGATAACTATATTACCATATAGCACTACCTCTAGAACTTTAATTCCATACTTTTATGTCAGACTTAAACTTTATGTATTTAAATTAAAAGTCAGTTTTCATTGTTTGGAACTAATCCTAACAAAAATAAAATATTTTCTAACAACAGAAACTCAGCAGAAATTCATGAGTAGGATCAATTTGCGTCTTAATTTTCTGATACATTACCAAATGGTCAACGTAAAACTGGATAAAGTATGTTTAAAGTTCTCATGGTCATGTCCTCAAGGTATTCTGTGTTTTTGCTGATAATTTATCGTGTCTTGAAGATATGATGGTAATTTGTGGACACGTCGTCTCATAAAATGATCTAAATATTCTGATATCCTTTCTAAAATGGCCCCTTCGTATGCTAACAGTTTCATGGGAAAACTTGAGGGTCATCTCTTAGCATCGGTTGAGCATACACCATACCAGTGGGTACGCTTTATCGATGATATAGAAATGAAGTGGCAGTATGGAAGAGAAAGTCTGGATGACTTCATATCAAAGGCAAACAAATTTCAACCTTCAATAAAATTCACGGCAGAAATTTCCAACTCAAACCATGTTTTCCTGGACACAACAACCAGACTGGTGGAAAACAAATTACACACAGACATCTACTCGAAACCAACCGACAAACACCAGTATCTCCTCCCAACCAGCTGTCATCCTAAACACTGCATTAGGAACATTCCATATAGCCAGGCACTGAGGATACACAGAATTTGCTCCGACGATGAAAGATTCCTAGAAAGGTCTGAAGAGCTGGCTAAACATTTAATTTACCGAGGCTACGACAAAGACCTGATTGCGGAGGGAATCCAAAGGGCCAAACAAACAAACCGTGATGACCTACTCAGATATGGACAGAAAGAAAAGGTTGATAGGATACCATTTATTCTGACCTATCACCCAGACAATCCCAAAGTGGGTAAAAATCATCGCAAACCACTGGCCAACCGTGCAATCGTCAGACATACTAAACCTAATACTTCCGAACAAACCTGTAGTAGCTTACCGGAGACCAAAAAACCTAAAGGACATCCTAGTCAGGGCAAAGCTAACGCCAATCGCTAGGAAAAACCAACCTAGTCAATCTGGACCCTGTGGCAATAAAAGATGCAAAACCTGTCAACATATGATAGAGACCAAGACATTCACTAGCACAGTGACTAAAGAAAAACTAAACATACATGGTCCAAACAAAACGTGCAAAACAGAGAATGTGATTTATTTCATCACATGTAAGATCTGTGGCCTTCAGTACGTCGGAGAAACTGAAAAGCTACACAAAAGGATAAACCTTCATAGATCTGATTGGATGACAAAAAAGCTGTACAGAAGCCCGGTCGCAGAACACTTCTTCTCCCCATGCCACACTTTCAGTGATATAATACTTATCGCTATTGCTAACAACCACAGCTGGAGTTCCGAAACCAGGAAGGAAAAGGAATCATACTGGAAACGCCGCCTTAGAACATTGAAACCAAGCGGTCTAAACCAAGAAGACTAGAAAATAAAAACTATGCACTAGTAGAATTTAACATTTTCTAAATCTTCTTATTATCCTTCAATTTTTACTATAAGAATAACCGTTATAGAATCAAATATCCGGGATATAATATGCGTTACATAAATGTACAAAAGGTAAAAATAGATGTCGCTTTGGCTTGTAGACTTTTAGGGAATTATACACCGTTTTCAGTTTCCGCAACTCTTCTATACAAGCTGGCTGTATTTATAGTTTTAACACATGTGGAGACAGCCATGTAGAGGTTTACAAACACAAAGTTTTTGAATTTATTTGTTTGTCGTATATATGTTTTGTATTTGCCTTTGAGAAAGACTCATTAAGAGTCGAAAACGCTTAGGCTAGTTAGTTACTAGTTTCGTACTGTTCGTCGTCAGTTTATTGCATATATATATATATATATATATATATATATATATATATATATATATATATATATATATATATATATGTATATATATATGTATATATATATATATATATATATATATATATATATATATATATATATATATATATATATATATATATATGTGTGTGTGTGTGTATGTGTGTGTGTGTGTATGTATGTGTGTATGTATGTAATGTGTATGTGTGTGTGTGTGTGTGTGTGTGACACATCCTGTGACATTCCTGAAATGCAAAAATTGCAAGACGTCTTCATTTTAACGCTACACATTGAAAGTGCACCTCGGGACGTGCGTAGACCTCTGTTGTTTCGAGAAAAAGATTTCAAAGACTGAAAATAACATTCAAGTCTATCATCACGTTGAACATTTCGATGCCATTACCAGTATCGCTCCATTCCTGGGTTGCAGTTATTACTGTGAGAAATGTGACAATGGTTATAACAATATAGAGCAACACAAGCATTGTGGATGGAAATGTGAGGGCTGTTTAGCATCTCAACCCTGTTCTAACGAAGGACGACAACGGGGGCAATGCTCAGCTTGTAAACTTAGATATTGGTTGGTTAAGGCTCGAATAGGTTCATTGATTGTTGAACAATTCGGGTTAAATCGTCAAACATAGTTGGTCATGCCTAGATATCTGGGTTCTTCTGATATGTTTGATGGAATGCAGCAGACGAAGTACAAACAAAATTACATTATATCCATTTCAAATAAGGAAGATAACTCTATCTATTATTTCATTACTGCATGTACTGCATTACATTCCTTTGTTGAGTTTATACATATTTATACATGCTATGCATTTCCTTTTTGACGATTCATAAACCCACGTAATCGGAACGTAAAACAATATCCGTTAAAAAATGACCCGGAAATCTGATCAAAATTCAACGCTGAGATCAGTTTTCAACGACTGTGCAATCAAAATTCAACGTCAAGAATTGACCCTGGTTCAACTTTCAACGTTGAAAGCAGACCCGGCGGGGTCAGAATTCAACGGGGTCAAAATTTAATACTACACCGGCCTCTGGTGTACCATGTTTTAGTGTGTTTCCCCATGATACATAAACTGTCAGTTTTATCATCTGTCTGCTCTGGACAGCACATAGATTTTCCGGCTGTGATCAAAACTGTCAGTTCGAACAGGTAAAAGGGACATTTAAATGCAACGTTCTCCTTATTAAGCATGCGCAACTACCGCTAGAGCTCGAGACATATAAGAGATTTTTAAAGCCATACTTAATGATTTAAAAATGACGATTGAACCAGTTCTCATGCCGTATGTTGCATATATTTTACCTATATTGTTAGAGTGGTAGATTAAGTAACTTTCATCTGGCTTGTCAACATTCGACTGTGCTCCATAACCCCCGGAGCAGAACATAGTTCTAGAGATATATTTTCGACTGATAGTGAATTCCTATAACAATTATTACACATTTTATTTTCTCATCTTAAATAATGCTAAACTGTCCAGTTCTCTAACCAATGGTCATCTTTGTCAGATAAGCTCAGATTACTGGTTGCCATTATGCAAGCAATAAAATGTTGCCCGGGAGAGTGCTAGCTAGGGGCCTGTTAAAGTTTCAAATAATAATGTGTTATTCATAGGTTCTGGAGTTTGAGGATTCATAATTTATTTTGGATTGTGGTTTTCGTATTTACCTGCGAAAGCGCTCGCCAAACTGCGATTGGTGTGGATCCAGATTAGACAAATACTTAAGATTTCAAGCATATATAGCAGACCCTGATGGATCACAGTTGTGTGTATATCTATCTATATATATAAGGTCTGAGATGTATCCTTGTGTGCGACGCACATTATCTACAACTAGCTGTACGACGCCCATTATCTACAACTAGCTGTAGCGTAATGTACAACAGTGTACAGCGTTAATACTATGGTATTACTTCCTTCATTAAGTCAGTCAAAATGAGTGCTTGATTTACATTTACGTCTATGCTTTCAAATTTATATTTTCACTTATATAGAATTTGAGAAGAAAAAACAAACAAACAAAACAGCCACTACAAAGCACCCCCCCACAAGACAAAACAAGGTGATGTAGATAATTTACCCACCTTGGCATAGTCTGACAATGCCCCCTACGACTATGATGGCCAGAGCTAGCAGCTTTGCTCCTGTGAAAAAAATCTGCGTCTTGGCGGCCAGTGAAGTGCTGGCACAATTTATAACCATCAGGGTCACTGAAATAAATTGTAGAAATAATTGTTATTTCAGTCAAATCTTTCAACCAAATTCACCCTGTTATTGTTTTACCATTTGTTGTCCATTTCTTTGAATAATTTTACGGATTTCAAGTATGCATAATATTTAAATAGCATCATTCTTATACACCATGCCTTAACACATGTGCCGGCCTTAAACAGATTTGACAGTTAGTAATTTAAAAACTATGTTTATAGAGAGAAATTAATTTCAAATTGAAGGAAGAATGTGTTAAGTTCTATGTCACATAAAATTTGCTTAAAAGTTTATTTCCAAATGCCGTGCGCACAGGCACTCGAGTAAATCCAGGGGGCTCCGCAAAAATGAACCAAATCGGGTCCCGAGTTTGCTATGGCCGTTACTGACTTTACCTTTAAATCACCTACACGTGTATGATTAAGCAAGTATACATCAACCCTTAGCGAGCCTTAAATGAGTTCAATGCACTGGCACGTTGACAGGTTGATCGGTGTGCACTTGCAAACACGTAAACACTTACCCGATTGTCCCTGCCTGTAAATCAATTATTTGTTTTTAGTCACTGGCGCATTGGTTTCCTATCTCGAAATCGCTGTTGGTTTTTAATGAGGCGCCGTAGCGGATAAAAGCTGGTTCAATGAGAACGATGCCGTTGAAATTTCAGTGTAGTATATCGAGAAATCCTGTTTCACAAGTTGGATCAAATTGCATGTCCTTAAAGTTCCATTTTCAATATCGAGGTTTTAGATTTTATATGTTGAATTATACAATGATGGCTGAAAGTTCTATTTCCTATATCGACGTTTTAGAGGGTATATTTTAAATTACACAGCGTTGGTTTAAATTTCAATATCATATGTCGATAATTCCTAATTCACACCTTGAATGTAAATGTGATGAAAGTTTCATTTCATATGGCGAGTACTTAGATTTCATCTGTTGAATTGCACAGGAAGAAGAAGCAGCATCCTTATTTAAAACTAATGCGGCCCGTTAATGAAAGCGATCTCTAGAACTTCATAGTAATTCTCGACCTGTAAATGGTGACTTCAAACTGTAAACACATGAAGTATGATGGTATCTCATAACTGAATATGCGAATGATGTATCTTAATACTCGATTTTAATTTCAATTGTTAAAGTGGATATTGTGTAATGTTATTTTTAACACCAACACATCATTTCACCATATATAAATAGCAATTCTGACAAAGCACATTAAATTGTCTAAACACCGCTGTATAATTCAACATATACAATTTTAAAACATACAAAAATAGAACTTTCAGCACAATCAATGTGATTTAACATGTTAAACTGAAACTCTCGACATATGACATTAAAATTTCAATAACTGCAGTGTAATTCCTAAGATACTCTAAAAAATCTCGACATTGGACATCTAATTTTCAACCATCGCTGTGCAATTCAACAGATGAGATCTAAATACTCAACATATGAAATGGAACTTTCAGCATAAACTCTTTGAACCAATACGTGAATGATGAATTTTTTTAAGTATGGCACTGAAATTTCAATCACTGTCGTGTAATTCAAACAATACAATCTTAAAATATAACTTTCCATCACTACTGTTTAATTCAACAGATGCAATCAAAAATCTCGACGTAGTAAATGGAACTTTAATGATAAGCATTTTTGATAAAACGCGTGAATTTGAAATTCTGTACATATGAAATAAAATTTCAACGGCAACATTCTGATTGGATCAGCTTTTGTCCGCTACGGAGCCTCATATGTTTTCTATTCCTGCTAGCTCTATTTCAAACTCATCCATGCTAAGTATATCATTACCAACTGAGTAGTGTTTATTAATCGTACCGAGTCTACTTTGTGCTACCTAATAGACTGGTAATACGAATGTATCGAAGTGATTTTACCAATGCCACTTGTCACACAGCTTACGAATTGATATGACTCCTACAGTTATTCTGTGCTTATAATAGTTGTTGCAGTGGCAATTTCAGCAACATTAAAGTATTGGTGAGGGTATGGCTGATCAGTGGCGTCACTTTGGCTGGTGTCACACAGTTGGGTAACTCAAGGTGTCACCCCCATGGACCTGCTTCTGTACAAAAAATAAAACAATCTTATCGACAGTCATGTGTTGTAACCCATGGTGTCACCCCACGGGCATCCTTCCTGCACAAAAATTCAAAATTTTATGGACAGTCATTTTGGTGTAATCCCCTCAGATGGTGTCAGTCACTGAGGTCCGTACACCCTGCACCCCCTAGTGACGTCACTGGGGCTGATATCACCTTGGTGACCCTTACATATGTGTGTTGTTTCGTGTTAGTATTTAGCAGTATCAACATACCAGAGTTTTCGATTACCCGATTACGATAAATTTAGCCTGAAAATAATATTATCGAATGTTCTTATTGGACCTTTCATACTTTCCAGACTGATATTCAAATATCACTAGCTGGTCCGAGTAATAGTCAGCAAGTTATCGGCAGGTAAACTTAGCCCAGTCCGCTTTGGTAACAAAACTGTTCAGATCCACTTCAGTGCCGAGTCGGGCTAAGTTACGTCCGTAAAAGTTAATAAAATTATTTAATTTCTGATGCTTACGCAACAACGTAAAATCAAGAAGCCATTTCGGTGTGGATGAAATGCATGCAATGCTTCATCAACACGATGTCCAAACAGTCGTTCGTACAGTCGAGTTTGCAAAGGTAGAGTTGAATCAAAAAAGGTGGTAGACGGTTTTGACTGCTTTGGGTTAAATAATCATGAACTTCAAATGGTGGTGAAAGCCCGTTCGAGTCAAAACACAAAAGATGATTGGGTGTCACTGTGTATATAACCCAGTAAGTCTCATGTCTTGTTGTCAAATCCAGATTAATGATGCCGGTTTCTCAAGCATTGGGAATCATTGATGGAAGTTCATTCCGCTATAAAAACATCAAGGAAACGCAATATCTACTTTGCTTTCATCAATAAATCAAGATTGGTTAATGGACGCGATGCCTTTTGCGAGTTGTACCCGGTAGTCAAAGACCTCAGCCTATGAGTATTCTGCAAGTTGTCACTGGAAATTGAAGGCCTTTTCATTTTTTATTCGTTTACAAGACGATGATATACAGCTTACAATTGTCTTTTTTAAAGCCATCCTGGATTCTGTTCTGACTACCCAACGCAAACGCCATTACAACCACAGGAGCTGCAATAACTAAAAAAAACCACGCTAGAATGGTCGCAATGAATGGAGATATTTCACCAGTGTTTTGTATTTGTGTAATCTCGGACCTGCATAACTTTTGTTTGGCTGCATTAGCCGATTAAGTTGTGTTTATGACAACCATAAGGAGCTATCTACATAAACCTGTCAAAGAAAGCCTCAAAGTTACCCTGCAATCGTTTCGTATTGTGTTTCTTTTTTTGTAATTAGCTCCGTTGCAGGACATTATTTTTGACTGTGTTGTTTAATTACAACAGCTACAATTACGGGTCTTCCACTGGTACATCAAAGACTCTCGTTCAAACACCAACGTCCTCCAACATCATCATCTTATCACAGAGAATCAGAGCAAAGCATGTTACGACAGGGATCAGGTTATATGCACATGAGAGTGCAAGCTGATCACAGACTCTATTCGTGTCCATGTATTTCAGTTAAAATCAATACATCAGGTACAAGATATAAACATTATGCTGGGAAATCTGCAGATATGTGCCAACGTTTTGATCCATTCCCATCAACGATAACATATTTTGATATGTATGTGCTTTGATTGTCTGTAGAATTAAGCAATAGTTCGCCCGAGGTTTCCTGATGACCGTTTAACCGCTAATATACTTCAGACACTTCTAATATTAATTGATTCACATTTTGTCCACCGCGCGCCTGACTGATAATTTGATATGTTATAAATATATCTTAGTAGACTGATAAATTGCTAGGTAGTTCTTTGCCTTGTCTGCTTTTGAACATTGTCTTAATACGAGTCTTTGTTAAGCGTGTGAAATGACCAGAAATCGTAAATGACAACAAAACGTGTTTCCGTAGCCATGTATGTATGTATGTATGTATGTATGTATGTATGTATGTATGTATGTATGTATGTATGTATGTATGTATGTATGCATGCATGTACGCACGCATGTGCGTACGTATGTATAAGTGTTATTTTGATATCATTTATGCATGGAGATATTATTTCTGAATCTCGAAGCAAGGTATTGCGAATTGGTAAAATGTCTTCTAGCAGTCACACAAACATTAAATAATGAATGCAAAATGGAGTTAAAACAGCTGAATCGATTCGACAAAATGTTGTCACAATTACAAATGAAATTCTTTCTCAACAACTTCCGTTAGACCCAATCGGAAACAACGTCATTAGGCATCTGTATCCACCAGGGTAACCGGAAGGCAGACAATGTAACGCCGCTGACTACATATCGTCCATTTATACGTTGCTAAACAGTACATGGTCTTTCGATTACTTTTGGTGTCAAACTAATTTCCTAAACTTGGTCCAGCCATGTCCAGTTATATATTATCGGTTGTGATGTGCATCAAAAGTTAGTTGTATCAGTGTATACCATGGTTTACTTAACGACAGCGACATATTTTCTTGTACAATATCAAATAATAACTCCTTGTGTGTTTTCTCATAAGTTTGGCCAAGTATAAGTCGTTGCTTTTTTCATATTATTCCTAAGTCGATTAATTTATCAAGAATTTCATTATACATATTTGAAAAATCAAACAAAATTTTTGGACATCTTTGACAAACCCTTATGATGAATTGAAGAGAATCTGCGATTTAAACTTTTTTGAAGTATCATAAATATTATATTGCTATAGTAGTAAAATCACAGAATTGTGTATACTCTGTTACAACAATGTAGTTTAGTTGTGTATTAAATTTTAATTCTTTTTGTTTCATTTTTGCATCATTGTTTTTTATTATGATGATGACTATGTTCACGAAAGGTGATAATTTTGAAGTAAATATTGTTTATTTAGATCGTAAATATAATTCTCGGCTTTCGTAAGAGTCTTGTTTAGATAGCCAGGTTGATAAGCAAATGCCGTAATCGATTGATTGTGTCCAAGGTCTTTTCTTAGTATATGTCATTATATCGTGTACTACGATTGTTAGATGACGAAATAACCACGCATTCTTCGAACGCATGCATGAAATAACGTCTTAGTTTGGTTTAAATACACTCAGATCCTGTGAATAGTCTGTCGTATAATATCTCTCATAAATGCCGTAGAGTCGTATTTTATGCCTTGAAAAAAAAGGTATTATAATTATTGTGCTGTTGTGAGTCTTATAATATACCTTGAAGAAGAATTGTATATTTTTCTTGTGCTGAAAAAAAGTTTATTTTTCATTCCATTTATAGTGCTCGAGATGTACCTTGTTGTAGATGACAACTATAGGAATTAATCTTCATTTTAAATAATAATTTATTCCCTGGAGAACTACACACGTGGTTTAGGACAAAATCATTCAGTAAAATTCATTCTATTTTTGGAACAGTACAGTACGAATTGTGGTTCAACGTATAATTCTGGGTATTTGTGTAAGGACTTCATCTGACGTCATCATCCTCTATCTTGAAACCAACTTAAGATTCAAACAAGATTCAGTTAGAACTATTTATTTATTTAGGACTCGCATATTTTCAAAATTTTATGATGAATATCTGATTTTTCCTTCCTTCTGTGCCAAATATATTATACTCATTATATTCTTATACAACATATTGTATAGAAATATAGCCACTGCTAACAGTCTCACACATGGAAAATAATTCTCTTTGAACCATATTCTCTTACAGGGAAACCAGTATGATCAATAATCAGTGGTAGGCAGTATACCGGCCTAGCATGGTAATTTTACCGGAGACTCATCACGGTCAGTGTGTGTGTATGTGTGTGTGTGCTCAATAAGGGTCTATGTATATTAACTTAAATCATACACCTGCTTCTAATTTAAGGGTTAGGGTGTGTGTGTGTTTGTGCGTGTGTGTGTGTGTGCTCACTAAGGGTCTATGTATACTTCCTTAAATCATACACTTGCTTGTAATTTAAGGGTTAAGGTGTGTGTGCTTGTGTGTGTGTGTGCGCGCGTGTGCTCACTAAGGGTCTATGTATACTTCCTTAAATCATACACTTGCTTGTAATTTAAGGGTTAAGGCATGGTGTATTGAAGGCTTTGATATATAATATAAAGAGAAATCCAAAAGCTCCATAATAATAATAATAATAATAATAATAATAATAATAATAATAATAATAATAATAATAATAATAATAATTACAACCAGAATTTAAAAATAGTACTTAAAAGTCATCTGTATTAATAAAGTATGTTTAAAAGAAGTGATTCTTAGTTCCTTATTAGAACTAAAATAAAATAACCGATGATTATGAATGAAATGCACCGAGAAAGACCACCAATTAGATAAATAAATAGATACAGTAACTTTTATGTAGGAGTTATCTATTGTTAATACATACCACTGTTTACTATGTCATTTCGAAATATAGGCTGCGGAAATTAGACGGGCAGGAAATGTATCCAATGCAATATTTTAAACATATTTCTGCCTTTGAGAGTTTAATAAAAGAAATAATTAATACATCATGCCATTTTCTTTGATGTTTTGCTCATAAATCTTTATGGAAGTGATTGAAAGAAAAATACAAAAAACCTACAAGATTACTAATAGAACTTGTTTTGACTCTTTGGTCTTAAAAAAGGTAGCAATAAAGAGCAAAAACCAGCAGTTGTAAAACATTTAAGAAATAATTTATTTACCTAAAATAGAAAGTGAAAAATTAAAAATAACTTGCAGCATGGTGAATAAAAACCTAATAGCTCTATCAGTATCTGGTATTCCAAATGAGTTCTGGTGATTTTCCGAAAGATCCAATTTATTCTGCTGATGTGCCAATATTCTTGGTATAATACATTAATATAATCCAAAATGTCTTTAAATATATTTGTAATAATTCTAAAATAGCTACTATATCCTAAATTCTGAGGACTTTTTAATTTCAGCGAATAATTTACACAAATAAATTTATCCACACAACTAAATTGATGATAACTATATGACTCCACTAAAACTGACATCTATGCTAGAAATAACTAAGTATCAATAAAGTGTCACTTATATAAAATCTAAGACGCAATTTTGAGAAGCAGAATGAGGGTCAAATAATAATTTCGAAATTGCTTCAATTTTGTCAACAAGGTTAAGTACCTTAGCAGCTAGCTAGTCATGAATTAGGTCAGCCTGGTTTTTCAAGAAAACCAATCATCTGAACTCATCTCTTCAACATGTTTGCTTATATCCTGTAACTATGTAATGTGTTTACTAAAACGCTCTCACCAAAAAATACAAACCCACAAATATAACGAAAATTAGTATTTAATATGTTGTTTACCAAGTGATCCACACAATCTACAATAATGAAAATGAACACATATAATACGTAACATACACTTGTCGACTGCGCCATTTTTTTGTATATAAGCAAATTATAAAAAAAAATATAGAACATATCAGCTATACATTATCAGAAAATAAAGAGAGAATATCGTGATTTGCGTAAAATTCCCAGGTATACAAAGCAAGCTAATGCATCTTGCTAGAGGAAGCTGGGAGAATGTAGACCTATACAAAGATAGTATATTCTGCATTCTTACATTTTCTTTACCTATTATTGCAGCAGCTACCAGCTTGGTAGGAATAACAGCAGGCCCGCAGAAAGGAAAGAAAGTGCCCATATATTCGGCAAACGTCAGACAAATGATGGCTATAGAGGATGTTCGGATGACGATAACCGATGTCCAGGCATACAAAAAGGCAGGAATATCACCAAAAGCTGTCTTGAGATAAATATATTCACCACCTGATTTTCGTATCAATGTTCCGAGCTCAGCGTAACAAAGTGCACCTAAAATGTGAAAAAGACGCTACGTTTGGCTACATCACTGCATATTTTAATCTTCCATGAATCTGTTATTGTAAAGACTTCACTCAGTTCTAAACTTCGTATATGTCCATTTAAGTTAACTTTTATCTTTGCTTTAAAGACGTGAAGTTCAGTTTACATTCAAATTTTATAGCGTGATAAATTTTATAAAACTGCGAATAATTATGGGAATAAAATAGATAGCATAAAATAAGATTAATCTTTTACATGATCATTGAATAGAGACATCTTCTGTAAGACATACAGCTGTATGTGGCAAATCCCTTTCTATTGCAGTCAGTACAAATCAGGTGGTTAGTCTTGACACCGTGTACAAAATTTAGTAAATCCGTTTTAAAGAGTACGAGCAGACGTAGCAGTTTAACAGACTGATTTGCAAGTGACATGACTGGCGTGAATGCAACGTATTAAATAGTGAAATAATTATTCAAAAGTATTTAACTGTTTAAAATCCGTAATTAAAACATTTAAATGACATCTGATAACACCACTATCAGGAAATTCTACCTGAATCAACTTTATATAAAAAGTCTACGTTGTTACTGACTGACGTCAGGAGAGAAGGAAGGAAAAATAAATGAAGGAAGAAAACCGAAAGGTTGATAGGATGCAAGGAATTAAGTTTATGTCAACTTACCCATGAGGGCTAGAATACCACTTACTGTCCATACAATCAAACTGAGTCCCACAGACCCTGTTTTCTCCAAGACGCCCTTTGGAGATATGAAGATTCCTGAACCTATAGAATTTAATATTAAGAAATGCATTTAAAACGTATACTCACAACTATTGGAAAATATAGAAAAAGAGACGGACGAGTGAAATGTAAATTACGCCACTAAGATATGTGAAAACATGTTCGGACTTAAACAGAGAATCAATGAGGTGTTTATTTGTACTTCTCTGCCGTCCATGGTTTTATCCTTGGTTTCGGTATTTGCAAAGATAAATGGTTTCTCATGCACAGATGGTGATCTTTCAAAGTGTTCTTTCCTGTCAGAAAATGAAAGCTTACTCCATGTCAGTGTTTGAGATGTTGAGAGTACATGGTTTTAACTGTTTAAAGTATCATAATAAAGAAATAAAGTTCAAGCAAGGAATAGAGGGGGAAAATATTTGAGAGATTTCGAAAAATAGGAACATATCAAACCTGTTTGAATTCTTAATTATTAAATAAAATAATATTGTTGGTGAAACGTTTGAATTGTCTTAATGAGGTGAGAGAGAGAGAGAGAGAGAGAGAGAGAGAGAGAGAGAGAGAGAGAGAGAGAGAGAGAGAGAGAGAGAGAGAGAGAGAGAGAGAGAGAGAGAGAGAGAGAGAGAGAGAGGTGGGAGGGAGGACATTCTTTTAAGACAAAGTATAGCAATGCAATGTAATATATTGATCACAAAAATATGGATTCCTTACTTATAAAGTCTTCTGTATTACTTGTAATAACAAATTAATACATATATTATTATAGTTATTAAACTAGATGGATTACAAATTGCTTCTGCTGTTTAAAAATATAAATACAGAGAAAATATATGCTTCAATATTTGAAAGTAGAACTATACCAATGACTGTCCCGACGATGATCGATATCCCACCGATAAGCCCTACTGATTTCTCCATCTGAATCTTTTCCTGCACGATTGCAACTTCAGGACCGCCATTTTCTTTTTTTTTGCGTGTTGAATTTGGACTGTCTGTTTTGATTCGACGGGGAAAAAGAAGAAAAGAACTAAAATTCTATCCATATGCATTTTCTTCACTAATACGATTATACATATAAATGAGATTTACTACTACTACTACTACTACTACTACTACTACTACTACTACTACTACTACTACTAATAATAATAATAATAGTGATGATGATGATTATGACGACGACGACAATGCAACAATAACAACTACTACTGCTACTAGTAATGACAGTAACAACATTTTATAGATTGGGTTCAAATAGTAAAATATATTATGAAACCTTAAAATACAGTGAAGAGAAATCAGCACACACAATTCCCTTTAAAAATGAGAAAAACATATAGGCACAAGTTGAATACGGTGGCTCAAAGGTTTGCGGTATGATGTCACTATAAACTGTCACACTACATATTTCGTAGCGATGTGGCTGAAAAATTGTTAAAGCTACGATATAAAATCTAAATCACATACAGACACACACAAGCACACATACACTTTTCCTATTTCAGTCTGGTTATCTAAGAGCTGTCGTCTCCGTCATGGCGTTCGCGCGCTAGGAACGACCCGCTCCCCCCCCCAAAACCCCCTTGCTGTCTTCTGTTGTATCTGATGTTGTTTTAAAATTAAATAAACAACGACAACAATAACAACATCTATCTATCTATCTATCTATCTATCTATCTATCTATCTATCTATCTATCTATCTATCTATCTATCTATCTATCTATCTATCTATCTATCTATCTCTCTCTCTCTCTCTCTCTCTCTCTCTCTCTCTCTCTCTCTCTCTCTCTCTCTCTCTCTCTCTATATATATATATATATATATATATATATATATATATATATATATATATATATATATATATATAACAAAAAGAAATTCACTCACACAGAAACTTAAGGTCCCTCTAACTTTGATGACATCATTCAAAAGATGACATCATACAAATGATTCTCTCTCTCTCTCTCTCTCACACACACACACACACATACACACACACACACACGTCGAGTTATTTGACAGAAATCCAGAAAAAAAGACAATGCACATCACCTGCAACACATATCCAAAATCTCTCAAGTGCTAGTGCAAAGCTGGCAAAAACCAGAAATGTGTTGAGTCAAACTGGTTTCTTCTAACATTTTCAAACAACCAGTCCCTATGTTAATCCACAAACAAATCTGCCATATTTCCAGGGCAGAAAATATAAATTTCCAAGAAAGTCATGAATTAGAACTTTATCCGGCAAACATATTGCACTGCACAGTATCGTACCTTTGTCTAACATAGAACGTTTTCAAAACTAGAACTGATGAAAGTTAAAACTTAACCATATACAATCTATTAATAAAATTATTTATTGTCAATTTCATATGACATCCATATAATAAATGTGATAATTCAGTAACAATATCAAATCATTTTACTTTTTAACTTTCTCATGCGTAGACCTTGTATATTTACGATCAACAGGTCACTCTTTTGCCATAATTAGCATATTTGTTTTAATCATTTAAAACGATACCAAAGCTAGAAGCGCGAACGCTCATTGCATAATACTTAGAACACATAACAACTATAGTTTTTCCAAGACTTTTTCCCGTCTTTCCTTTTCTATAAGAGCGGCATTTATAGCTAGATTCTACTTAGATAATTATTCAGATTTTTAAAAGAGTACATGGCCTGATGATCTTTATACAGAGTGAGAAGAAATAATAGTACCTGCTGGACACAATGTTTTGAATCTGCTAACTAAATTGCAAGGGTTCAGGTCTATTTTAATTTAATTGGAAAACATTGGGTTTGAAAAATAATCTATGTCGGTGTTTCTACCAAGTCAAGGTAATCAAAAACGCTCCGTGAGCCTCGTGGGGAGACAAATAATATAACCACGCGACTGGGATTTTCTCGTCTGGGTCCAAACCCCAACATAGTTGCTATTAGTTTCGGTATTATATTACCTACAACTGTCGCCCTACTCTAAAATAACACCCAATCAAACTATTGTCTGTAATTGTTTTCTATATTGGTTCAAGTTAAATCCATTCTTCACTCGTCTTAAAAGCGCATGCTTGTATTTTTCTGTTAACCGATGCACAGTTGTTGTAACTAAGAGACCCTTTAGTTATAAAGCAATAAACGATTCCTTGATCTCTAAAAATGTCGAGGTGGATTTTCCACATAAAATCTATACAACGGAGAAACAGCACAACAATCATTCACATGCATCTGCCCTAGTATATAAAAGATACAGAAACTAAGGTTGATAGAATGCATATATTAAAATCTCAGATGTTTATATTTATTATCTTCGGCAATATTTATGAGACAAGAGGGGTGGTTGTTGTTTTTCTGTTAGTTGATCCTGGAACTATCGAAAAATAAGTTTCTGATTTAAGAAAAAGAATCTTTATATTTGTATGAGCTAAACCCTACTATTGCTGGATAGAGAGATAATCGATTAGACAAATTGTTATATTCAACGGGGAGAAATCTATATCTTTATAGTTTGATGTGATTATGATTTTTAACGTAGCTTTAATAGTGTTTCAGTCATATCGCTACGATGTCTGCAGTGTGGCAGTTTATAGTGATGTTTAGCACTGGGGCATCATGCCGCAGATATGTAGCATGATGTCCCACCCCGTCACATTATCCTGACACCAGGCCGACCAGTCCTAACACTAAGCTCGTAATGTTGAGTGCCAAGCGAGGCAGCTGTTAGTACTATTTTTGTAAATCTTTGGTATGGCTCGATCGGGCATCCAACCCACGACCTCGCGCATCCGAGGCGGACGCTCTAACCATTAGGCCACCGGAGCGGTTACTTTTATAGTTTCATCAGGTATTAAACGGACTCTGTACATTTTATGCCCTTGATTCGGCTGGACAATAAAACTTGACTGGTAGACAATTCTTGTGAAAGATATACACACCCAGACATTTTATGACACTTGGTATTTAACCGAACGTTAGAAATTCTATCAGGATTTATATTGTAACTTACGTATATATGATAAATTATTGACACTTACTTTGTAGGTCACATTTATTGCTTAATGGCGATAGATGATTTATTAATGGGAAAACACAGTAGTGGTTAAAACGATTGTTTGTTTCAATACAGCAGTGCTTGAATTCATAGTTAGAACACTACATGACTAATTATTACTTTTACATTTTCCATTATATTAATTTTATTATATTACTTTTTCGGCTTTTCATTCATCCATCCAGCGAATTAATTCTGTTTATTTATTTAATTTGAACGATCTTCACTGGGTGCAGCAGACAACATAGTATACTGTACGCGTACACACAAGTCCACACCACTTATAAGCATAACAACCCTTTAAGACTGTAATAATATAAAACAAAGTCGTGAACATAGTGAGAAAACGCGGTCAGTATTTCCTATCGACAACTCCACCCACAAAATCCATAATGACCAGTGAAATCAATCGCTTGACACGTCTACAGTTAATGATGTTATCCGTCTTATGAAAATTATCACGGTTTCATTTTCTAGAATGCAAACTATCGTCAATATTTTAATAAATTGGTGCATGAAACAAATTTTGTAATTATGAAGCGCACAAGCTATTTACATTGCTTTATATTTTGTCACTCATGCTTACACAGCACGTGTTTCTATGGTGTTTGTAACACATATATGATTACAATTATTAGGATGTCTTTCCTTACTTCTCAGGGGACAATAATCCAAAAGAAGTATAAAGTTGATAGCATTATCTCGTCGACAGTAGTTTCAGATAAATATTATTATTGTTACAGGAAGGAATGCATATATAATCTAAATTTTCTAAGCAAACACTCAGCAGCCACATTTTTCCAATCAGTTCATGTTTTGTCAACTAAAAAGTATAGATATTGGAAACCTGAATGTTTCTACATATCTTCTAGTTATTCATGGATAAATTGATAGACGAATTTTTGGATTTTAGAAAAAGCAGCAAGGGCATGTGACAACTTATTCATCCTCAAATATATAACTATACATGGCAGGTGACATGTTTGTTAATGAGTTAACATGATACTTCTGAATAAGGTACTACCTGTACTGATATGATATATAAATTGCTGACGTGTTCCACTTAATCGTTTCAAAAACATTTCGATATGTATACACTTATTCCATTACTTTCGTTACGTCAGTATTGTTTACAAATGAGTTGCAATGCATAATAGAAGGAAAAGAAAAAGGTACTGGTTGTTGGTTTAACCAATTGGTTCCCAAACTTTTTCGGGTTACCGTCCCCTAGGTTATCCTTAGCGCCTACTACCTTACCACGTACAAAACTTTATTCAGCATTAGCGCCCCTTAAGTAATACCATGGCTCCCAAGGATAGCTTCCGCCCACTTTGGGAACCACTGACTTAATATGTTAAACTCTGACTGACCGGAAGTTTTGAATCTTATTTTTAAATACATGGAGTAATTTCAAACGAAAATGAAATTCCAGTTCTGTCAGTATGGACACTACTTTTATTTTACTTAATTTAAGACCATGTATGTATGTATGTATGTATGTATGTATGTATGTATGTATGTATGTATGTATGTATGTATGTATGTATGTATGTATGTATGTATGTATGTATGTATGTATGTATGTATGTATGTATGTATGTATGTATGTATGTATGTATGTATTACACAAATAAAAGTGTCACATGCCACCTTCGGTATTATTTCTAATACCAGAGAAAGATGGACAATTAAAATTTAAATAGCTCTGAGCAATGTCACGTGTCTAAGCATACAAATAGCTTAAGGTAAAAAATATAACACTATAACAATTTCATAGATGTTACATTTTAATTCATTAATTCAAGTGACAATTTCTCAATTTCAGTTTCTTTAACTACTACAATCGATGCCTGAATACAATTTGTCAAATGTAATCACATAAATTTAACGGTCCTAAGTTAGTGTTTCCTTTCCGATTTTGATTCCGTTATTCATCTGTTCCTTCCGGTCTTCTTTCGTACTCCGGTACCCCGGCTAATGTGCTCTCATAGCACTTCAAGTACCCACAATCCCGTGCTCATTCCAGCACTGCACATACACCAAGCCTTTGACGTCACTATGGCGTCTTCCACGCTTTCTTTTGTGCCATTCCCACATTCCCCCTCTTTGGGCGTCTACCCTCTACTTCCACCCGGGAAGCTGCATGTTGAGTGCAGAATTAGAAGGGACGTTTAGTCTGGTGTCACTACTTTACTCTTAGGAAAATTCATCACTTTCTTACAGACCATTCATTAGAATAATGGTAAATACATTAACAACAGGTCAACTCACGCACTTATATATATTTCATACACATGTAATAAATTTAGTGCTCCATTTTAAGGAATTCTTAGTTTTGTGTGATTTCTTGTTTGATGATGGGAACTTGTTCCTATGGAAATATTCCTTAGCCCGAAATAATTATCCTATTTTTAGGAGCATACATCATGGATTGAAGTGATTGTGAGTTTCCATAATGTCATGTTTACGTTTGGTGAATTCAGATCAGAGCATCAAGAGTGTCCCTGTCGTTCAATAGTCCCTATTAAAACCTAGTGGTGTACATTGGTTGTGTGACTCCAGGTGCAGTATCTATGATTGGAGACTGGTAAATTGCACAATGGAATAAAGAAGAAGGACCTGTTCCGTCATCGGCAGATATCATGACATAAATGATATCTGATTTGACTGTCTAAGATGGCGTAGTAAAAAAAGTTCTCTGTGTTAAGTGGCGTTGTATAGTTTTATAGATTTCATAGAAAGTTGGAAAGTTGTGAGATCTGTGGTCTTGTATTGATTAGAGTAAAACTATTTATAGAATATACACTTGAGACTTTTTAATTTACAAAAAAAGTTATATATAAGTCTTTGGATTTAAGAGCAACTTATGACTTTTAGTGAAATCGCGCCAGGGTTTGAAATCGCTCGGCCAGTCCAAAACCCATGGTGTGTATCACACGTTTGGGGGCAGTCCATAAATGACGTCACACCTTGGGAAAAGGGGTCACATATTTGTGACAATGTGTGACGATGGGGAAGGAGTGTTTATGAAATGTGACGTCACATAAAATGTGCAACTTTAAATAAAAGTTCTATTTAATTTTCATTCTTAAAGTGATTTGAAACATGTCAATTTTCAAATAGAAAATACGGCTTTTTCGGGCGGGGGGGGCATAGTTTTGTGACGTCATAAATGAGGAGTTCTGATTTTTTGGACGAGGGGGTAAAAAATATCGGCCATAATCGCGTGATGTCATTTATGGATGGCCCTTTGTTCTACAATAATTGTGCTACAATAATAGCATTATTAACTATTTCAAATACCTACATACACTTCCCTAATTGTTAACTTCTCGGTATAGTAAATTAATATCATCACCAAAAATCATATTCATTTTCCACCCTACGTGTTATAAATGACGCATACAGTATATTATACCCTATATACGCTTGCTTCCAACAATAGCTATAGATGAACATTGTGAGATGTGTAATTAGTTAAATTATAGGTCATAAAACATACTGTACAAAACTTAGTTGTGCATATAAACAATATTTACAATGAATTCTTTTTCACTGATTTGTCTACTCTGTTCAGGATTCCATGTTTTTATTTCTTATTTTCCTTTCTTTGGTATACCAGTGTCATCTCTTAGTCTGACGTCAAAATCATCTACATTGAAGGTAACTTTACAGACACCGATAGTGAAACAACACGTCCAAGGAGTAAAAAAAAATAATACAGGATTCCAGTGAAACTAAATTTTATAGCTTTTCAAATAAATCGTACAAAAAGCATGTATTTCATTTTGTAAATATTCTTCATTGTTAAACCCATGTTCACTAGAAGGAGTTAATAACAATGATTTTGATCTTTCAAAACAGATGCCTATAGTATCATAAGTCTGTTACAGATTTCCAGCTCAGTGTACGTATGAAACTGGACACAATTATTAAAATCAACAGGAGCTGGCCTTCCTAAGGAACGTTTCAGTTTATACACAAGGCCAAGACACAGAATAATAGAAGAAATTCTTGCAACGCCATGTGATTCAGTGAAGAAACTAGTGGGCCCCTTGCCAGAAGTTGGAGGAAAATCCAGAACCCTCCAAGAAGATGGTAATTCGGAGTCTCATTTTCTCAGATAAAACTGTTATCGTGTCTGTAAGTTTTATTTGCTGTTGTGAACATCAATATGCATCGTACAAGTGCTGGGGCGCCTGCAGAATTATTTCGAGGGGTGGGCGGATAATATGTAGTGGTCATCTATTAATTTCTACGGATGTATCCCAAAACATGTTTAGAGCTGAACCTGTACTGTTTTACCCCATATACACTATTGCATATTTTTTGTTGGCTTTTTTAATTAAATCTTAGAGCGAATGTCATTTATGAAGTTAAATGATTCACAGTATTTATTTTGTTTTCTAATTACTGTTAGTATATTGTGTTACATAGTTGGTGTTGGCAAATTGTTTTCAGTATGAACAAACAAATTTGAATACAAAACCATGGGAAAAACTATATCACACACACACACATACATATATATATATATATATATATATATATATATATATATATATATATATATATATATATATATATATATATTCAATGATGAGTTGTGTTTGAGTTTTGTTGTCGAAAACAGATTAAAATACAAACGCGGTCATTACCGTATTGTAAGTCGTTCTTTTGAAATAATTTAATGCGTAATGAAGTTAATTCATGTGAACACATGCATAATGTTTATCATTGCATTCGCACGCAACCGAGCCTCAGATATACACATCTGGGCCATTGTATTGTTAGTCTTTCGCGGGGTCATTGAACTCGGAGACTTTGTATTCAGGATATTGCCGTCGATAGTGAGGTTATTCCGAAGGATGTAATTGTTTCGCACGGTCCTAATGGTATGTAAAGATGAGAACCGGCGTAGAAACAGGTGACGATGAAAAACAAGAGTATCAATTTGTTTGGCTGGGTAAGATTGGTTGATAATATCAGATAGATTGTAGCAAATTGAATCCTATGAGAGCTCATACATTTGCACATAAAAAACCCAACAACTTTAGACATTGTTTTATTGATGAATTTCAGTCCTTTAGCAAACTCATTACTGATTTTTGTACCGATTTTAATGATATATGCTTATTGTCTGTCTTCGTCTGTATTATTGTGCTCAACATGCACTGGCTGTTCTATTCGAATGTGTTTCTTCGTCTTCTTGTATTGGAAACTAGAAAAATTAGGCTTTTACTCAGCTGTCTAGTTCCACGGTTGCAACTTCCTTTGTTATCGAATATGCCGTCTTCACGTGTTACTCGTCAGTCCACCCGTTTATGCCATGATGGACCCTCATTAATTGCGTTAAATGACCGCTCCTTGCCTATCCACATTACACTGTGCACTAGGCTAAACGACTTGGGACTACATTCATCATTCCACAACTGTAAACGTAAACGAAAAAAGAAGCGTTGTTTCAAAGCCAGCCGGTGTAGAACAGGAAGAAGAATTCCGGTTATCTTTCTTTCGCCTTTTCCGACACATAATTTTAAAACTTCGGCCGTTAATTTAGACAATCTAATTTAAATAGTAATTGGATCATTAACCATTGCGCTAACTGTTGAAGAGATACAATTGCGCATTGCATTATTCAATACCCAATCAGTAGGACCATCGGAAAAGCGCACAGAAATAGTTAATTTTATCAACGATCAGAACATCAACATCTTTTTCCTGACAGAAACATGGCTAAAAACAAAAGGCGACAAACCCAAGTGCGCGGAACTAACACCCACGAGTTACTCCATCAAGTCGTTCCCACGCCACTTCCACGGAGGAGGAATTGCTATCATCGCAAGGAACTCAATGATCAACTACACTTAAACTTTCAATTTCGACCATACATCATTTAAACTAATCCAAACTACACTCACATTAGAACAAAGGTCAGTCCATTTTTTTCTTCCTTTACCGCCATCCTCCTAGTAGAAAAAAGAAGCTGACAAAATCTCTCGTTTTGGAGCAGATTCCGAATTTCCTGGAGTATGGAAATTATATAGGTGGCAACCTAATTATTCTTGGTGATTTCAACGTTCACTGTGACAGTCCTGAAAACCGATGCACATCGAAACACCTAGATTCCATTCACGTTTTCAGCCTCAAACAGTCAGTTAGCCAACCCACCAATAAACATGGTCAAAGTTTAGATTGGATTCTTTATAGACCTTATGATAATATTTTTCAATCCTCCCTGGTGTCCCACGAACTTGCATCAGATCATCTCTTCATTATATGCCATCTTGACGTATCAGTCCCTAACTCTCCAACTTTATTTGCTACTAAGAGAAGCCTCCGTATGATAAACAGAACCAAACTAATTCACGACATCCAAGCAAACCTAACAACTAGCTTACCTTCTACAGCAAAACAACTTGATAACCGCCTGCGTTCATTGCTCGACAAACACGCCCCAGCAACCAACTGCAAAGTAGCAATTCAGAAGTGTTCTCCGTGGTATAGCAGTGTTAGGGACAAGCTTCGCACTGCTAAAAGAGACCGTCGTAAAGCTGATAGACTTTGGCTTTCCATTTACTCACTGTTCATAAGCTGATTTATGATGCCGCTAAGAAGAATGTTGCAAACATGGTCCATGCAGCGAAATTGGCCCATTCAAGTACTAACATCACAGAAAGTTCCAGCTGAAAAGAGCTATTTTGTAAACAAAGGCATATTCAGCCCACGAGTTAGTCTGTTGTAAATAGTTTTATTTTTAAATTTATTTCCAGTGTGGGAATCTGATTCTTAGACAGGGCTTTTCTAGCCTATGTGCAAACTGGCATTTTTTTTTACTGCGCTATTTAAGTTAAGTGACTACGTGAGCCATCATGTGATCTAAAACTGCGTGTTAAAACAGACATTTTCTAGTGGATTTGATCAGTCATAAATATATACCTTCGGGATCAATGCATTTGACTTGCTGTTGCCATTTGAGTTGAATTTTGTGTTTGAAATAATTATTACATCCTGGAAAATCCTCTTCATCATAGCAGTTATTGGACAAAGACAATCACTAAATTATTAGAAATAGAAAAGCCGGAATTATATTCTTAGTGACTCAACAAGGACACATCAACACAAACAGGTTATAGAGGACGTCATGGCCTTTCATATTGGAACTTCATCCCGTTTCGAACTTAGATTCAAGTAGAAAGTTTTAGTGATATGACATGTATTTTTGAATTCGAGGATTAATTTTTGGATTATATTCTCAAACAGGAAATCCTTTTTGCATATATTTACTTTGTTTTCTAGGAATATAAATTATTTTATTAAAGTTTTCAAAGCTTGTTGACTTCACTTTTTTCTTTTGTTACTTTTGCACAATCCTGCACGTACCAAAGGAAAATTTTGGCGCTTGTCCTTGGGATGTATGAATTTTGGCTAAAATATTTAAGAAAATTGTTGTTTTTTAAAATTAAAATTCAATAGTTTTTAAATATCAATTATTATTTTATATTGTGTTTAAAATAATGAGTGAAATAAACAGGCTTTTCACAATATCATCAAAATTGTAAAGTTTTCTTTCAAGTCATAATCAGGAGCAGTTGGATAATTTGAAAAACGATGAGTTGCTTGAACATGCCAGAAAATATAATCTTTCTGAGGTAAAAAAAAAAAACACATTTTAATCCATGATTTGATAGACAAAAATGTTTTCGATAAAAGTGGTTCGATCAGTAAGTCTCCATAAGACTCTGATATAAAAGTAAAGGAATTTAAATGAAAATAAAAGATGGAATTAGAGTGAAGGAAACTGGAACTTAAGAGATATAGAAGAGAAACAAATGCACTGCAATTGGAAAAAAGAACAAAAGGAATTACAGAAAGAACTAATGCATTTACAGAAAGAACTAATGCATTTACAGAAAGAGAAACAATTGCAGTTGCAATTTGAGAAAGAGCACACACACACACACACACGCACGCACACACACACACACACACACACATATATATATATATATATATATACATATATATATATAACATATATATATATAAACGAATTTGAAGTTACAGAAAGAACAAATGAAATTAGAAGAGAGATATGCAAAAGAGAAGGATCAAAAGGAATTTCAAATTAAAATGAAAGAAACGGAGCTGGCAAGTGAAAAGCACGATCTCACTTCATATACTAATTCAACTTTTGATATTGCAAGGAATTTTAGGCTAGTAGTCCCTATAAGTGTAAAAGAAGACAAATATTTTCCTTACTTTGAGAAAGTTTATAAAAATTTGAAATGACTAAGGGAGCATGTGACTCAGTTGTTGCTTAGTGTAGTTTAAGGTAAATCCCTGTCAGTGCAGCAAAGTTCTGACCATGAATTGGTTATGAAATGCATCTTAAAGGGTAATGAGTTAATTTCCGAGGCTTATCAGCAAATATTCAAGAACTATAGAAAAGAAGCTGGATTAACTTATGTCGAATTTGCAAGAGAAAATGAGCAGTTATTTAAGAGGTGTTGCATAGCTAAGAAAGTTGAATGAGATTATGAAAGTCTCAAACAACTTGTATTACTTGAAGTGTTCAAGAACTGTATCATAAAGTGCATAAGATGAAAACCTTGGAAAATGCTGCTCTGGCCGCTGATGAGTATTTCTATATTCATAAAGTTCAAGTTGTAATCAAGTATTTCATTTCGCAGTCTACCGGTTATAAGGTATTTCAGCCTAATACAACTAATTCGAAAACTCAGTCTGGCACAACTTTTTAAAATCAAGCTTCAGATACGTTTAATTTAAAATCCTTGCCTCTTTTTACGTGTATATATTGCAAGAAGAAAAGGACACCCGATTTTCTGATTTGCTTCAAGCATTAGAATCAAGATAAACCCTATCCCAGAAGCTCTTATTTCTAAGAGGCAATGGTCACGGTCATGTATTGAAAGCAATACGTTTTTTGGTCTAATAAACCCCAGTCTGATTTTATTATGGAAAATTATGAAAAACATTAATGACAATGGGTTCTATATCACTTTTCTCTTGGGTGATTGGGCCAATCATATCCCTATTAAAATTTAAGGGATAGAGGAGCATCTCAGGGTCTTTTAGTGTCAGGTACTTTGCCTTCTTCTGAGAAGTCCTGTTCTAATGAGAGTGTTTTCAGTCAGGGAGTAGAGTGCGGCTTTTTCTAATGTTTTTCTCCATTCTCTAATTTTGTCATCAGACATAGTTTCAGAACATGTGACAGTTGAAATAGTGTATAATTTACTCGTTGAGGGCATTCATTTGCTCCTAGGCAATGACCTAGCTGGAGACAAGGTTGTAGTTAATCTACTTGTAACTGACAAGCCTTCTTTGGATCAGAAAGTTGAACCAATTGAAAAGAATACCCTAATTTATACCCAGTATGTGCAGTTACCAGAGCTATGTCAAAGAAAGCTCTTGAGAATGATTTTGATAAGAAAAATATTCCCTTAGCTGGCACATGTATTGGTCAGGCTTTTATGAGGTCACTTTCGCTCCATATTTGGATCGATCAAAAGGTATTAATCACAGTGATCCTCTTTAAACTAACTATTTTATATTATCTAATTAGTGTTGTTAAATTACAATCACTTTTTTCAAACAGGAAAACAAAGATCCTGAGATCACTTGCTTGTTTCAGAGAGCTATTAGTGAAATTGAAGCAACTGAAGTACCTTTCTGTTATTTCATTAAAAATGGAATTCTTATGAGAACGTATAGACCTCCCAAGGTACCTGCCGGTGACGAGTGGTTAGTGAACTAACAGATTGTAGCACCAAAATTTTACAAGCAGGAAATACTTAGTTCACCCCATGAAATTCCTCTGGCTGGTCATTTAGGGATAAATAAAACTTATCTCAAGATCTTGCTTCATTTTTATTGGCCAAAAAGTCCAAAGTAATGTTTGTAAATACTGTAAATCTTGTCATACTTGTCAAATGGCAAGAAAACTCAATCAGAATATACCTAAGGCTCAGCTGCAATCTATTCCTGTATTTGACGAACCATTTAATATAATTTTATTTGACTGTGTTAGTCCCGTTCCCAAGACCAAGTCAGGCAACCATATATGTGCTGACCATTATGTGTGCGTCAACAAGATTCCATACGTCAATTCTTGTTAGGAATATTAAAACCAAAACTATAGTAAACGCTTTGATAAAGTTGTTGTTACTCAATTTGGTCTTCCCAAATCTGTCCACTCTGATCAAGTGTGAAATGTTATGTCTGGAACTTTCCAGCTAATTATGCTTGAATTTGGCACTCATCAATTAATGACATAGTAAAATTATGTTTTCACAAAATTTTACTTGAGAGAAGATTTGAGTCGTGTAATGGAGTTCATTCTCTCATGCTCATTCTTCAAATTTGATTCAAATTAGATTTTACGGCCATTACAAATTTAGGAAGAAAATGAATGAGTTAAATTATAATAATAGTACTCAGATCTAAATAAATTACTTGATTATCAGTATATTGAAAGAGATAGCTAGTCAAATCACGGAATTAATTTAGTTGTACCTGTCGCACTCAATGAGGATTTAAGTGAAGGAATTCAATCGTATTCAACTTAATTTGCAGCGACGGAAATTGAAGATTATGAAAAACAGAAACTGTTATATATGCAACAACAGGAAAGATATGAACTTAAACAGCTACTATTTGAATATGGGTACTTATTTTCCAGATGTTACTACGACGTCAAGCAATATTTGTGATGACGATAAAGTTGTGCATCTTAAGCCTGTGAAACAACACAGAAACAGGATTAGCCATTTCAAAAAAGGAATACTTGAGAAAGATAATTCAGTATTTACTAGAGAATGATTTCATAGAGTCTAGTAAAAGTAACTGGAGTTCGCCATGTATACTTGTTCCGAAACCAGATAAAACTTTCCGTATGTGCATTAACTATAGGAAGGTAAACTGTGTAACAAAAACATTCATTTCCATCATCAAGAATCGATGACTGTATTGATAAAATTGGAAATGCCAAGTATGTCACCAAATTTGACCTTCTGAACGAATTGTGGAAAATTCAACTAAGAGAAAGAACAAAGGAAATTTTGGCAGTCGTGACTTCAGAAGGGCTCTATTAATATAAAGTAATGCCGGTCGGGATGAAGGGTTCCCCGAGTACCTTTCAACGTTTTATGAATATGATTACCTCTTTTCTAGATAATTATGATGCTTACATTATCTACAGCGACACCTGGAAAGAACATCAAGCAACGATTTGGCAATTTATTGACAGACTCATTGATGCAAGTTTGACAATCATTTGATCTAAACGTGAGTTCTGCCATGCTTGTATAAGTTTCCTTAGACATATTGTGGGACATAGGCAAGTTAAACATATAGATGCTAAGGTCAAGGCTGTCTCTGATTTTCATGTGCCTGTCAGTAAAAAGCAAGTGATGCGATTTTTGGGTATGGCTAGCTATTATGGCAATTTTTGTTCCAATTTTTCTAATATTGTTGAACCCTTGATAAACTTTTTGAGCGAGAAAAGCAAGTTTCTTTGTACTGAAAAATATCATATTTAAAGCCAATCTTGTTACTGCGCCGAATCTTATAGCTCCAAATTTAAGTCAGTCCTTTGAACTATCTGTTGATGCAAGTGATGTTGGGGTTGGAGCAGTATCTGTTCAAGAAGATATAAATGTTGTTGATTACCCAGTGTGATATTTCTCTACGAAATTAAATAAGCGCCAAAGAAATTACTCAACAATAGAGAAGGAATGTTTGGCTTTAATATTAGCATTACAGCATTTTGAAGTTTACATTAGTTCAGTTGCTTATCCAATTGATCTGTTTAATGATCACAACCCCTTTACTTTTATCCACCTTACTTTTAAAATGAAAAATAAAAATCAAAGATTATTAAGGAGGAGTTTGTTTTTTTTTTTTACAAGAATATAATCTTGACATCAGGCACATCGAGGGAAAATACAATTTAATTGCTGATGCGCTTTGCAGTGTATATAAAGATCATTTCATGTAGACTTTATATAATACACAAGTGTTCCTTTAATGTAATTTTGTTTTACCGTATGTATAACATAAATCTTTCTTTTTCTTTATGGGAGAGGTGAAGTGGTACGTATATGTAGTTTAATTACTTGTGTGCTAGTTTTAAATTCTCTGTTATTTTTTTTAGGTTCATTACATGTTATTATTATTAATTATTATAATAATAATTATTCACTCGATTTGATTCATTTTTTTTACCTGATAAACACGCAGTTTATTGAGCAGCTATATTGTTATTTATCATAGTTCTTGATCTTGGTTCCGATGTTGTAAACATTGAATGAAAATGATTTGTAATTACCAAGGGCATGTTTAGCCCACGTGCTAGTCTGTTGTAAACAGTTCTATTTTTAAGTGTATTTCCAGGGTGGGAATTTGATTCTTAGATAGGGCTTTTCTAGCCTTATTGCAAATTGGCATTTTCTTACTGCGCTGTTCAAGTTAAGTGACCACGTGAGCCATCATTGATCTAAAACTGCGGGTTAAAACATACATTTTTTTAGTAGTTTTGATCAGTCATAAATATATATCTTCGGGCTCAAGGTATTTGTCTTGTTGCAATTTGAGCTGATTTTCGAATTTAAAATAATTTATTCATCCTGGAAAATACCTTCTTCATAGCAATTCATGGAGAAAGACATTCACTAAATTATTCGAAATATTAGAGCTGGATTTATATTCCTTATTAATCAGCAAGGAACTGTTGACACATCAACACAAACTGGTTATAGAGGACGTCATCGTTTTCCACCGTGGAACTTCATCACGACAAACTTTGAATCAATTAGAACCTTTTAGTGATATGACTTATAGTTTTGAATTCTAGGAATAATTTTTGGATTATATTTACAAACCATAAGTCCTATTTCATATTTTTACCTAGTTTTCTATTGAATTAAATTAGTTTGTTGAAATTTGCAGAGCTTGCTAACTTCACTCTTATCTTTTGTCACTTTTTAACGAGTCTATACGTAACAGATACCAAACACTACATGAATTGCCTATACTATTGCTTTATTCATTCTTTTTCAATAATTTTACAACTATTGAGAAAAAAGATTGATAATTTAATATTAAATCATGATGTTCCTAATAGAACAATCAAAGTTGGGGTATAATTCATTGCCACATATAAGCACTATGTCTGGATTTACAGCAAAGCTTATTTAAACAAATTCATTGCTCTGATAGCAGGACCGAAACTGTGGATATCTAAGGCAAATCGAATGTAATTTAGATGATGCTACTTATGTATTCCCCGCCAAATTATTAGTCCTGAACTTTGTCTTTTCCTTCTAAAACCGTAATAACTGTCCCAACTGATAAATCGAGGTTTCATTATCAGTAAAGATAATATGCAGAAGAGACAGAACACACAAGATTGTCATCAACCATGGTAGGCCACACAACTGGTCATATAAACCGATCGCGAATAAAATGAATAGCATGATAGTATGCTACAAAGCAATATGTAGACAATCTTGATATGCATCTTTCATAATCTTAGAAAAAAGATTCAACAAATTTTGGAAAATTGCAAATCACTTTTGAAAGAAAAAGCCCTTAATAGTCTAGCTCACCACGCATTGTTACAAGTAATACTTTTTGCCTTTTCCTTTATAAGAGAAAAGGCTAACCAATTGAATGAAATTTTGCTTCGATTTTAACTACTAGTAATATTAATATTTCTCTACCAAATTTTCAAAAATATATTTTGATATCCTAGATAAAAACACAGTCTCTAAAAGAGAAGATATTATTATATGCATTCCAGTCAATAAGCCTACGGGGATACATTGTGCAAGTCTCAGAATGCACAAGGCGTTAGCCAGACGAAAGGAGCACCACTGAAAATTTTCTTTAAACTATAGTTGGAAGAAATGAAAATTTCCTGATAGGTGGAAACTGTGGCATATTCTTCCCATTACGGAAAGGTGATTTACATGAAGTTTCCAATCACATGTCTGTTTCTCTACTTCGCTGGTTCACAAGTAAGTTTTGAAGATGTATATTTATTATTTTCATGAAATATGTTTGTACGCATTTGTCTGGATTCATTTACCGTCACACTGTTGTTTTCCAACTGTTATATTCTATGATAGTAGAGCGACGGCGAACAGTGAAGGCTCCATCTACATTAGTTGTCCAAAATAAATCAAGTGTATTATGTGAAATATGTTATTCTTGTTTCTTCAGGGGAAGACAAAAGGAAACATGGCGAGAGCTTCGATCGTTTTAGGTAAAAGATGATGACTAATAAAATAAGTTTTGCTGATGGTGATATGAGACGTTGTCACCTTCTTCGAGAGCAAGATGATAGTTGAAATATTTGGTAAAAAGGTACTAAATCCAAGATCACCCTTGTACCTGCAACAATATGCTCCTCTCAGCTAATTAAGATATTAAACTATAATACTTTAGTTAATAACATAATATCAGAAAAGACTTTTGAATGACATGACTTACTAGCATATTAGCAAATTTCTCTAGTACATGTCACAATAGTGTGATGTATTTTATGTCTTTGCTGATGGCACTAGAGCCATGTATAAGGTAATCTCCATCAGCCACACAATTGTTGAAATTATAGCAGCTGTATAACTCATTGTTTCATAAGTTGAGTCTGAAATCGCCTTTGGCTTACTAAGAATCCCAAAGTAACCTATGTCATGTAAGAATTTGAAGAGAATAAAATGCAACAATGAAAGAGAACTTGCTGTGAAAGAGACAATAGAACATCAGCAAAGATGAATCAAACACAGACAGTGACTACACCTCGTCTAAATGCACTACCAGGTCGAATCAAAATATAGACAGTCCCATCACATAAAGCTTACAAATCACTCGCAAGTTACGATGAAGTGCATGGAAAAACTGGAAACAAATTGAAGAAATGGAATAAGGTATCTGGACATCTGAGCTGAAATCGAATATTGAGGTTCGCGCAACAAAAACAATATATGGAAAAATGTTGTACAGACATTAAAGTAAAATTCATCAGTAAACTTTTATATTAAGAGAAAAAAGAAATTATAAATTTAAAAAATGATTTAGGGAATAAATATGAGTGCGAGTTAAATGAAAGATCTGTATAGGTTGCATATATATCACAAGAGTAATATGGACAAGCCTTTAGCAAATAATATTATAGAAATATAATTAGCCCAGTCATAACCGGATAATGACACATATTTATGGAACATTTACATCAGTGCTGGACCAGCGAACCACAAGAGCTAGGCGTCTAAAGGAAAATAAATTCATTATCGGCGCTTTGTTACATTTACAGAGACCTAACACCTGAAGCTGAACAAAAGTGTTCGTTAAAACGACTGAATAGCAATTTGCAGTTTCTTGCCGCTGTGCATCACACACACACACACACACACACACACACATACATACATACATACATACATACATACATATATATATATATATATATATATATATATATATATATATATATATATATATATATATATATATATATATATATATATATATATATATATAGTTGTCCAATAAAGATCTTTTTATACCGATAGTTAAACCAGTCTTTGCAATTAAAAAACAGTTGCGTTGTTAATATGTGCTTCACTAATAATACAAGAGATATGTTTCTAATAATACTATGTCCATTCCATCCTTTAAATCCGCGAAAGACAACTTCCAGCTCCTAATGCAATCGAGGCAGAGAGGATTAAGACAACGCGGATGAAGAGTAAGCATAGTTAATACTGGAATCGTTCGTGTCTTTCAATTTTGTATTGAATCTTGAATCTAGCATTGTTTATCAACGCTGTATAATGTTCATAACGTTAATATGATTGTGGAAAAATTAAACGTTTAAATGATAAAGTATGTCATTTCTCCATCACAATAATATTGATGTATATTACGAGATTTTGTATTGCCAGAGAACATAAATGGGCGAATTCATTTTGGTAAGTTATTGAATGAGGAGCTGGAGATATATTGTTGAAGGGCAAAACGTGAGGAAAAAGCAACATTCTGAAAAGTTTATGCTACCACTCAACAAAGGAGAAAACAAATTTCTAATTTTATTTCAGTGATTCTTTGTTTGTTATATGTTCTGAGGTTATGGAACAATAATTTGTATGACAACAGGGACTGTTTTCTTTAGAAATGCCGAAATGTCTTCAACCACAGACTGATTCTAATGTGCACTGGCCATTAAGCAGTATGCTTAATAGATATTTTATATCAAGGTATTGTAGTGAGAAAAGGTGCTATTTATTTGTTTAATGCTCTGTAGCTTTTTGAATTCAGAGTTGCCATAAAAGATGCTAATGTCAAATGTCAGCAGTTACCTGCCAAATTTAAAAAAAAATATTAAATGTAAAAGGTTTCAACTACAGATATTCTGTGCACAAACAATGAAAATAATAAGGAAAAGAAGTGAAAATTGCAATGCACTTGATGTAGACAATAGAACATATCATTTCACCATTGAATCATAAAGAAAAAAATATTCCTTTTACGAAATTATTGCACTAATAAAATTAAAATTTATGCCTATGTATATAATTATCTCAAACATTTAACGCCAACTATCTGAAAATTCGACAAAATGCAGTTAGCACCGTTTACCATTTAGCCTTCGAGATTTAGGTCACTAGAGCAATTTCAAAAGTCTTGCATGACATATTGTGATTAGTCAAATGCTCTTGATCGGTTCTGGAACAAAGGCTTAGTATTTAAACTGAAAGAGTACGACATTCACGATAAACGATAATTGGTGCTGTTATATTACAAAGACCAATTCTTCAACTTCTGCTGCTTCTAATTTATACAAATGATACAGCTGATGGTATAAGTTGTCTACAGCTGATGGCATGAGTTATCTACAGCTGATGGTATTAGTTGTTTACAGCTGATGGTATGAGTTCTCATACTGGTCTTTTTGCAGACAATCATTTCTGCTTTATTAATACCCCTGCTAGGCTGAACTAGATTTGCGTGTGAATAAAGATCTAGTAAAACAATATTAATGACCCAGCTTAAATCCAGAAAAAGCAATTATAAAACAAACAGTGGTTATGTTTTCTTTTACTTAAGAGAGATCAACAAATATGCCTGAATTTGTTTTTGAAAATACCAAACTTAAGTACTTGGATTCTCATCGTCATCTTTAATAAAATATTAAATAGACTTGTCATATTGACAGCATCATCTCAAATACAAATCTTCGAAAACGAAAACACAAACTTACAGACAAAATTGTATGTAAACTGCATAAAACTTACACCATGCTCATTGTGTCTGTGTGATCTTTAACGGATGTTTGTCGATGGCCTAAGCCAAACGTTAAAACTGCAGCGTGAAGCGGCAAGAATAGTTGTTGTAGGACTTCGAAAATGAACGAATGGATAATCTCTTTATTTGGAAACTGGGTTAAAATGTCATCAATCTAGACGATAGGGACAGAACGTAATAACATTCTACAAAAAATATAAGGAAACAAATTACCTACTATCTGATTCAAATGTGCCTACGTTTTTATTCTCTCGCCATTTACTGCCATAGTTTACTATTTAGAATATGTTAGAAGGTTTATTGTGTTTTAATTTCGTCTCACCACCTTAGATTAGAGACGCAAATAGTAAAAAGCCCACTATTGCCAATATATTCTGCAATGATACAATTTTAGTAAACACCCTCAACCAACTGATTAAGCTACCAATAATTTAAGCAAAGTTGCTGCTGCATTTCGCAGCCAGTTAATAAATATTGACACTAATTATTAATCTCTTAATTTTTCCAAGGAACAAATTATCTTTGCTTTCTTATAGAGTAGGACCGTTCCACCATCTCCAACTACGCCTTTTAGAATGCTTGTTATAGAGTGTCCAATAATTGCTAATATCGTACAAATTGTCGACCAATCATTGCTAATGTCATGCAAATTGCAGACCAATCATTGCTAATGTCATACTAACTGCAGACGAATTGTTGATACTGTCATACCGATTGCCGTGTATTAGAACTTTTGTAACACATTTTGTCAGCAGTGTCTTACCCTTTCACCGAATGGTAATTTATTTCTAACATTTTCATCAATCTTTATAATTTACTTTATAATTTACTTCCTGCAACTGTGTAGATGTCCACAAAATTGTGCTTTTTTTTGAGCGGTTTTAGTATGATCTTGTGTTAGAGTTACTGTCCTTAGATAACTTTTTTCCTAATGTCCTTGTTTAACTCTTTATTTCGTTTCGATACATTTTAACGCCATACTTCACAACATTTTCATAACACTTCGTTGTCTTTTTGGTTTTGTAGTGCATTATATTTTCACTTGCTGTGGTAGTTATCCACATCGAATTCTACAGTGTATCCATCAATTGTAGTCTCATTGCCGTCTACGTCTTCATGCCTCAGTATTGTTCGCATTTTTACTTCTCCAATTGACCTTTTTTATTGTCTTTCAATATTAGTAGTTTCTATATCAAATTTAGATTGAGTCGTCCAGTACCCGACGTTTCTTTAAAATGCCTAAACCTATTGAATATATCCTGATCTTTGGTCATAAATATGTAGGTAGAAACAGTCAGTTTCAAAAGGCTTTATTTCATTATTTTATAAAGCTAAATGGATTCCATCAACAGGAATACGTTTAACTAATAAAGAATAAATTAATTAACAGAGATGAATAAATTATAATAAATAAATGAGTGATGTTCACATAAAAACAAATGTGAAAGAGTGATAAAAGACAACTTATAATTTATCTATACCCGATTTGAATGATAAGATCAAAACGATAATACATGTTGCATTTAATGCAATGTAAAGCAGTTTACATGCTGATGTACAACACTCAAAAGAGGAAGATTAAAATAAGTTACTCGTTAGAATATTAATACAATTGTTGTGGTACACGATAAAATTAATAAAATATACAAAAAGACCAAACGAGAAAAGAGTTAAATGATTTAGGAAACATGTTTACAACAGAGACATGTGCATTCGAAACAGAAATAGCTAGACAAGACACTGCTGATGATCTTTATAAATTATATCTATTGAGTTATGTACGTTGTGACATTTTTCTGGGGCATGGGCGAAAGTAAAGAACATCTTTTAGAAGTGTTTTTGTTTCTTCTAACTTCTTATCTGTAATAACTAAAATGGAATAACCATTTATTGCAATGCAAAAGTATCGACTTTATGGTCATTTGGTCTGCGAGACTGAAATATGAGTCACCTATCAACCTATATTTATGATTATTGGGTCTAAAAGACTGAGATATTATTTACATACCAACATATCTTTATGGTCATTGAGTCTGATATATGATTCACATGTCAACGTATAATTATGGTCATTTTCTACCAAACTAAAGAATAATAACCTGTTAACATATCTTTACAGTCATTGCGTCTACAAGGCTGAAATATAATTAACATGTTAACATATTTTTATTGTCATTGGGTCTTCCAGACTGATATAATAATCACATGTCAGCATATCTTTATGGTCACTGGGTCTACAAGACTGAAATATGATTAACATGTCAACATATATTTCTGTTTCATTTATTCGAACAGGATTGTTGCAGCACGTTTCAACAATACCGTACACATTTATGGAAATTCCAAAATGTCATAAATTTTTATCCATAAAATCAATATTCATGTCCGTCTAAATTGTACTTTATTGTCTATATACATAAACACTAATATGGTTAGGATAGGTTCCACTGCAAAATAAATATTCATCGTCTATAGTGATAGTTAAATTTTTCGTATCATTTCAGACACTACTGTTGTAACCCATATATGCAATTTTTATTTAGAGTTTTCTCTGAGTGTCTGATCTATATGCAGTGTTAAATAGTGTTTCCTGTCAAATATCCACCTTGCACTTTCATTTTTTCCTCGTTTAGATTTGCATGTAAAAAAATCGAATTTATCTGATTGCAAAATGTGCAAGAACAATGTTCAATGACATTTAACCTATATTCAATTATTTAGCGACCTTATCGTGAAGTGTATATAACTATCATTAACTACCTCTCCATCCAAAGTTGGGACTTTTTTTTCGCAAGTCCAGTAGGACGCACATGTGACGAACAATAGACGAGAATGAATAATATTTGGATAAATAAGATTATACTCCCCTTTATTTGACCCAAGTGGCAATTAACGTTTTCTAAAAATGCTATTAATGGAATTTTCCATTGTAGAAGACTCTGAGGCCAGAATTACGACTGTATTAAATTCATGTCACCATGTTTACAATAATAATCATCTAAATGTTTAATCCACACATTTGTCCATCAGATTCAGTCTGGGTCTGATCTAGAATTAAAAAAGGAAAGAAAAAAAAATGCAACAAATTCCCCAATGATATCTTGCTGTCACTTTATCTCGCAAGAAACCCAACAATGGTATTTGTATCATAGCAATCGCTTTTGATATGTACCTCGGGATGCCTGTTTTTATAGGAAGAGATAGTATGATTTAAAAATGCACTTACAGATACGAGGCCGATTACTATGTTTATTTCCCTTCCTAATACAGGCTTAAGAATCAATGATAAGTTTACGCATTATGGAAAAATTGTTCATACAGGACCAAAATAAGTGTGCCGCTCGAAGGTTTCTTTGTTTAACCCGGTTAATCATTGCATCATTAATTATAATATTATTACATTGTTTATAGACGAGAGGTCAGTTAATTAAGTATAGTGAAACAGTTCACGGGCTTCGTATCTGATTGCAAAATGTACAAGGACAGTCAAGGATCAGGGTACGGTCAAGGTAAAAACTAGAAAAGAAAACAAGCAATAAACACAACTGTTGTCCTACCTACAATTTACGCCCTTGTTTTGAACGATACATAATTTAACATTAGAGATTTTGTAAGTCTACAATCCATAGACTGGCGTGAATGTGCATGCGTACAGGTACAGTCTGAGGTCTAACCGAAAATTAAGAAATAAAAGCAAAGCAACGGCAATTCAAGAAATCTATTCCCATCCCACTTATCTCTCTCAATGATATCGTGCTGACAATTAACGTCGCAAGGTAAGAACCCCAAACAAACCATTGTCATGGTATCAATTGCTCCATCTCTGTACCTCAATATTTGTAGATAGCCTGGAAGGTCCTCTCTCGTATGACGGATCACAAAAGCTCTACAGTTATTATTACAGTAATAGATTTGATATTGTAGTACAAAGAGAACGTTAATGAAATATTGCATGAAAAATGAAATCAATCCAAACTAAAGACTAGTCTCTTCTTTCAAGTTAAAAATTGGATACAATTTTGAAAGCCTGTGCTAAGAATAAACCAAAAAGACGATTTTTCAAAATGATATATTGCCTGTGCGACAACATGTATAGTAACTAAATAATTCAAAACACTTGGCACAAAGCCAGATGAAGAAAAAAGTAGGTCATTACAACAAGGTACCTTTTCATCGGTGTTATTATATGGGATAAATGTAAATGCGCACATAAAAGTGCAAGACGATACATGCAATAGTTAGAAACTGTGATTCAGGCAATAAAGAGCGCCTGGGTTACATTGCCTAGTCAATCACGATGGCTATGTATTTTGTCTATAATTAATTTCAACGAGAGAGAGAGAGAGAGAGAGAGAGAGAGAGAGAGAGAGAGAGAGAGAGAGAGAGAGAGAGAGAGAGAGAGAGAGAGAGAGAGAGAGAGAGAGAGAGAGAGAGAGCATAAACTTTGACCCGGTAACGCACCTAATAAACAATAAAATTCAATTACGCAATCAATGCCCTGCTGCATCTGTTGGTAAAGGAAATATCGGATCAAAGCTGATTTACTCCTTGAAGAATGCATTACTGTGCATTAAAACGATCTCAAGCCATCGATTACAGTAATAAAGTATTTTACTATACCTTGAAATTAACGCCAAAGCATCACGAGTCTATAACTATTCCCGTCTCAATGTACACATTAAGCAATTTGTGATCAATTTATGCAAGAAATGCTTATTTTTTATTACGTATCTCTACGATCGATCTTCTTTAAACGTACTATAGTTACCTTTTAAAATTGAACATTATTTTAATTTCAAGATTTGTCGTCACTTTGAAAAATTAGATTCAGAGTAAAATTTATGCCAATTTATAAAACAGTGCATCTTGAAGTGTCGCAAGTAAATTTATCTGGTAATATCACTGACGAAAATTTTTAAGTATTGCAGTGAATGAAAGGGACACGGTTAAAGGCTCGTACAACAAGATTGTTCGTTTTAGTCGAAAAGTAGGTACACACTCGTATCATTTACTTAGTTGCTGACTAGTCAGTATTCAGATCACGTTGCTACAAATTTAAATTCACTGCATCCAAATCGGTAACATTTTGTACCGATTTAAACAATATTCATACGGTCATCAAATTGTGAAGGCAATGCTAATTTTGAAGATCACATTAACTTCACTCCCAATTCATTCCTATTTAATTCAGCGAAGTACCTACGAATTAACAACTGGTCAAAACGTTGCATATTGAGTTAAGGTGTAATATTTGACATTATCTGTGTAAAAACATCAATTTTTTTCTGTCAATTTCGGACTGAGCTGATTTCCTGCCTAACATTCCCAGGGCGATGTTTCATCTTTTATGTGTTTGGCAACCTTGTAAATGTTTGGCAAAATACCTCCGAGTTTTGTCCAATGAAGAAAGGTCACCTCTTTGAAATATTACCCATAATTCGCTTCCATAATATGTTGAAGGTATATTGGGGCCCCCGAGTGGCCGAGTGGTCTAAAGCGCTGTCCGTTACGGATCACTGCCATCTCACCTCTGTCTGCGTGTGTTCGAGTCTAGGATTCGGCTAATGTGGATATGTGAGAAAGCTTGCCAGTAGCTTCTCGTGGGTCGGTGGTTCTTTCCGGTGATTTCCCGGTTTCTTCCTCCACCATTAATACTGGCCGCCATGAATAGCCTATCTTGTGCTGAAAAATGGCGTTAAGCCCAACAACAAGAACAACAATATTGAAGGTAAATTACTTTTTTGATTGCATGTTCAGCAACTAAAGGATTTAAATCAATAGGTTTAATGCCAATAGCAAACAGACCGTGAACAGATATTTTTCTTTCTTGCATGCATCGAGTATTGTGTAATGCAACGTCACCTTTAAGTTAATCCGGTGTCTGAGGTGTGTGCCGAATCAATAACCGGCAAATATGACGGATGAAGATACTACTTCGAATTGACATAAATCTTGTATTAAGGACAGAAAATGGCAATTTATGACTTTGTTACACTAAGCTCGAATCGCCACTTATTACTGTAGGCGTATGCTGTATCTAACAACTTTTGTAGATTGCTACTGTATATGGCCAAAAGTGAAATGTCATCAACTAGGATTGGATTTCCCTCAGCTAAGGATACAATCTTTGCTCCAAAATCCACTATTGTCTAACTGGAGCAGGAAGTCATTTATAAATATTGTATACATCAAGGTTGCCAAAACACCCCCTTGTCTCACTCCTTGGCCAATTAAGAACCCGTCCGAGAATTTCCCATTGACAAGGAATTTGCTCTGTAACTTTATATAATGTTAAAAATATCAAAAGAGATTTACCCGTAATTCCCAACTTTAATAATTTAAAAAGTAACATTTTATGTCACACAGTATAAAATGCCTTTTATGTATCAAGAAAAGCAGCGAAACCATGTTTACATTATATTGTTCTAATTGCAACAGCAAAATACTCGCTGTTGTGCAGCCTAAACATTTTTTTGGTAACCGTGTTGTAGTGAACTGGGTATATTAGAATTAGCAAACTTTCAGAAATAATTTTCTCAAACGTAACAAGAGGCAGAAAAGTAGCAGGCCTGTAACTTTCGAAAGAGTTCTTTGATTTTCTATTACTTTGTACCCTTTTCTGCAATCTACATGTATGTAAGATTGATCAATCATCTGAGTAAATAAACTTGTCATACACTATATGAGGTAATCGCTGCCACATATTAAATGTTCATTGCAAATTCTACCATGACCCGATGCTTTTGAATTCTTTAGACTTTAATGAGTTTGCTTACTTTGTTTACACTGATACAGGTCTGCAAGGCCTTGATATGGATTTCTCCGTCTTGTACAGCCCGATTTAATTCTCTCTATCAATTCATTAAAGTTTCCGTCAAAGCTATGGAATAAATTAGGTGTGTGAATGTCCTCATAGTATCTGGCAAAGCCATTAGCATTGGAGGCATAATCAATGACACAAACTCAATCAATTAATAGTTCTTGAACATTGATCATTTTCCAAATGTGCCTTACTTAGCAGTCATGTGTCTTTTTTCAATTTCTTCATATGTCTCCCCCAAATAGTTTTCCACAGCTACTTTTTGAAGGTTTCTAGTCTCTCAAATTATTTGTATATTCTTTGTAAGAATTTCTATTGACTACCCTTCGGTATTACCTCATTTCTCCAAATATATCTAGCTTGTCCTTGAAGTTTATTTGCTTCCTTAAGTTTATTTGACCAGTATGGTTTGGAATGTTAATTGAATCTGGTCACTGGAAGCGCGACGTCGTTTGACTGATGTATTGCATCAACTATGTGCCTTAAAATCTATTAACATCGTCCAAAATAATTATATCAAAAGTTTTCAGGCGATGGTCTAGCTCAGGTTGATAATTTTTCAAGGTATTGGTGTCTAATTTATTTCAAGCTATGTTTTTTCTCTACAAGACTGTCTGACGTATCTCATACGAGTCACTGTACAAAGGGAAGTAAGGTTAGGGTGATGGTCAGATATCGCACGTTCTTCGTGATCTGAAACAATGAGAGCACTCCGTAAGCTACCTATGCATTGATCCGACAGTACAAAATGATCATTCATCGTTCTTGTTGTGGTGAATGTATAACGTGAACCAGTGAATGCTATTAAATGTTCAGCACTCACTAGATTATTATATCGTAAGAACTCATGATATACCCCATCTTTGTAATCTCTGAAAGTGTCTGGTTCAGCTACTGCATTGAAATCTCCAGTAAAATACACGTAACCCAGTTGATCTAACAGATTCTGAATCAACTCAATTTGCAAGTTGTAACAATCTATGCTATACACAATATATATATATATATATATATATATATATATATATATATATATATATATATATATAGAGAGAGAGAGAGAGAGAGAGAGAGAGAGAGAGAGAGAGAGAGAGAGAGAGAGGATCACAAGTGGGTAACCATTTAATATTAAATTTATGAAACAAGTTTAATTATGTCCAGCATTTGTGAGCCAAGGCTCACAAAAGCTGGATATTCAACGAGTTTTATAAACGATATTATTCAACGAGTTTTATAAATTTAATATTAAATCGTTACCCATTTGAGATTCTTTTTATCACATAGTTTTTATTTCAGTGGAAATTATTTAGATAGATAAAAGAACGAAAAATTACTTTCATTCTGAAAGACGGTGTACCTTTCATTTGTTGTGCATAAAATATATTCCCAACCAAAGATAAACTAGTAAAAGTAGATTGTACTTTTTTACAAACTATAAATCAAAGAAAAGGCTTCCAGCCGAATAAACAGAACATTTTATAACCACAAAATCATTTCTCAAAACAGAATGATTAATGCCATGTGATGCTGGAACATTGTTTGATACGGTCTTCAGTACAGCAGACCGACAGTAGAATATACGTGTACCCTAAATAATGTGTGTTTAAAAACGTTGCATTGTTGCGACTTTCATGTGAAATAGGATTACCGGATGCAAAAGGTCCCATGTTTACTGCAATGCATTTATGACCTGATTTGTGTAGTGTTTGATTTGAAAAAAAAAACTGTACAGAAGACGTCAACAAATTTATTTTCGTGTCGGATTTACATTAAAGATCTGTCAGTTAGGAGACCCATTCATGTCCTGATTATTCTCCGTACAGAAGTGAGTTTGTTTACTTCGTTAAGTTAACATTTAAACCACGCTTATATATACGGTGGATTCTATATCTATGTTACTGATACACGAACCCCACCCACCCGCCCCGCTATTCATTAGTTTTACTCGTTATTGTCGTTCTCGTTTTGTAGTTTTATGCCATTTTTCTTATGATGATATTGTTAAACATGACACACTGAACCCCTGTGGGAGTAGCATATCCATATTGAGACAGCCGATATGGTATTTTCTCAATTTCCATTTGCGAGTCGAGTTAAAAGATGGCCGCCAATAAATGTTCATTCAGATCAAAACATTCCAGAAGGCGGGGTTTAAACGTTTCCCCACGATCCCAGCCAATCAGTAAAGAAAATACCGCACAATAATTTCATGGGCTTATTTGGACCAATCAGAATCACATAAAGTGATATTTTAACGTGTGGTAATATCAAAAATATGAAACTGCACATACTATAGGAAAACCATACCTACTATGTGATATATATATATATATATATATATATATATATATATATATATATATATATATATATATATATATATATATATATATATTTTACATGTCTGAAAATTTGAATTCTATGCCAATAATTCTGTCACTATTAACGTCATCTATGAAGTTAGCATATCTCACGACAGAGGTTTTGCGGAAATTGCAACTTCGCCTTTTATCACATTTTATTAACCTGCTATTAGAGAAAATATTCTCTACCTTAGCAATGCATTTATAATCAGAAAGAATAGAATCGCAAAATGTAAGAATGTGCTCTAATAGTTTTATGTTCAGTTATCCAAGCTACGTCAACATTATATTTGTTCAGCATTGCACTAGAGCTAAGAGCAGAGGACATAATACTTCTAACATTCCAGCTCAATATATTAAGATTCATATTAGTTTGCAATATAAGCATATTAAACTTATGCAGTGTGAAAGCAGGACAAAAATGACAAAAATGACAAAACACGTTAACTTACGATAAAAAATAATGGCAGACTTTTGAACAATCGACTATGTCTTCCTATATCCTGGAATATCGGATCCTGCGCCTTCAATAGCCTCTTTATCGCAATTATTAAACATGTCTCGTCAGGACTGATTCCCATAACACCTCCTTATATAAACACCTTTTGGCCATAGAGTTGCAGTCGGAGTTATTGGCCGATAAACAATTACGTCTGCTGTGGAAAACCTTTATCGATAACGGCTCTGCATCGTAATCTTCCAAGAATTTACTTAGACCTTCGTCAGTAGATTTGACACTAATACCACTCACATATAAACGCATTGTTCTACGTCTAACCACACCTTCAAATGCAGCATTCTCATTATTGTTATTAACAACCTCATGTCCAACAATACCGTGTGAGTCGATTTCTAAGTTTGGTTTACTAAACCGATCAAGGACTTTCTACTCGAACCTTAATGACGGCAGGAATCTTTCTAGGAGGGGTTCTAGAATCAATATCTTTCACATTACTGTTATTAGCCACTGGATGTCTACCATGCTTTATCCTGGTCGAAGTACCAAGTTCAGAAAGCCGTTAGGTGTAGGCTAACCATTTATTGTGATTGCGAATGGGTGTGCGCGCGGCATTTATTACATTAGGATGAACGTTAGCTTTGGAAATCTGTGTGATGTTTCCATTGAAGATGGCGATATGTCTTCTATCAACAGTCTATAAAATTGTGCACGAGCTTTTTGAAACCAGAGTTTGCGGAACATGGAACACCCTTTTCCAAAGATGGTTGGACCTTTACACCGGCTCGCCACTCAGCTGACATTTGTAACTTGGGACCAGCCTTCAGCCTCAGCCGACACGGAAACACACAGTTGGACACGGAAGTCCTGTTCTGAGATGCATTTGATGAGCTGCGGTGTGTATCACACCCAGTGCTATTAAACTTAACCCAAACGGGAAGTAAACAATTAGACACATAAATCTTGCTCTAAACTGCAATCGATGGAGAGCGTTGATCACCACTTCCATTGGCGCTTCATGTTAGGTTACATACACCTGGGCTAAGTCTGCGAACGACATCCACATAAGACATGGGTTTACTCAAAACCTCCACCAGCTCGACCCTCAATTGATCGGTGATGGTATGTAGTGTTTCAGTTTCTTTCATCCAACAAGCTTTGAGTATTCTTCAGTGACTTAATTTCATTACGGAGCAGTTTCATTGTTTTATACTGTGCATGCACCTATTTGTTTAAATCAGAACGGACTGTGTTAACGTCATTCATTGTCACTAATGTGATTTGGGTCGCCTTCAGAGATATTATCTCTTCTTTGAGAGAACCAACAGGTTTTTTTTATGTAGATGATCCCAATCACTCTTGATTTTAGCTAGCGAGAGTCTCGCTGCATAAGTCAATTGTTCTACTTGCCCTGAGCTGTGTTGATCTTTCTTTTTACATTGTTTAGTTTGTACACTAATGTTTGATTTCTTCTTGCTAAAAGTAGACTCGATCTCGCAAGGATCCACTTTTATAAACATATCTAAGGAATAACAATTCCTTGCATATTTTATTAAACTACTTGCACTATTTTTGTTCTTTCCAATCACCAAATATCCCGATGGTAAGCCAAGAAAACCTCGTGCTCTACTAAATAAGACTGCCAATACCAGGTGACAATATCTTCACTATCGTTTGCAACCTCTCGCAATTTATAAATATACATGTCTCTGGGAAGATTATCTAAATAAGATATCTGAGAAAGCTTGCCAGTAGCTTCTCGTGGGTCGGTGGTTCTTTCCGAGGATTTCCCGGAGGAAGAATCTTCCACCATTAATACTGGCCGCCATGTATCATGTGCTGATAAATGGCGTTAAGCCCCACAACAACAACATCAACAATTAAATAAGGCTGCCAATACCAGGTGACAATATCTTCGCTATCGTGTGCAACCTCTCGCAATTTATAAATATACATGTCTCTGGGAAGATTATCTAATTCCTGATCCAGTCATCTAAAATAGTATTGATTGGGAACAGGAGATATGACATCTTGATGTGCTGGGCTGTCACAAAGTTGGCATGAATCTTGGGCTTCTCAGTCAAACATTTTTTTTTTTTGTGGTCGATATTCTGCGTATTCATGTACTGGGGTTATGAACATAGATTTGCATTGCTTTCATTCTCAAGATCCTCACTCACCAAATCTGTATTATAAAACGTATTTACCATGTACAATACGATCACCCTCATTTACTAGTTCCAGTTCAGTATATTTATTCCCGGAGCTAGTCTCAAGGATTGATTTATCTCTGATTTGCACACGAGCATTGTGATATCCATCTGAACAATCAGCCACCTCGAGTCCAATTTCGCCTGCAACTTTAAAAATATTAAAATCGCGGTACATTGCAAGCTAATCGAACTTGCTTGTGATCTGATACATCAAATGCCTTACAACGTGTCAACAATAGAATTCATTTACGGCACATTTGGTCATTCTAAAACTACCATTCTGATAGCACAATTCTAAATGAGGTGAACTTACGGAAAGAGGTGTGCAAATGATGAATTTAATCATCTGTAATTGATGCTAAAAAAATCCAATACCGACATCCTTTTTCTTCAAGAAAAATAAATGTTTAGTGGGGTTTTACAAGTTTGATATGCCTGAATAAAATAAGCAATATAACACATTAACCCTTGTGATTACATAATTCCAACTGTTTACTACAAGAAGAAAAATATAATACATCGCTTTTTCTTTTAAATTAACATAAAATAAAGGGTGTGTTCTGACTGCAACGAGTTCGCTTTATGACGTGTCCTTGTAAGCACAGCGTCCTCGTATATGTCGCATGGGCAGACATTTTTAATTTCGACCATTAGAAAACTTATTACGTGAAGAGATCAAGTGACTATTGTCTATAAATGTGAAAACTAAAGTCTTGATTAAGAAGATTAAACACTATTTTCAATTAGCAATAGTTGTGTAGATTATATATATATATATATATATATATATATATATATATATATATATATATATATATATATATATATATATATATATATATATATATATATATATATATATATATATAATCTCAAACAGAACAGAAAGTGCTATCCCTGGATTCCTTAGAAGAATGCGTGATAATATTAGGCATAATTTAATAATGTAATACAAATAATACTATCATACAGGTTAGAGAATTATAATTCGTACTCTACGGAGTTTCGAACACAGGTTCACGAGTAAATGGCACCCATCGCCTGCCTGCACACACCAGCCCATATAACGAGTTCATATAACACCGATTCAGTGCCATCATTTTTTTGGTGATGCGTGCTTAGTCGTGACGGGATATGGGCTATATAGTTTATCTGGTCCCCTCCGTTTCAGTAGAAATCTCAAATTCATTTTCCTTAACTGAGATTTTTTAATAGCTTACCTTTTGCTTGGTTGTTAACAATGCTTTTATCTGATAATATTCAGCACACACTATGATCAAGTTACGCTAATACAATTCTAATTTTTCTTGAAAGGAGCATTGCATTTTTGCAAAAGGACGTTTTGAGGATTTCCTCAATTTTAAGGAAATACCTAATTCTTGGTTTCAAGACTAACTAGAAATCCATACCTTAAATTTGAAATCTAAAAGTAATTTCACAACCTTTTCACAATGTGTTTCTCGGACAAAGATTTATTATTATCAGAAGAATCATAAGCAAATAAAGAAACTTTGTGAGAAGTTTAGGGAAATCTGGATGTTATTCAGCCCATTTACCTTCCAACTGACTGTTAACTTTGTTGAACAAGAATGTTTAGCTGTTTAGGTTTTTTTTGCTTTGCCTCACAGTGAAGAAATCAATCCACCATATACATATATTGCTTTTATTTTTTTTTCTTCAGATTTGTGAGGAAAGATCACCAACCTCTGGGAGAACCCATGAATCTGAACTGTCGTGCCGGAATCCATGTAAAATCTTCTTAAAATCATCTTTCGGAATGGAATTATTCCACTCATGGACAGGGGCTCCCAAAGCGGCCATTGTTTTGAACATACTAAAACCAAACGTTTGCACTTTATTAAGTGGAATTCTGGTTTTCGATACATGAAGACCCCCCTCCCCTATCCGTAAGGAGAAAAAAAACAAACAACGGTAGTAGGGCATGTTAAGTATAGAATGATTTCCAATTCAGAAGCAATAACGAAACTGAAAAAAAAATAAAATTTTCATTTCTGCGTAAATATCTGCTACATTTCATCGTGTGGTAAACTACCGGTAAAATCCTAGGGGATAATACATTTTGATGAACTAAAATATATAATCATCATTATCATCATTATCGATACAAGGACACCAACGACAATAGCATTCTAAGCAAGATATGCTGCATAAGCGACCATTTATTCAACATTGTCAACCAGGATTTTTTTTAAAAAGAATGTTGTTTCTCTGCCAGAGAATGAAACGTGATCGTAATATTATTAACATACTATCGTTGTCATGCTTGCAACACGTTACAGAGAATAGGTTACAAGTACTACATGCTATAAAGCTTTTGCATTGATTTCTAGATAACAATGAATGTGTGTGTGTGATTTAGATTTTTGATGTAGCTTTACCAATTTTAGTAATATGGCTACGGTGTCTGCTGTGTAGCATCATGTTCCTCCCAGCCACGTTATTCTGATACCATGATGACCAGTTTTAACACTAACCTCTTAATGCTGAGAGACAAGCGAGACAGCTGTTGGTGCCATTTTTATAAGTCTTTAATATGAATTGGTTGGTTCGAACCCGCGACCTCTCGCATCTGAGTCAGACTCTCTAACCACTAGCCCACAAGGAGCGGTAGTTAGCATCGAAGGACATATCCCACACTGCGAAGATTGTACGTTTGCTATTCGACCAGTTTGATTCACATAAAATTATTACATTCACTTTAACACTCATTGCAATATCAATAAGGAGTACATTATGACAGAAAACAAGAGTGATCATATATCGGTGGCTTTTCATTTACGATTCCACGTTAAAAGAGCGTGGAGGGGGACCCTAAGGTACTTCATTAGAATGCGTATACCATGTTAATTTTAAATTCATATACTTGTGTATGTATAACATGAATAAATATACCCTTATAAATCAGACTTACTACGTCCGTATTTTGTTAATTGTTATAAATACATATCATTGTTGAAGCGGACGTACGAAGTCTCTGATATTGCTCTAGGTTTTAATTGGAGTCAAATACCCACTTCCACGAGATTCTATATATTTACCTATTCAACCACTGACTTTCTCAGTCGTGTACCTGGAATTTACTGAAGACAATGACAAAGACAAATTAGTTTATTACATTCAAGTTGACACGTGTACGATACGAGGTAAAATCTTAAAATATTACTAAGCATGTACATCAGCTATAAACCAAATGCCGCTTTGCATGCATGTACATCATGGATGAATGACATATCACTCTGCATGCGTGTACATAAGCCATGGACGATATGTCACTCTGCATGCGTGTACATAAGCCATGGACAATATGCCACTTTGCATGCGTGTACATAAGCCATGGACGAAATAGCACTTTGCATGCATGTACATAAGCGATGGACGATATGTCACTTTGCATGCGTGTACATACGGATGAATGATAAGTCAATTTTCATTCATGTACATCAGCCATGGACCATATGTCACTTTGCATGCGTGTATTCAGGTACACGGAAGTTGACATAATTGGAAATACATTATATAAATTACGATAAATGGAACACATATTAATATGTGCAATGATGAACGTATGGGACTTTTCTTTTCCTAAAACAATGGAGGGAACAAAAGACAGAGTAAATGCGATCTGAAATTCAAAAAAGTTTGAGAAAATAATATTAATCATTTAAGAGAGATTTTGTAAATGACAACTTTTCTTATAACTCAGTATTTCTTTCAACATTTATTAATTTGGTGTAACCGAAAGTTGTTTGAGCAGTCGTTGCTTTCTTTGTTGTTTGAAATAGTTACATAAAAGGAAATATTGAAATTCTTCACCCACGCAAAATTTGCACAATCATTCATGTCTACGCATATTTTCACATTTTTACATTTTTCCCCTTCTTTGTGGGGGTAAATAAATGATTACATGTTCAAATTTTATTATATATTCATTATATTGTTTTGATAAGTCTTTGAAAATAATGTGTAAATTTTAATTCCTTTTTCAATACTATATACGTATAAGTTTTGTTGAGTTAGTAGTGGACGATTCCCATGTTTGTATAAATTGATCATGAAGTCTTTTCTTAAAAAATTTATTTAGCCCCGATCTATTAGGAATGTTTGGATTAATGCAAATAAATTGGAACCCACTTTCCTATAATATGTTATGAATGGCCTCTGTCATTATCATTATTGCAACCAATCGATAGATCTAGATAAATCATATAAGATACTTTTGTCGGTTTACCATCAAAGAGAGTAAACCAAGGAGTTAATCATTCTCTTTCATTTATAACAAACTCAACATAAAGCTTACATATGACTGTGGATTGTTTTAAAAATCTGTTTAAACATACTTAATGTCTAAATGAGTCCGCTACATGATATCTAATCGTTTCGAACCTCAAATCTCAATTACGTACGCAAGAATTGGAACTATTGTCGTTATCAAAAAGTTTAAGATAACAGTAAACAGACAAATTAATTATGTATTAATCATTTCTTAAGAAGGTACACAAGTTTCCTGGTTTGACTAATTAGATTCTTAAATTTAAATAAAAATCTACCATTTTTCGCAAAGACAAGCGTACTTCGAATGTCATCATTTTAAACTCCACATTTGATAATTTCTGCATTTCCCAAAATGATAACTTTATTTTGCTTGTGTTAATGATAATTTTTATTTTTTGTGCAGTAATTAAGATATGTACAGGTTATTTTGCAATTCGATTGGATTATCTTTGTAAAACGGTGTCGTCTGCACAGACTGGAACAAATAGTTCCAAATGTTTTAATATATCTCTATCCAGTAAATCAACTTTAGTTCCGTCACAAATAGTGCACAAATTTGGCTTTAGATGTTGTTTTTGTACGTGGAAGATACAAGATCTTACACCCCTTCACATTTCCAATATCACATTTAAATTTTACATTTATACCACTATAAATCAATTTTCTCTATACGCTAACTATTTATACTCTGATAAAAAAAATCTACAAAAGTGTCAAACGTTGTTCCATATTTTCTGTTCTATTAAATAATAAAAGGACAACAAAAAAAATCAGCTGAGGAGTATCTTTGACGCTACCCTGACTAAGCCGTATTCTTTTTGAGAAAGCAAAATTATGTGGTCAAGAAAAGCAGTAAATACCTTACTAAGACAACGTTGTGGAGATATAGCCCGTAAGTGTTAAGATCTGATTTATCTAACTTAATGAGCCACGTATTCCAGCTTCATGGAACAACAAACACGAGCCATATACTGATGTACTTCCATGTTTACACATTGCACCCAACTGGGCGGAACGTTTCTAGAACCATGTATAAGCGGAATCTCCCTTCCCACATCTCAGCTCCAGGAGACTGGGGTCGCACCCTATGGGGATTAAATGCAAATGCATCTGCTGTTATACATGTTTAAAATTCATTACAAAGTATTGCTTTTGTAGTTTAAAATTTGAATTTTGTCTAGCCACGTACAATAGAAAGCATGACCGACCAGCTTACTCTTGATCATCTTCACGTGTTCCAGTCAAATATAGTTTCTACTATAACGATCATTGTCTAGGGTGGGGGTACCTATGTGAAAAGACAAATACTCAGAAAAGACATTGCTTATAAAGACTTTTTTTCTAATTTCACTGATATTTATATAATCTCGATATGGATGTACCTGTCTACAAAGGACACAATATGTCAGGTTCTCTGGATGGACCTTTTTTTAGTATCCACATTTGTGTGATTTTCTGTTCCAAAACGTGACCAAATGCACGTCAATGCTCACTCACACTCATGTACCATTAACCAAGAACATATGTAAACACCATCCGAGATGCATCTAGCTTTATTTAATGCAATAGTAAAACAAATTTAATTAAACGTAGCTGACAGAATCATAAAGATGTATTATATGCAATTTTTCACCAGCGCAAAAAAAGTGTTTTGGTTGCTATCTCAACTTTGGTTCTTGTTAGAGTCTGTAAAGTTAGAATAAGTTAAAAATATTAAATTATTTTTTTTAAAAAAAGACAATATCATCTTGGAAAATCATAAGAAAAATACATGATTTCGCACAATCAAGCTTAAACTGGATCATTATTAAATATTGGTATATTGTGGATAAAAGAGGAGTTTCAATCCATGTTAGTATATTATAGATAATAGCGGATTCCTAATTAAAGTTAGTATTCTGTAGATAAAAGCAGATTTTCAAATCAGATTTGCATTTCATCTGAACGGGGATTATCTTATTCCAATTCAGAGGCTTTTCTCTTCTTTTTTGACAATTTTTCCATAGCCTTTGTTTCAATGATCAATTATTACATCTGAGTAACATATAGCAAGTAGCTAAATAAATTTTTGTGGCACAAAGTCTTAAGCAACTCAAACGTATCGGATTCCAGCTGTAATTTTCACACGAAGGAAACACCAGCACAGGCACATGTGAGGTAATTTTGAGTACCAATACAGGCACATGTGAGGTAATTTTGAGTACCAATACAGGCACATGTGAGGTAATTTTGAGTACCAATACAGGCACATGTGAGGTAATTTTGAGTACCAATACAGGCACATGTGAGGTAATTTTGAGTACCAATACAGGCACATGTGAGGTAATTTTGAGTACCAATTTGTTTTAGAAATAGCTGAACGAAACTCCATGACTCTAATTTTTTAAATTATATGGGCATACAATCCAACTTCACGCCAGATTAAAGCAAGGTGAGGACTTTTAGTAATTCTACCTAAAATAATGGTGTTGTATGAATTACAATAATTATACTTGCCAATTAGCATGCAATATTTATGTAATGTAAAAATTTTTCAGCTTGATTGTGATATACATTTGGTTCATATTTTAATTAAACTTTTTGAGGCCGCTTTCTAAAAATGTAAATATAGCAAATGCGAGTCCAGAAATTAAAAGATAGCGATGAATTACTACTTCAATGCTATTTTGGATAAACACAGACGATTTATGACTTCTCTAGTTATCATATCTACCTGTGGGGATTTGGAGATCGATTTGATTTATTTACGACTCAGATTTATACCTTTATAATGGCAAAGCTCTAAATGCACAAGATTACATACGACTTACTGGCATATCGAGCATTGTTCACTACTTCTAAATATTTCAAAGACCGTCAAAAATATTAGTAAGTATGCTTGATAGAATAGAACCGCAGAAACTAGAGCAAGAAAAATGAACAACTCTTTAAACATCTGTGATAACCGAAAATGTATTTAGCCCGGATCTATTAGAAATGTTTGGATTAATGCAAATGAATTGGAACCCACTTTCCTATAATATGTTTTGAATGGCCTCTGTCATTATCATTATTTCAACCAATCGATAGCTCTAGATAAATCATATAAGATACTTTTGTCTGTTTACCATCAAAGAGAGTAAACCAAGGAGCCAACCGTTCTCTTTCATTTATAACATGCCGGAGACCCTCAGCCAAGTATGTCACATTTGTTGGCAGCTAAGATATGACAGATGTAGTCAGGTAATACTCGCCATTATTACCACGTTAACTGCATACAGGTTTCGATGGAACTGATTGATGGAAAAACGAGAAGATAGGAAAACATATCTCTTACAGCAACTTATGAATCGTGACAGCCACAGCATCTGGTACGGAGCTTACTCAGAAAATTCAATACACAAGAACATCAAGACAAAATGAGAGCTTTCTTGGTCTTCAGTTCCGGTTCAGTGATATCATATCATCCGTGTAACTGCCTCCACCTGGCCCAACCCCTCCAAAAACAGCAACATGAAAGTCTATTTCAGACGACGTCTTCTTAAGCATCACATTATCAGCAAGATTTTTTATGTTGATATTAAAATACTGAAACGGTGACAAAATGTTTGATGTGATGAAAGATATAGTGTTGGGCAATATGGCCAAAGAGCCATCAGCCGTACCAGCCTGAGAGGCAATTACAGTTTTGTATAACAGTGAAACAAATCCTTCAATTAGGCTATAATACTTGCCTGCTAGCAAAAAAGGAAAACCAGAACGAACTGAAATAACTTCATTTCAATATTAACACTAACTCTTGTGAAAAGACTGGCAGGACAATGCACTAAATTAACATAAATTAGAAAACCAAGTCACATAGATGACTGGAAAATGCGATAGAAAATAATATAAACGTTGCACATTGCTTCTTTAACATGTACATCTTTGAATTTAATTATTTGTAAATTGCTCTCTTAACATTTACTATTTTGAAATTATTTATAAATTACTTAAAAGACGATGGAGAGAGCGTGCTGTACATTAGATTTAATTGTTTCTTTTACACGTTTCAAATTTTTAAGTGGTTTTACCTTTTTAAAATAATTCTTTTGGATTATTTGCCTGAACTTGATAATATATTTGATTCTAAAAGTGAATGGTGTAAATGGCATACATGAATACAGGGAACAGTGTGCTCTACAATAATTAACTTTCTCATTTTCCATCAGGGCAGAGGTAGATTATAATATTTGGTGTGCACGATGCATCGAGAGGCTGACATCTATCTTACCAATGATACCATGCCACTATTCCGTTCAGTATAAATGCTTATAAATTCATGATATTTTCTGACTGTATTCAAAATTACGAGAAACAGAAGATACATGTACATATTCTTTTCACGCTCCATTGAATATTACCATTTTATACATTACATTTGTTTCAATTTCCTAAACTGTTGCATGTATGACCATGAAATTTTTGTGTGCATTCATCTTTATCACTTATTTATTAGCATTCGTCAAAAGTAAACTCTGGCTTGAATGACCTAATAAAGTGACTATGCTGTGTTTTTGGATTATGTATAAAAAAGCAAATTTTAGATCTAAAAAAGTGACATGTTAGGTAATTCTAAGCACATACCTTCACATTTTTTGTCATTAATGTCATGCAAGAGGAGACAAGTCTCCACTTTGTATTGATTTCATAAACGGAAAACACAGTAATAAGTCTATATTGTGCAATATTACACTCATAACCTCTCTTTGAGTTTGCTCTCTCTCTCTCTCTCTCTCTCTCTCTCTCTCTCTCTCTCTCTCTCTCTCTCTCTCTCTCTCTCTCTCTCTCTCTCTGTATGTGTGCGCGTTAAGTAATCAAAGACCGAAATTAAAAGTACGATCAAATCGTTGGTTGTATTAGGACCAGAACAAATCTTTCTAATGTTAGCTGCATCATTGAGAAAATAATATAGAAAAGAAAACAGAACCCTTAGCGCTGACGATTCATTAGATTCAAATACAACGATACAACTGCATTATCTTTTCCTGTTTTCCGGAATGCCTTTATGTTCAGAGAATATTTACAGCTTCAATACTTACCCTTCGGCACATTTTCCGTCATTGTTGATGGAAAATATCTTACAGAACCTCCAAAAACAAGTTCATGAAATGGGTAACAATTGCTCCTTGTAAGATTAACATCGACAATAAACGGAGTAGCTTCTACTGCCGTTATCTTGCCGTAAATACTACAGTAACCAAACAAACCCTAACATGATTAGGTCGAGTCCTCAACACCGATATACCACTTTAAATGAGATACCTACATGTAGCTTTGATTTTAGTAGTGAAAATAGTCATGATTTATTTTTGTGTTTAGGCAGTTACTTTTAAAGCGGTTGAGTATGTTAGTTAAAACTGCATATATTGTAAATGCATTTAGGCACATGCGATATTTTTATTATAGTAATTACTCTTATTTACAAGGAACAGTGTGCAAAATATAAGCATACCGAGTATACACATGAAACCAACAAATAAACAGTCTATGGCAGTTTCCAAACAAGGTGTTTGACATATTAGCAATTTTATAGACTAAATTAGAAGTAGTGTCATATTACCCATACACTCACGTGACAATAAGTCTGGATATGCCAAACTATGTCTCAGACAATGGTTATGTCACAAAGTGCGAAGATGATTTGCCTCCCCACCCCTTTATGGTGTTTGGTTATAGTTGTCAAGGAACTGATAGACAACGGTGTTATCGCCCGGATGGAGTAATAACTAAAATAAAATATGAAATTATGGGAGGGAATAACAGAGATCTGAGCAGAGATACAGCATAGAACAAAATGAGCCTCAACCCCCTATGCAAACTATAACAATTTAATCAATTGCATAACAAAATGAAATTGAACATGACATCTGAATGATTCGTTTTCTATGAGAAATAGACTTAAAAATTTGTGTGAAATTCAATTATCTATTCTGTAACAATAAAAACAAATTTCATCATATAAACGAGTTACTGATGGAACTCAAATTGTCAGCATGTCAGCATCACCTGACTCTTTCGTTTTTTTTTCAAATCACTGTTGGTAATAGGTTGGCCTGCCCCCGTCTCTCTCTCTCTCTCTCTCTCTCTCTCTCTCTCTCTCTCTCTCTCTCTCTCTCTCTCTCTCTCTCTCTCTCTCTCTCTCTCTCTCACACACACACACACACAGGCATTATATTTTTTAGATTGTGCTCTTTTCAAAACGTATATAGATATTTTTTTACCTTTGTGCCCGCTTAATCAGAAAATGTCCCCTGTATTTTCTCTGATTTCGTGTCTCTCAAATATCCAGACCACATGACTCTTGGACGATTTATTTAGCAACAAATGTAATTTTTATTTGTCTCGAAGTCATCTTCTCCTTTCAGCATAAAAATTCAAACTGGTTAATACTGTGGATTACCTTAAAACTTTTAGTTTAGTCTGACCCCCACCCTTCGTTAACCTTAGCCAGTAAAGATTACTATCTCCAACCGCCAAAAGTTTAACACACCCACAGAAGTCAGATTAATCCTCTATGGATATTTTTCATTGAAATCTGTTCAGAAATATATCATTTTATGAAGCCTGCTTGAAATAGTCAAATATTTTCCGAAATGTTTGCTTTGGTTTGTCTCAGCTCTGTCATTTTCCGCTAAATGACCTTACATTGGCACATATGTAGGACCGTTATCAAACTGACTCTAATCAAAATTCATTTCATGAACCAAACAGAGCAGATCCAATCAACTCAGGCCGAGATGTATTGCGAGTCTAGCCCATACGTCTGTATCGGTGGTTACGTGTCAAGTGACCACGACAGAATGAGCTACGAAATTATGTCTATAAAATATGACAGCATTACAGGTTCATAGTTTTATTGTGTTAAGTTCTGTCCTCAAAGCATTCAAAATAACTTCTTAGCTTTTCACACCGTTGCACTCTTTTGCTTATCAAATATGTTTGATTGATCAATAACTATATCTGGATTGATTACATTCTATGTAATTTTGATGTATTTGTACGGTGGATCATTGCCAATATGGGTATGAAATGTATCTATTTTTTAACTTCTTTTTGCTCTGTGTGTGTGTGTGTGAGAGAGAGAGAGAGAGAGAGAGAGAGAGAGAGAGAGAGAGAGAGAGAGAGAGAGAGAGAGAGAGAGAGAGAGAGAGAGAGAGAGAGAGAGAGAGAGAGAGAGAGAGAGAGCACAATGAGTACTCAAAAGGAAAACTTGTTACAGAAAAAGAGGCACAGTTTAGATCCACGGGTAAGATACAAAATGATGTAAGCAATATTTATGGTCTAAACGATCCTTTCTTGCGCACGAACAAAACTAGCTGTTTTCTGCGTGATGGGTATACTAGAGTATTTGATTGGCGAGAATAGAGACAGGAGAAATAAAACTGAATATGAAATTCACAAGAAAATTAAGTGTTATACTGTAAATACGAATAGGTAATTAATAGCTAGAGGTTACCTTGTACATACTAATTGGTAATGTATAGCTAGAGGTGAAGCATATATACAGACTATATAATATTAGATTCAACTAACTTTCATTTACTTTTTTAGACATTGGATCGATTTATAAAATGCTTAGATTGTTTTTTTCCTTCATTTTGACTATCCTATAACTGGTAAGTGTATTTTATTATTAAAAAATGAATGCCATTAACAAGATGCAAAAAAGAAACTTGACTAGAACAATTAAAATTCAGTGCGAGAAATCAGTGATCATAGATCCCGTGCAGCCACGACCTGCATCTATACGTCTCACGTCAAATGTTAACGAGAATGCTCATGTTATCTATCCAATGTACACTTCTCTCACACCTGTATACCGACAAGGAAAGATATACAACATCCAAGCTGCATTGTCAGACATTAGTGTTAGGCTATGATATGTTATCTTTTTTAAAAAATTGGCACAGAGAGATGATGCACAAGATATATGGACGACTATATCATTTAAAGTGTGTCATCTAGAGCACCTGGTTTAAGGCTATTGGCAGAACGAAGAGGTTTACTTCGTATGAGTTGTGTTATGTATCAAGAAGAGGCCCGCACATAGGGGCAGGCACTTCTATAAAACCTAATGATAAGATTCTAAAAGCAGAGTATTTTATATTAAAATGTCAGAATACTGTCCTCACTCCCAACTTCTCTGTCGCTCACTGTGTTGGTTGGCAGACTAATCTACCAACAAAGATCGACACACAGGGATGGACAATGAATAAATGCCTTTTTGATAAGTCTCCCCAAAACCTCTACACCCCCCTCTCTCTCTCTCTCTCTCTCTCTCTCTCTCTCTCTCTCTCTCTCTCTCTCACACACACACACACACAAACACACACACACACTTGGCTTGTATCAACTGTAAATACAGTTAACTTTTCGTCATTTCGCTTATATTTCCACTCGACAGCTAACGAATGGCTGCGAGTCCAGTTTACGGGAAGCTTATATATCCACTCGACAGTTAGCTAATGGTGGCGAGAAGAGGAAGCTTATATGACTGTTGTGTTTGTTGTGCTCTGCTTTCTTCATTTAAACCGTCTTTCATACTTTAAACGCAATTGTGTTTTATATTTATATAATCAATATGAATGAAAATAGAGGTTCAAAAAATAAAGGAATTGCGATTTTCCGCAAACGGTATGAACTATATATTGTAACGGACACACTGGGAATGGATGAACGGAGTTAATTGATATAGTTAATTCACAGATACATGTGGTGAATTGTAATTGGTTTAGGAATGCAACGTGTGTAATGTGTAATTTATTTTGGATTAAAAGGAAACTTGGCAACATTCAAGTCCGTCCCTTCCCCATTTCAACTCTAAACATGTTTGGCCTACATCCATTCTATTTAACATCTGACCACTAAATGTTTGCACCACCACTCTTCTCAAAAATAATTGTGCGAGCACAGCAAGTACGTACGTGTGTGGTACAACCAAAATATCACATATATTACATAATAAGTGAACAGCTATACGTTAGTAAATGTCATTGAAATATTCAGGGACAATCTTTTCTTGCGGACATATGTACCGTATTTATATGAGCTAAAATAGGGAGTATAACATTGTATTGTACGTACAAAAGATCACTATATGAATATATTATTGACTAGCGACTGTTATAGTATTCATATACATGAGGTCATGCGTACAGTGCACGTGGCAAACACCAATATGCCATGTAATGGGGTCTCCCATAATAGCTATCTTCCATTCAGCGCGGTTCTTGACGGACAGTCATTTTGCAGCATACATGCAACCCGATTTCTGCCAAACTATCCATATTAAAGTTGCAGTTGTGGTGTGTACTGATAATAGCAAAGAGAATTCCGAAACGTTCCTGAAATACACCCATGCGTGTAAACATTGTATGTCTTTTTCTCTCATCTTTCACCGCATGTGGTTCTCTAAAGATTTAATCCACCACAATTTATATCTTCGGTTATCATCAGTTTCAGATATTGTCGCACACCTTTCAGACTTAATCACAAGGGAGACTGACATACAGAGGAAATCTTAGGTCGGAGAAGAGAGTTGATTCTAGATTCTGATATCCAAAATGTCTATGGTTTGTGTAAATTAGACAACAGTCGCTTGTAGTCTTAAAACAGATTTCTTTACCTGTTTTCTTAATTTGCCTCCTGAGTAATTAACTGCATGTAACCTGCTACATAACCATATATATATATATATATATATATATATATATATATATATATATATATATATATATATATATATTATGAAATACACAGAGATGAGATACACAGTAATGTAAATAAGCACAAATCTGGATTTGATGGTAATATACTTTGGCGAATTAAATGACAGAACGACCTCAGAACCTGTTTTGATTTTAATGTCGGCCTGTTCCTATAGAAAACACTTCTGATTTTGATATTGATAATGATAATATGAGTGTTACTGTGAATTAAAGGTTAACAGGTATTAAGTAAATGTTTCCTTGATTTGTTTAAAAGAACTAGACTAAAAGTAAGTAATGGTATTCTGGATAGGGATCGTGAGATTGGTGAATATGCAAACACAGACCTTAGTGGGATCGTGAGATTGGTGAATATGCCTACACAGATCTGAGTGGGATCATGAAATTGGTAAAAATGTCAGAACAGACCCTAGTGGGATCATGAGATTGGTGAATATGCTTACAGACCCTAGTGGGATCGTGAGATTCGTGAATATGCCTTCACAGATCCTAGTGGGATCATGATTTTGGTGAATATCCCTACACAGATCATAGTGGGATCGTGCGATTGGTGAATATGCTAACACAGACCATAGTGGAATCGTGAGATTGGTGAATATGCTAACACAGACCCCAGTCGAGTCGTGAGATTGGTAAATATGCCTACAAAGATCATAGTGGGATCGTGAGATTGGTGAATATGCTATAACATACCATATTGGGATCGTGAGATTGGTGAATATGCTAACACAGACCCTAGTGGGATCGTGAGATTGGTGAAAATGCTAACACAGATCATAGTTGGATTGTGAGATTGGTTAATATGCTAACACAGATCTTAGGGGGATCTTGAGATTGGTGAATATGCCTACTCAGATCTTAGTGGGGTCGTGAGATTGGTGAATATGCTAACACAGACCCTAGTGGGATCGTGAGATTGGTGAATATGCTAACACAGACCCTAGTGGGATTTTGAGATTCGTGAATATGCCTACACAGATCCTAATGGGATAGTGACATTAGTGAATATTTCTACACTGGTCCTAGTGGGATCATGATATTGGTGAGTATGCTAAAACCGACCCTAGTGGGATCGTGAGATTGGTGAATATGCTAACACAGACCCTAGTTGGATCATGAGATTGGTGAATATGCTAACACAGACCCTAGTGGGATCTTGATATTAGTGAATATGCCAACACAGATCCTAGAGTGATCGTGAGATTGGTGAATATGCTAACACAGATCTTAGTGGGATCGTGAGATTGGTGAATATGCTAACATAGACCCTAGTGGGATCGTGAGATTGGGTAATATGCTAACACAGACGTTAGCGGGATCGTGAGATTGGTGAATATGCCTACACAGATCCCAGTGGGATCGTGAGATTGGTGAATATGCCAACACAGATCCTAGAGTGATCGTGAGATTGGTGAATATGCTAGCACAGATCTTAGTGGGATCGTGAGATTGGTGAATATGCTAACATAGACCCTAGTGGGATCGTGAGATTGGGTAATATGCTAACACAGACCCTAGCGGGATCGTGAGATTGGTGAATATACCTACACAGATCCCAGTGGGATCGTGAGATTGGTGAATATTCTAACACAGACACTAGTGGGATCGTGAGATTGGGTAATATGCTAACACAGACGTTAGTGGGATCGTGAGATTGGTGAATATGCCTACACAGATCCTAGTGGGATCGTGAGATTGGTGAATATACCTATACAGATCCTAGTGGGATCATGAGATTGGTGAATATGCTAACACAGATCCTAGTGGTATTTTGAGATTAGTGAATATGCCTACACAGATCCTAATTTGATCATGAGATTGGTGATTATTCCTACACATATCCTAGTGGAATCATGAAATTGGTGAATATGATAACACAGACCCTAGTGTGATCGTGAGATTGGTGAATATGCTAACACAGACCTTAGTGGGATCGTGAGATTGCTGAATATGCTAACGCAGATACTAGTGGGATCATGAGATTGGAGAATAAGCTAAGACAGACCTTAGTGGGATCGTGAGATTGGTGAATATGCTAATAAGACCCTAGTGGGTTCGTGATATTGGTGAATATGCTAACACAGACCATATTATGATCATAAGATTGGTGAATATGCTAACGCAGGCCCTTGTGGGATCATGAGATCGGTGAATATTCTAACACAGGCCCTAGTGGGATGATGAGACTTGTGAAGATGCTGACACAGATCCTAGTGGGATCATGAGATTGGTGAATATGCTACCACAGACCCTAGGAGGATCGTGAGATTGGTGAATATGCTTACACAGATCCTACTGGGATCATGAGATTGGTGAATATGCCAACACATATCCTAGTGGGATCATGAGATTGGTGAATATGCTACCACAGACCCTAGGAGGATCGTGAGATTGGTGAATATGCTTACACAGATCCTACTGGGATCATGAGATTGGTGAATATGCCAACACAGATCCTAGTGGGATCATGAAATTGGTGAATATTGTAACAAAGACCCTAGTGGGATCATGAGATTGGTGAATATACCAACACATGCTCTAGTGGGATCATGAGATAGCCGAATATGCCAAAACAGACTATAGTGGAAGTAGAGTAATATGATTATGTTTTAGTTTTTAACACTACTTCGTTTTTTCTGAATTTTATGTCACCATACGACAATCCATTCTGATCATTCATCATTAGAGTTTGATTTAAAATAACTACTCAACCGCTCCTGTGGCCTATTGGTTAGAACGTCCGCCTCAGATGCGGTAGGTCATGGGTTCATTCTCCACTCGAGTCATACCAAAGACTTGCAAAAAATATTTCTAACAGATGCCTCGTTAGATGCTCAGCATTAAGAGGTTAGTGTTAATTCGGATTGGTCTGGTGTCAGGAAAATGTGACTGGGTGGGACATCATGCCACATGTCTGCGGCACGATGCCCCAGTGCTAGACATCATTATAAACTGCCACACTGCAGACATCGTAGCCATAAGACTGAAGAATTGTTAGCTACGTTAAAAATCATAATCACATCGCATCACATAAAATAACTACTCATTACGTGAACGCCAAATATATTAAAATTAATGACAAATAGAATTCGCAACATACTGTGGGATTCCTTCAAGATTAGAAAGTAACCAGACCCCAATTTAATAACTATACGCCAATATTTAGGTTCATGACCCTGATAGTACTGATACTGCTGTGAGAGATTTTATGGATTTCTTTAAAAGTCATATAGTGACAATGTTGCTATGTTTTAGTCTTTACTTTTTATAGGGCCCGTGAAGCTGAAACCATCGACACAATATAGACAATGTACAAGCTAATAGTACCACGCTCTGGATGCCAATGTGGCGAGGACTGGAACATTTTCAAGAGTGATCCTTGCACCATTAAGATTGCCTTTTGAGATCATAGCTTTAACATGTGGTCTGATTTTTGTAAATGGGAATTTTATCAACCGATGACTATCAATGAAAACCAGAAATCACGTTGAAATCGTAGTCTAGGCTGCAGGCTGCATCAAAACTCATCGTTACTTTACGTTGTTATCTATTTCCCTCAGCTCTGTTACTATACTATTTTCTATTGTGCTGATTATTGTTACAATACGCTGTTTCAATTGTGCTCATAATTATTAATATAAAATATTCATAAATTACTCACTTTTATTACTCTCAAGATTTTACTTGAAGTCGTTATAATTGCTATAGGCTGTTTCTATTGCGTTTAGTATTATTACTCTCTATTGTTTCTATTGTGTTTATTGGTGTTATTCTAAGCTGTTTCTATTGTGCACTCATTATTATTCTTGCCAAAGACATGCAAAAGTTGTACTAACAGCAGTCTCGCTTGACAGATATCGTAACGATCTGACCGAATTGTTTTTAAAGCTACGTTAAAAATCATCACATCATATCACAATAATATAAATTGTTTCTATTGTGTTCATTATCGTTACGATATGCAATTTTTAGCATGCTCATTATTGTTATTAGATGCTGTTTTCATTTTATTTTTGGTATGGAAATCTGGAAACAACGGTTGCAGGTATTGCAGGTATTTCCAACACCGAACACATCTCACATTTACCACAGCTATGTTGTATTCGAGACGGAATCCAATCTCAATATAAAAACACGACTTGTGCTGAATACATATACATAATTTTATTCCTACAGTGATTTTGTTTTAAGTGGTGTGAAAATATAATATTGTGCAACTAGTTCCTTTGATGATGTATCGTCTTTATACATTATTAAAAGGCACGTTTTGTAATTGGGAATTTGTATTTTTTGTTTATGCGAGGTGGTTCCATAATGTTCTATGAATGATTGCAGACTCGTAGTTTGAATGATTGATATGGAAAGCTTATATTATAAAATGTTTGAATCTTGAAATCCAACAACATTTATGAAGGTTTAGTCCACTAAAATGTATGGTATTGATGCATCACGATTTTTTATTGTAGACAAATTAATGGGTTCAATTTATTTCTGTAATTTGCATCGCAGAATGATTAACCTTTTTACAGACCCAAATAAACCTTCCGGTTGGAATATCGCTCGTCCCTATTTGTAAACAAACTTGGATAGTACTAGGCACAATAATTTAAATTAGACTGTTGTAAAATGTTTGCCAGAAGGAAGCAACCCTTCCAACCAAGGAGTATCATCACAGCAACACATTCAATTATCTCCCCTCTAAATAGTACATAATATAGCAGACGTGTACTATCCCTTGTCATTTTTGGTCCAAACTGAAATCGATGAGTATTATTTAATTAAGCGTTCTATGTTGTAACAATTAGTCAAACCACCATGTCATTCCGCCCGTACCAACAGGTTAACAAGTTTGTTCTTTTGAACCCATATGTATTCTTAAGCTCATTTGTACAGTATTCCCATCTTTATTAAAGTGTAACTGTACCTTAATAACTTCAGACAAAACGGAGCCGGAAAAACTGACATTTGCATGATAAAACTCGTAAAATGAAATATGTCACTGGTGATATTACTTACGAAGTGGTAATTTATGATTGACGGATAGTGAAAACACAATCGCAAACTCTAGCATAGGTTTTGTATGATGATATCTGTGCCAGGAGTGGATTAATTACATGCTTATCTTTACATAAGGAAAGTGTCATCATACATGTTTGTACAAGTAGCAAGAGTCTGACTAAAACAATCATAGATTACAGTAGACTGGTATTGCGGACAATTGATCTTTAACACTCGGAGGTTACCGTAGACTTGTATTGCAAACAATTATTTCAATCCCAGAAAACAATCTTGACGAGAATTTCAACCCCTTCAGCTGGAGATTGGATATAATTGCCTCCGCAAAATAGGTTTGGCGTTATGATTATAATGAGTGTCACAATATTGGATGTAGCATCGACATAAAAAAAATTACCCGAAGTTTAATTATACTACTTTAATTTATTTTGTTTAGCTGGTCTGCCGTATAACCTTCTGGCACAATGACATCATTTCTCGTCAAATGAATTGCTTAGGTTATGTGATGAACTTATCTACTGTAGTATTCCTTTCATATATTGTCTATGTTTATAAAAGACTTGCGTATTTTTCACATTAATAATACATATACTTTTTAAAAATCTTTGATAATAAATATTCTAACAATAAGTGGTTTTATTATATGCTCATCTTTTTTCTCCGTTAACTTTACATTGTCAGAATCGTTCAATATCCAGCGATATTGAACACCTTCATATTGCACCCCCACGTGACTGATGCACGTGAATAAAGAACTACTTTCTATAGTAATCTAACATTGGACGTAAACGCCAGTACTTTAGTTTTATTGTGTTTGTCGGTGGATGAAGTAAACCAACTGTTTGAACCATTTGAAAGTAGAGATGCCAAACTTAAGAATGTGGATGAATTCATAGAATTACAGAAGAAATTTTTAACGAATCTGGCGACTGAACGTGCTATCAGAAATGTACAGCGATGTATGTATGAAATATGAACAAAAAAAAGGAGTAACATTTTTTTTAGACAGTGCAAGAAAGGAATGAAAATAAAATTTCATAACATAAAACAAAAAATATGGGAAAAATCTGTAATGAATTGTATAATCTGCACATACCAACCCGTTTTCACAATGAAATGCATTAATCAACATTGCCAAATATAAGAAAACTGGTTTTAATGGCAGGTGCATATATATATATATATATATATATATATATATATATATATATATATATATATATATATATATATATATATATATAAACTGACGACGAACAGTACGAAACTAGTAACTAACTAGGCTAGTTAGTGATCGATCCCTTGGTGGATCCAGTTCGCTTGAAAGGGTTGTTATTCGCCATATGATTTGTATTCTTTATATATATATATATATATATATATATATATATATATATATATATCTATATATATATATATATATATATATATATATATATATATATTCACGATGCAAATATTAAAAATTGCAGGTATTATCTGAGACCAATGGGGGTTAATCAACTGGTAATAGTAATGAGAATAAATCTACTTGCCTTTTTGCCTCTTTAATCTCCTCAAAATGTACTTTGTACTTGGTAGACTCTTTCTGCTAATAAGAATTACGTATTTCCAAATACTGTTACACATCTGTGTACTATAATATATAGGCCTATAGAATCCAGACTACATTGTTGAAATCGAAATCACATTCCATAGTAGACTGTACGGAACTCCGCAACAAATGAATATGTTGTTCACAAAAAAAAACAATATTGAAACCAGCATCTTCTTAAGAATTTATGTTTAAAAACTTTCATATTTTTCCAGCTTATGATTCTAAACTATCCATGGCAGAACATAAACAGTTATGCAGATTGTTGTCATCGCCAGTCCCTAAAGTCACACGTATATCGTGCGGAAAACACACAGAAGGAGATAATCAGAATTTGGCTGTATTGACAGAGAAACAAAATCTCTCAATTCCTGACCAGCTGGGAACTTTGTTCAATGGCGCAGTCATTCATAATATGACTTTAAATTTCAATTTCAGATAGACCAAAATGGGATTTCTTTTTTAAATGAGTGAGCGCGCGGTACGCTATGAAGTCAAAAGGTCGATGGGTGGAGCTATATGCGCATAAATACTATTATTGTGTATTGAAGGAGAGTTTACGATTGTCAACTTATTTATTTTAATAACAAAATAATAAATTTTATTATTAAATATGTTTGATTGTGAATTTTATTATTAAGTCTTTGGTAATGAAACAAAAATGAACATATAATAAAAAGGTTACTGCATTTGAATGATAAAATATGAACTCGTTTTTTCGGAAGGCTATACTGCACTCCCAAGGTCGTGCAGTATAACCATCCGAAAAACTTGTTCATATTTTTCCCATACAAATGCAGTAACCTATAATTCTTTACCACTGCTAGTAATAAAAGTGAGTAAACCATAAATATTATATAGCAATAATAATTAGCACAATAGAAAATAAAAATTAACACTACTGAGGGAAATAGATAACAACGTAAAGTAAAAATAATGAGTTTTGTTGCAGCCTAGACCTCAATTTGAACGTGATTTCTGGTTATTATAGATAGTCATATGTTGATAAAATTCCCATTTACAGAAATCTGATCACATATTAAAGCTATGATCTCATTGACAATCGTAGTGGCGCATGGTCACTGTTGAAAATGTTCCAGTCCCCGCCACATTGGTATCCATAGCGTGGTGCTGTTAGCTTGTACATTTTCTATATTGCTTGTGTCGATGGTTTCAGCCTCACGGGCCCTATAAAAAGTAAAGACTAAACTCTAGCAACATTGTCACTATATGACTTTTAAAATACTGTTGTTGAAGATCTATTAAGAAATCCATAAAATCTCTCACAGCTGTATCAGTACTATCAGGGTCATGAACATATATATTGCCGTATAGTTATTAAATCGGGGCCTGGTTACTTTTCAATCTTGAAGGAATCTAAGAGCATGTTGCGAATTCCATTTGTCGTTAATTTAATAAATTTGGCGTTCACGTAATGAATAGTTATTTTATGTGATGTGATTATGATTTTTAACGTAGTTTTAACAGTTTTTCAGTCATATCGCTACGATGGCTGCAGTGTTGCAGTTTATAGTGATGTCTAGTACTAAGGCATCATGCCGCAGACATGTGGCATGATGTTCCACCCAGCCACATTATCCTGTCACCAGGCCGACCAGACTTAACACTAACCTCTTAATGCTGAGCGCCAAGCGAGGTTTCTGTTAGTACCATTTTTTAAGTCTTTGGTATGACTCGACCGGAGAATGAACCCACGACCTACCACATCTGAGGCGGACGTTCTAACCAATAGACCACCGAAGCGGTTGAGTAGTTATTTTAAATCAAACTCTAATGATGAATGATCAGAATGGATTGTCGTACAGTGACATAAAATTCAGAAAAAACGAATTAGTGCTAAAAACTAAAACATAAATATATGATTCTACTTAACTATGGTTTGTGTTGGCATATTCGTCCATCTCACGATCCCACAAGGGTCTGTGTTGGCATATTCACCAATCGCACGATCCCACTAGGGTCTGTGTTAGCATATTCACCAATCTCACGATACCTCTAGGGTCTGTGCTTTAATTTTCACCAATCTCATGATTCCACTAGGGTCAGTGTTGACATTTCACCAATCTCATGATCCCACTATGATCTGTGTTGGCATATTCACCAATCGCACGATCCCACTAGGGTCTGTTTTGGTATATTCACCAATCGCACGATCACTCTAGGATCTGTGTTAACATTTTCACCAATCTCATGATCCTACTATGATCTGTGTTGGCATATTCATCAATCTCACGATACCACTAGGGTCTGTGTTGGCATATTCACCAATCTCACGATCCCACTAGGGTCTGTGTTGGCATATTCACCAATCTCACGATCCCACTAGGGTATGTGTAGGCATATTCACCAATCTCACGATCCCACTAGGGTCTGTGTTGGCATATTCACCAATCTCACGATCCCTATGCATAATACCATTACTTATATTTAGTCTAGTTCTTTTAAACAAATCAAGGAAACATTTACCTGTTACCTGTTAACCTTTAATTCACCGAAATACTCATATTATCATTATTAATATCAAAATCAGAAGTGTTTTCTATAGGAACATGCCGCCATTCAAATAAAAACAGGTTCTGAGGTCGTTCTGTCATTTAAATCGCCAAAATATATTACCATCAAATCCAGATTTATGCTTATTTACATTACTGTGTATCTAATCTCTGTGTATTTCATCAAATATATCTGTTGTTATGTAGTAGTTTATATGCAGTTAATTACTCAGGAGGCGAATTGAGAAAAGAGGTAAGGAAATTTGTTTGAACACTACAAGCGGCTGTTGCCTAATTTAAACAAACCATAGACATTTTGGATATCAGAATCTGGAATTCACTCTCTTCTCCGACCTAAGATTTCCTCTGTATATCAGTCTCCATTTTGATTAGGTCTGAAAGGTGTGCGACAATGTCTGAAACTGATGATAACCGAAGATATAAATTTTGGCGGATTAAATCTTTAGAGAACTACATACGGTGAAAGATGAGAGGAAAAGACATACAATGTTTACATTCAAGTATGTATTTCAGGAACGTTTCGGAATTCTCTTTGCTATTATCAGTACCCACCACAACTGCAACTTTTATATGGATAGTTTGGCAGAAATCTGGTTGCATGTATGCTGTAATATGACTGTCCGTCAAGAAACCGGGTTGAATGGAAGATAGCTATTATGGCAGACCCCATTACATGGCATACTGGTGTTTGCGTACAGCATGACCTAATGTATATGAACACTATAACAGTCGTTAGTCAATACTATATTCATATAGTGATCTTTTGTGCGAACAATATAATGTTATACTAGGTATTTTAGCTCATATAAATAATGTACATATGCCCACAAGAAATGATTGTCCCTGAATATTTCAATGACAGTTGCTAATGTATAGCTGTTCACTTATTATGTAATATATGTGATATTTTGGTTGTACCACACACGTACGTACTTGCTGTGCTCGCACAATTATTTTCGAGAAGAGTAGTGGTGCAAACATTTAGTGGTCAGATGTTAAATAGAATGGATGTAGGCCAAACATGTTTAGAGTTGAAATGGGGAGGGGACGGGCTTGAATGTTGTCAAGTTTTCTTTTAATGCAAAAACAATTATATACTAACTCATTGCATTCCTAAACTAATTACAATCGACCACATGCATCTGTGAATTGACCATATCGATGAACCCGTTCATCCATTCCCAGTGTGTCCGTTACAACATATAGTTCATACCGTTTGAGGATAATCGCAATTCCTTTACTTTTGGAACTTCCATTTTCATTCATATTGATTATACAAATATAAAACACATTTATGTTTTAAGTATAAAAGACGGTTTAAATGAAGAAAACAGAGCACAGCAAACACAACAATCATATAAGCTTCCTGTAAACTGGACTCGCAGTCATTCGCTAACTCGAATGAAAATATAAGCGAAATGACGAAAATTTAATTGTATTTATAGTTGCTACAAGCCAGTAGTGTGTGTGTGTGTGTGTGTGTGTGTGTGTGTGTGTGTGTGAGAGAGAGAGAGAGAGAGAGAGAGAGAGAGAGAGTGAGAGAGAGAGAGAGAGAGAGAGAGAGAGAGAGAGAGAGAGAGAGAGAGAGAGAGAGAGAGAGAGAGAGAGAGAGAGAGAGAGAGAGAGAGAGAGAGAGAGGAGTAGGGTAGAGTTGGGGAGACTTATCAAAAAAGCAGTTATTCATTGTCCATTCTTATATTTCTTTGTTGGTAGATCAGTATGCTGACGTGCCAACCAACACAATGAACTTCAGAGAAGTTGGAATGGAACAATATTCTGACATTTTAATATAAAATAATTTGCTTTTAGAATTTTATCATTAGGTTTTAATGTTGAGCACTATCATGAGCTGTATGCAGCCCAAACCGTCGTCACCAACACTGCTATGAACGCCATTCCAGACCTGCCAATCATGGATGAACTAGACACTCCGCCCTCCTTGGAAGAGCTAAGTAAAGCCATCGACTGTCTCGCTTATGGGAAGGCCCCTGGGAGCTACGGCATCCCACCTGAAATCCTCAAGAACGGGAAACCGACACTACTCCAGCCCTTGCACGAACTCCTCTGCCTCTGTTGGGAATAGGGACACATCCCCCAAGACAATGTTGTTCTTTTACAAAGCGATGATGTTGGAATATCAACATCATCACTTTGTAAAAGAACAAAGGAGACCGCACAGACTGTGGCAACTACCGGGGCATCTCCCTCCTCAGTATCGTCGGAAAGGCTTTCGCACGTGTCGCACTGGTGCGCTTGCAGACCCTATCCTCCCGTATCTACCCAGAATCCCAGTGTTGCTTCCGAGCTGCCGGTCAACTGTAGATATGATCTTCTCCCTACGTCAACTGCAGGAGAAGTGTCATGAGAAGCAAATGCCCCTCTACATTGCCTTCATAGACCTGACAAATGCATTTGACCTGGTCAGCCAGAGCGGACTCTTCAAGCTCTTAAAGAAGGTCGGCTGCTCCCCCTCGATTGCTCGCTGTCATCACATCGTTTCACCAGAACACTCAATGCACAGTGTTTTTCAACGGCGCAACATCAGAAGCCTTCCTAGTCAGCAGTGGAGTAAAGCAGGAGTGTGTCCTTGCACCAACCCTTTTTGCCATCTTCTTCTCCGTGCTCCACCAGTACGCTTGCAAGGACTTAAGCGGGGGAGTGTACATTCACACCAAGGCAAATATCAAACTGTTCAACATCAAACTTCTCCGTGCAAAGACCAAAGTCATAGAGGTTCTCATCCGTGAATTGCTCTTCGCCGACAATGCAGCTTTGACATCACATACGGAAGAAGGACTTCATCAGCTCCCACGCCTGTAAAGAGTTCAAACTGACTATCAGTTTGAAGAAGACGAATGTCATGGCGTAGGATTAAGACTCCACTCCAACCATCACCATTGATGGGTACATACTTGAAGTTGTTGAGAACTATAATACTCTGGGTCCACCATCACCAGCTCGCTTTCCATTGATGCTGAGGTGAACGGCAGGATTGCTAAGGCAGCAGCAGTTATGGCAAGACTGAACCAGTGGGTCTGCAACAATCTCAACCTCACTGAGAAGACCAAACTGCGTGTCTACCAGGCACGTGTGCTCAGCACACTCTACAATAGCGAAGCATGGATCACTTACACGAGCCAGGAAAAGAAACTCAATAGCTTCCATCTGAGATTCCTGCGGCGCATTCTGCGCATCCAGTGGCAGGACAAAGTACCGAACACGGAGGGCCAGCATGAATAGCATGTTCACCATCCTCAGCGAGAGGCGCCTTCAATGGCTCGGCCACGTCAGGAGAATGGATACAGGCCGCATTCCCAAGACATGTTATACGGCGAGCTAGCAGAAGGCATACTACCGATTGGACGGCCACGTCTGCGATACAAAGACGCCTGCAAGAAGGACATGAAAATGGCCAACATCAGCGTCAACAACTGGGAGAGTTGTGCTAACAACCGCTACGAGTGGCTACTTGCTGTCAGACAAAGCATTCAGAAAGCCGAGGAAGGGATAAAAGCAAACCTCGCTACAAAAAGAGCCAAGAGGAAGGCGAAACAACAACAGCCTCAACAGGAATCAACCTTCACATGCGGCAAGTGCAACAAAGATTGTCACGCAAGAGTCGGACTCTTTATCCACTCGCGACGGTGCAGATAAGACCCTAAAACAAGGAGCTACACTATAGTCTCTAAAAGACGGACGGATGCCAACCATTAGGTTTTATAGAAGTGTCTGCTCCTATGTGCGGGCGCCCTTGATACATACACAACTCACACGCAGTAAACTTCTTCGTTTTGCCAATAGCCTTAAACTAGGTGCTATAGATGATACACTTTAAAAGATACATTTGTATATATATCTTGTGTATCATCTCTCTGTGCCAATGTTTTTAAAAGATAACATATCATAACCTAACGCTGATATCTGACAATGCAACATGGATGTTGTATATCTTTCCTTGTCGGTATACAGAGTGGGAGAAGTGTACATTGGATATAGAACATGATCATTCTCGTTAATATTTGACGTGAGACGTTTAGATGCAGGTCGTGGCTGCACGAGATCTATGATCAATGATTTCTCGCACTGAATTTTAATTGTTCTAGTCAAGTTTCTTTTTGACATCTTGTTAATGGCATTCATTTGTTCTAATAACAAAATACGCTTATAAGTTATAGGATAGTCAAAATGAAGGAAATAAACAATCTAAGCATTTTATAAATCGATCCGATATCTGAAAAAGTAAATGAAAGTTAGTTGAATCAAAGATTTTATAGTCTGTATCTATGCTTCACCTCTAGCTGTAAATTACCCATTAGTATGTACGAGGTCACCTCTAGCTATTAATTACCTATTTGTATTTACAATATGACTTCTGTATCCAAAACTAAAGCTAAATATTTTATTATGTTATTAATGTGTATAACACTTAATTTTCTTGTGAATTTCATATTCAGTTTTATTCCTCCTATCTCTATTCTTTCCAATCATATACTCTATGATACCCATCACGCACAATACAACTCGTTTTGCTCATGCGTAGGAAAGGATCGTTGAAACCATAAATCATGCTTACATCATTTTGTACCTTACCCGTGGATCTAAACTGTGAACTGTGCCTCCTTTTCGGTAACAAGTTTTCCTTTTGAGTACTCATTGTGCACACACACACACACACACACACACACACACACACACACACACACACACACAGAGCAAAGAGAAGATAGAAAGTAGATACATTTCATATCCATATTTGCAATTATCCACCGTACAGGTACATCAAAACTACATTGAGTATCAGATAGGGTTAAAATTTTAAAGAAAAAGAGTTTCCCCGGGTTTCCTCACTAGTTATACTGGTTATTTAAAAAAAGACTTTGTATATCTTAGGTATTGTTCAAAGAATCTTTAATTCCCTTTATTTTGATGTATGATTGATGGGTGTAATATGGGTTAGAGAGTACACAGCTTGGCCTTACTCCAGATGTGCACCTTTCTAAAAAAGTGCTAGCTCTACTTGCTCATTTTCACTTCTCAAACTTCAGAAGTAAATTGTAAAAAAAAGAGCCAATAACTTTTTTTTTACATTTTATGTATTTGGTAATTCAGTCATTGCACTTTTAGCAGCTGGTATTATATAGTTTGGCAAAATTCATTTTCCATATTTTAATAGCTGCCAAGAATAGTGTACTTTAGACAAATTTAGGTTGATTTTTGGAGCACAAGGGAGCAGTCATTTTAGTTAGCAGTGTCCTAATATCATTTAAAATTTCCAAAAGTACATTATCCAAAGAAATTTCATCCACATTACATGAAAGTAGTATATAGGTATGCCAACATTCTCTCCACTGTGCATGTTTAAAATGCAAACAACTTCACCTTACATACATCACTCTCTCAAAAGTACATAATAACTGGTGAGCGCCACCTAAGGTTAACGAAGGGGGGGGGTCAGACTAAACTTAAAGTTTTAAGGTAATCTCACAGTATTAACCAGTTTGAAGTTTTATGCTGAAAGGAGAACTTGACTTCGAGACAAATAAAAATTACATTTGTTGCTAAATAAATCGTCCAAGGGTCATGTGGTCTGGATATTCGAGAGACCCGAAATAAGAGAAAATACAGGATACATTATCTGACGAAGTGGGCACAAAGGTAAAAATTATCTATATACGTTTTGAAAAGAGCACAATCTAAAAAATATAATGCCTGAGAGAGAGAGAGAGAGAGAGAGAGAGAGAGAGAGAGAGAGAGAGAGAGAGAGAGAGAGAGAGAGAGAGAGAGAGAGAGAGAGAGAGAGAGAGAGAGAGAGAGAGAGAGAGAGAGAGAGAGAGAGGCTAACCTATTACCAACAGTGATTTGGAAAAGACCGAAAGAATCAGGCGATGTTGACATGCCTACAATTTGAATTCCATCAGTAATTCATTTATTTTATGAAATTTGTTTTATCTGTGTTACAGAATAAATAATTGCATTTCGCACAAATTTTTAAGTCTTTTTCTCATAGAAACGAATCATTCAGATGTCATGTTGAATTTCATTTTGTTATGCAATTGATTAAATTGTTATAGTTTGCATAAAGGGGTTGAGGCTCATTTTGTTCTATGCTACATCTCTGCTCAGATCTCTGTTATTCCCTCCCATAATTTCATATGTTATTTCACATTCTAAATAAACAATATCCTACAGAATTATACAGTGAGACAATTCAATTCGTCGAATCACGTTAAAATTACAAAAATATTGGTGTTATTCTACTTTCACGAAATTTAATTTGAAGTAAACTTTTTTGGATAATAGAAGCATGATTCTTCAGCTGTGTTATCACATAGCATTAGAACCTTTACTAGGAATACCTTTGGATCCATTTCCGGATCAATATTCAAACTGATAGTGCATTAAGGACACAATTCGAGGAATGTCAAATATTTTTTTTAAGTCGTTCACTCTTTATTGTATATATTAGGAGAGTAAATTTATATTTTGGAAACTTGAATGCTTGTTGGGGTATACCTTGTCTTGTTACATAGTTTAAGCCTCTAGACGTAGCAAAGGTTCTTGGAAATGTTATAACACCGTGGGGGGCCCCGAGTGGCCGAGTGGTCTAAAGCGCTGTCCGTTACGGATCACTGCCATCTCACCTCTAACTGCGTGGGTTCGAGTCTAAGATTCGGCGAATGTGGATATGTGAGAGAGCTTGCCAGTAGCTTCTCGTGGGTCGGTGGTTCTTTCCGGTGATTTCCCGGTTTCTTCCTCCACCATTAATACTGGCCGCCATGTATAGCCTTTCCTGTGCTGAAAAATGGCGTTAAACCCCACATAAACAACAACACCGTGGCATTAATCTACATAAAAGAAAGTGACACAAGCAGGTTCAGTAAAATTGAACTAATATATTATTTCCTTACAATACAAAGTAAAAATTCAAAAGACACTTTATGTATTGTAAATTACACAAACCAGCATTGTCATTTTCACACCACGTGATACTCCAAACCTATGTCGATGTTAGCTTTCGTATGGACTCTCTAGGAAAGAAGTTATTTGTTTCTCTGTTGGGACAAGAATTCTAATCTTCAACGAACATTTTCTCATTTGACAAATTACTCAAAGGACATTCAGTAAAGACAATTCAATAATTATTTTAATATGGTATTAATTTGAAAATCGTTGTTCATAATCACTTGGTTAGTGGATTAAACTTAGAGATGTCGACTACTTGTACATGCTGTTATAATCACAGGTTGTTATGTCAATCATTACCGAATCAGTAGCATAAGGTAAACGAGGTTCCGTTCATTCTTATATGTCAAATGTTTGAGTCTGAACCGCCACTACAGTTTAAAAGACAAATGATGCCCTCTTTCCACGAATAGAAAGAGGTGCTATCTGCATAGGACAGAGGAGTTTTGCTTACACCTTTTTTTTTATAAATTTCAAATAGGTAGTGTTGTATTTTATTGTCGGATAATTTCAGTTCTTATGAATTGACCGAGTTTAATATAATTTGAGTGGATATAAGCGGTCAGGTGATGCTGACACATAATTTATGTTCAAATTGGTAAATTCTGTCGAGTCCTTTCGGTTCCCAATTTCCAGGCCATTATATGTGAATCTGTATCTTTACTAATTCTTTGCACCTAATAATAACAATGGCAAGCATCCACCACCTACCTACGTGGTTTCCGATAACAAATTTCCAATCCGTATTTGAAATCAGCTATTAGAAAGTTAAAACAATACAATGTCAGTTGTTCCTGCACTCCAAAACCCACCCCATCTGCAAAATTAAGCATATAGCAGGCTTTTAAAACCGAATCGACATAAATAATTGCATTTTGCATCGACAGCTGTTGTATAAGTTCATGGTCATATAATGAACAGGGGATCTCACTAAAATGGAAACGGTTTTGCTCTTAAATCTTGCGGGTTTCATGATCTCGAGGTATTGACTATCCTTGTTCTAAGTAGAAATTTTTACCATCTGATGGTTGTTTACAACGATAGTTTTATTATATACTCGTATTTCATCATAACTAATAGCAAATTCTATCAACTGTTTTTTTTTCTTCTGGAAACAAACATGAAAATAATTAATCAATAGTCTCATGGTAGTTTAGCAAGACTAATTGGTAAGAAATTATATGTTGTGAAAACATAGTTTCAACCCTTACTTGTTTTTAGTTCATAACGAAGCTATGTTAATCAGTAAAACTGGCCTGATAGCGGTTTACTACATACATAATGAAGCGAGGGTAATCAGTGCAAAATTGCCTAATTTTTTATGCACTGCTCGATTTAGTACGTAAAATGCGGTGGAATCGATGTTTATTTTTTATTATTTGCTATTGTAAAATAATGTTCAAGTGATACTATAGTTTATGCACTTTGCTCGCAGTAGATCAAACTAGTCTATGACTCATAAAAATGTCAATGCAAAAGTGGTCTTGTGAACAGTATGCATATATGTTTAATTTTGCTCAGAAATATATGTGGCATATATAGCAAACTGACACTAATGAATAATTGGAACACTTGCCTTACTTTACAATGGTGTCTATGTCTGTTTGCAATTTAAACTCAAAATCCGTTATCCCTCTTGTGTGATTGTACACTATTTTTGTGTGAGGGCATAGTAGTGTATCTATTATGTCTGATCCTATACGTTTGTCACCCCATAATACCATTCCAAAGATAAAGACAATTTTAACATAGAATTTCTTGAACATACCTATAGTGGCTTATATTGAGGTAAACTCTAGCAATCTTACAGTGTAAACCTACTTGAGGTCAACCACGTCAAACAATGTTACCATTTACCATCAACGTTAAACCTGCAGAAAATTTTAACAAACGGTTTCTTCTTGAGCCTCATTTGCCGATTAATGTAAACTTATGCACCCATGTTAATACCCGTATGATCCCCATGTGCCACATACAACTACTTATAAAAAGTCTACTGGTTCTATTAACGATAACCGACACGAATTTCAAAAACAACAGTCTCTTGAATAGTTACTTTGCAAGCGTGTTCATAGTATAATTATAATTCAAACCTTTAGATGTATCAGTAAACCTCCAAATAATCTATATTTAACTTACCTGTAGATATTATATAAAATTATATGTGTATTGTATAATCCGCTCATTACAGTGGGTTTTGCATACAATATTATATGTACTGTATTAATCCTTTCATCACCGCTGATTTTGCATTCAGTATTTTGTATTCTATAATTCCTAGTTATATATAATCCGTTTACTACAGTGGGATTTACATACAATTTTATTGGTATTGTATACTTCGTTCATTGCCGTGGGTTTTGCATGCAATTAATGCGTATAGTATTATCTGTTCATCACAGTGGAATCTGCATATATGAATATTACATAATCGGTTCATCGCAGTATTTTTGTGGAATTTTTGGTTTTGTCGTTTTATTGCCTGAATACTCATCTTTTCACTATAAAAAAAAATGTTGTTGTTGTAGGACTTAACGCCATTTTCAGCACAACATAGGCTATACATGGCGACCAGTACAACTGGTGGAGGAAAAACCATGGAAAATCAAGAACCCTGGAGAACCCCGGTAAGAACCACCGACCCACGAGCAGCTAATGGCAGGCTGTCTCACGTGCCCACGTTAGCCGAGCCCGAGACTCGAACCCACGCAGACAAAAGTGATATGGCAGTGATCCGGGACGGTGAGCGCTTTAGATAATTTAGATAACTGCCATCTCACCTCTGTATGCGTGGGTTCGAGTCATCGTTCATGATGATGTACGTTAGAACAAAAGTACGTTTTGAGAAAAGTAAACTCGAAAACGTTCAATATGAGACATCCAGAAGTCTGACTGGTACACCAAGGTCGGCAGTTATTGGAGAGAAATAAGAAGGGAATGCCATGAACTCAGAGGACAAAAAAGTACACACACTAACATATTTTATATAAACTGACAACTGATTCAAGCTATCCCTCTCTCACATATCTTATTCCACTTGCTGCTAATAGTATTACTTGCTATTCGTCAGTAATGTAAACTAAATTTCCAAACAGGACAAGATAGAACAAGGATTTATTACAATTCGTTTATTTCTTTAGCCATTCAAGAATTGAACACATTAATTATCTCGACTGGTCAATGTGACCTCATTATTTCAAAAGCACATCAAATAATCGCACCGTACACAGAAACCTTTATTCGGCTAGAATGAATTTTGTAAGTTTTCATGTTCGACGTAGAACATATTGCAACTCAGTCAATAATTCTTTTCAAAGATCATAACTGGATGACCTCTCTGTACATGTGAACGTATAGAAAGTACACAACACTTTTTGTATTAACAAGAACAACGCATCGAACTGTTTTGTGTGGTAATTTAACGCTTACTTCATTTGTTCATGCAATGCAGGTCATAGCGTTTACTTAAACGTATCTATGATTAGCAAACATACACTTCGGCGGGTAATGAACATATCTAAAGAGCGATTCGATTTTTTTTAAAAATAACTTGCAATAGCTTCTATGACTGCGCTAGTCATACAAGGGAGTACAGTTAATTTCAATCTAAACTTTTTCTTCCTTTCTTTTGTTCTTCCTCTATATTTCCTCATTTATCTTTCCCCAGTTTTATGCACAGTGCCGTAAAGGTGCTGTCTAACTGTTTCTCCTATTATCTACTTCTTTAGATTATTCTTATTATTTTGTCAGTTCTTTCGCTATTCATCTAAAAGGTTATTTACTCTGGCTCGTCGCTCTGACCATTCACTCTGACTCTTCACTCTGGCAATTCGCTCTGACCATTTACTCTGACTCTTCACTCTGGCGATTCGCTCTGACCATTCACTCTGGCGATTCGCTCTGACCATTCACTCTGACTCTGCACTCTAGCAATTCACTCTGGCTCTTCACCAAAAAGTTTAAAATATTTGTCATTAAAACTTAATATCATCCGCCATATATTCACATGTATTTACAACGTTTGAATCTTCAAGAAAGAAATTAAAATCCTCTAGGTTTGTTATAATCACTTACTTTCTATTTTGTACATCTGGCAATATTCAGTTAAAGAAATGAAATAAAATAGCTTAAATAAAGTTAAAATTATATTGGAGGAAAATCATAACTTCATAAAACAAGGTACCAATGTGTAAAACGGAGATAAGAAAATGTTGATAGAAACAACATATTAAAAATCAGTGTCTTTACCTTTTAAATCATACCTTGAAGTTCAAGATCAGTGTCTTTGCCATTTTAAATCAACATTAAAGTTGGAGGTCAGAGTCCTTACCAATTTAAATCAACCTTGAAGTTCAAGGTCAGTGTCTTTACCATTTTAAATCAACATTAAAGTTGGAGGTCAGAGTCCTTACCAATTTAAATAAACCTTGAAGTTCAAGGTCAGTGTCCTTACCATTTTAAATCAACCTTGAAGTTCAAGGTCAGTGTCTTTACCATTTTAAATCAACATTAAAGTTGGAGGTCAGTGTCCTTACCAGTTTAAATCAACCTTGAAGTTCAAGGTCAGTGTCTTTACCTTTGAAATTAACATTCAGTTTAAAGATCAGTGTCCTTACCTTTTTAAATCAACATTGAAGTTCAAGTTCAGTGTCTTTACCATTTTAAATGTTCCTTGAAGCTGGAGATCAGTGAAATGTACCATTTTAAATGTACCTTCTTGAATGATAGACGTAATTTATGGCTTCCAAAATATTTTGCAAAAACCTAATATATAAGGAAAAAATGTTTGATGTTTGTAAATATGTCTAAAGTAAAAAACAATAAATCAACCACGTTTAGATTCTGTAAACACGCAACTATAGTCGTAAGACGTCGTGATTCAGCAAACTTGAATCCAGGTGTCTCCTAGAGGTAGCAGTCATTCTACAACAACACTAAACTTTAAGAACGCTACTAATTTATGCAAGCACGTACCTTTCCCAGGAAACCAAGATCAAACATTATACACGATTATCTACGAAAGTTAGAATTTCTTGCCAAAATTGAAAAACTCCTTCCATTAGGTTATGCTATGTAATTAATAAATTTTATCGTACGGTTGCATATGATTAACTCACTTTAAATATTTGTATTTACACCATTAAGGAAATATGGCCAATCATAGTGTCTGCTTTACAAGATCGATCTGTTGTACATATGACAAAGTCCCCAATGTCAATACTTTTACATCAATCATCGTTTCCAAAACTAGCCGTTAATATCCTCTGATATCGCCTTGTGAGCAATAATGAAAAAAAGTAATTACTCCTCTACTTAATGGCAAATCGCTTCTAAATAGTTTAAAACACAAGGCGTACGACCGTGGTCCGAGATGTTAATTCCCTGATAGTAAGACTACACCGTATGACTTGCTATATACCTGGATCAATAAATATCACGTGGCTACACAATTAATTAAAATGGTTTCAATATTTGTACCTGAGAAACTCTGGATTTATGATGAGGAGTTAACAGTGTTTAGTAATTGAATAATATGAAAGTAATATTCACCAAAAATAATGCATACAACTCAATCACCTACAAATATATCTACTACTAACTATAAAAAACAAAAGAAAAATATACTACTACTACTACTACTACTACTACTACTACTACTACTACTACTACTACTACTACTACTACTACTACCACTACTCATTGTCACCTGCGTGGCTTAATGGTCTAAGGTACTCATCTTTCCATAATGCCGACGTCTCACCTCTGTCTACGAGTTCTAGTCTCCGTCTATATCAATGTGGGTATGGAAGAAAGTTTGCCAGTTTCTTCCTGTGGTGTCGGTGATTTTTTTCTGGTGTTTTCCGGGCAGCTTTCTTTACTAAACCTTCTTGCCATCAGAAAAGCAAATCATTTTCTAAAAAATGGCGTTCAATTCAAAATAACGAATCAAAACCCAATTCATAGGAGCACTTTGATATCCCCGCTACCACATTCATTTTGTGACATTAAATAAATAACCAATGAGTTTAGAGCCCCATGTATATTTCTCAACCTCAAAATTATTATTTATAATATCTTAGAGCACACAGACTCCAGATTGCTACCACACGTAGTTATAATAATAGTAGTAGTAGTCAAATATACCGTCTACAGTGTGGTAATTTGGTGGTCTGCAGCATTTATTAAAATTTGTTTGTTTCGAAGTTGCTGTTAAAGGTTTAATTATTCCATTTGTACTGTATATGTTGAATCCTTTGAAATTAAATAACCATTGTCTACGTTTTGCGTATATTTATTATGTGTAATATATTCCCTTCATATGGATATATTACAGGGAATCATTCTAGTTATCATTTAAATCATTGTTTATACAATACAATATAATAAAAACAAATGCATCATTGCATGTGATGTCCAAGTTTATTTCATCCGAATACACTTTACATTACGTAAAATATCCATAACTAATTCGCGCCGAGGATTCAAGGGGCTCTATTTTTTTTTATTTTTACACAATAAAACAAAATGATTCACTACCACCTCACCTCTACTATCCGCGTTGGTTCGAGTCTCGGGCTCGGCAAATGTGGATATATAAGACAACTTGCCAGTAGCTTCCGGTTGGTTGGTGGTTCTTACCGGGTTTTCCGCAGGTTTTTCCTCAACCAGTTATATTAGCCACCACTTATAGCCTATCGTGTTCTGAAAAATGGTGTTAAACCCACAACTACTACAACTTAAAAGGAATGGAACACTTTGTACACCATGCCGTATTTTACATAAAACAAGAAGCAATGGCTTCACGAGGTAGATTCAAAGACATTTTTTTTGCAATTATCACTTTGAAAAAGGGCTGATGTCGATGATGATTATAGTCGTGTAGCTGGTACGACTTGATAAAAGCCCTTAAAAGGACCGTTTGCCCCAGTGCTGGGCGATAACCCCCCTGCATGGCTTACTGCCAGAGACGGATGTCACTTTTTGGGTGTCATTGCTCTACAGGGAGGTGCGTATACCGAGTGCTGGGCTTTTAGCCATGGTGTTTGGCCTTTTCGGAACCAAAAGACCCTTGACCATTTATTGTGTATTGCCAGTCAGTACAGTCGCATAGCCAGACAGAGCATCGTCTACCACAGCCAGCCACAACGCCTCCCAAGCCGGCCGGTGGATTGAAAAAGGGCTTGTAGCAAGTGTCTCTTATTTCGATTGACAGAGAAAACCACAGCGTGAAACCAGGTGTCAGATATGACAGATTCTAGTCAATGTACTAAACGCCGTATTATTATTATTATTATTATTATTATTATTATTATTATTATTATTATTATTATTATTATTATTATTATTATTATTATTATTATTATTATTGTTGTTGTTGTTGTTGTTATCTAGGGTATGGCGTATATAGCTAATTTAAAAAAATAAAACTGTCAAGGAAAAATTTGATTGTCAGCATTAAATACTCTACAACGAATTGAAAGAAATGTAAAAGAGAGTATGAGACAATATGGTAGGAACAAATCCTGCTCACGCAGCAAAACATAATTACGGGACTCACACACCCTACAACGATGCTTGATTTTAGACACCACCATCACCTCATTGCTAGGCGCTAGGTCACTGAGAGGAGAATATTCTTGATAGCTACGTTTTATAGCTTCGTTCGCTTGCCAGTCTTGACTGGGATGATAAAAAGAAATGTAAATATTACACTATATTTTCGGATTTCTCTGCCATTACTGTGTGAATGTGTGGGCGGTGTATGGGGTGGTAAATGCAAACGTGAAATATATAATTTCTTTGTACTGGGAAGTTAAAGACATTGCAAGTGGTTGAACTTTGACTTGCTTTTTCAAATAATAAAGATTAAGTTTTTGAACTGGAGGCCGTTTCAAGTGTTCAACTTCAATTATATAACTGCAACATGACTAATATATTAGTTTTGTAAAATCCAGTTGAAGATTTTAATTTGTTCAGTTCTAATAACTTTTCAAATTTTACCATGCATACTTATACACGGATTCTATCAATTAAGTTCTTCTTAAGAATATAAAATCAATTATACGAAAATCTTAGTTGTACAACTAGTCGGTCCACTTCCATTCAATGCCAAATATTTATTTTTGCAATTGTTCTTACATGTTTTATTCGCAAAATGTACCTCTAGCTATGTTTAAGTTTATTATCCTCATGAACTCCACGTCATCCTCTACCCACACATATTCCTACTGGCCCTTACCCCCATCCAACGCCATACTCTACACACACAAACTCCTACTGACGTTTCCTTAACCCCACGCCATCCTCTATACATACGTGCTCATAATGATCCATACCCCCAACCCACGCCATCCTCTACCCACACGTTTTCCTACTGGTCCTTAATCCCAAACTCGCCTTCCTTTACCTACACGTACTCCTACTGACCCTTACCCCAACCCCACGCAATCCTCTACCCACACGTACTCATACTGGCCCTTACCCACACCCCACGCCAACCTCTACCCATACGTATTCCTACTGACCTTTATACCCACCCCACGCCATCCTCTACCCACACGTACTTCTACTGGCCCTTACCCAAACCCCACGCCATCCTCTACCCACACGTACTTCTACTGGCCCTTACCACCACCCCACGCCATCATCTACCCACACGAACTTCTACTGGCCCTTACCCACATCCCACGCCATCCTCTACCCACACGTACTTCTACTGGCCCTTACCACCACCATACGCCATCCTCTACCAACACGTACTTCTACTGGCCCTTACCCACACCCCACGCCATCATCTACCCACACGTACTAGTACTGGCTCTTACCTCTACCCTACGCCATCCTCTACCCACACGTACTTCTACTGGCCCTTACCACCACCCAACGCCATCCTCTACCCACACGTACTTCTACTGGCCCTTACCCACACCCCACGCCATCCTCTACCCACACGTACTTCTACTGGCCCTTACCACCACCCCACGCCATCCTCTACCCACACGTACTTCTACTGGCCCTTACCCACAACCCACGCCATCCTCTACCCACACGCACTCCTACTAGCCCTTACCACCACCCCACGCCATCCTATACCAAAACGTACTTCTACTGGCCCTTGCCCACACCCCACGCCATCCTCTACCCACACGTACTTCTACTGGCCCTTACCACCACCCCACGCCATCCTCTACCCACACGTACTTCTACTGGCCCTTACCCACACCCCACGCCATCCTCTACCCACACGTACTCCTACTGGCTCTTACCTCTACCCCACTCCATCCTCTACCCACACGTACTTCTACTGGCCCTTACCACCACCATACGCCATCCTCTACCAACACGTACTTCTACTGGCCCTTACCCACACCCCACGCCATCCTCTACCCACACGTACTCCTACTGGCTCTTACCTCTACCCTACGCCATCCTCTACCCACACGTACTTCTACTGGCCCTTACCACCACCCAACGCCATCCTCTACCCACACGTACTTCTACTGGCCCTTACCCATACCCCACGCCATCCTCTACCCACACGTACTTCTACTGGCCCTTACCACCACCCCACGCCATCCTCTACCCACACGTACTTCTACTGGCCCTTACCCACAACCCACGCCATCCTCTACCCACACGCACTCCTACTAGCCCTTACCACCCCCCCACGCCATCCTATACCAAAACGTACTTCTACTGGCCCTTGCCCACACCCCACGCCATCCTCTACCCACACGTACTTCTACTGGCCCTTACCACCACCCCACGCCATCCTCTACCCACACGTACTTCTACTGGCCCTTACCCACAACCCACGCCATCCTCTACCCACACGTACTCCTACTGGCTCTTACCTCTACCCCACTCCATCCTCTACCCACACGTACTTCTACTGGCCCTTACCACCACCCCACGCCATCCTCTACCCACACGTACTTCTACTGGCCCTTACCCACACCCCACGCCATCCTCTACCCACACGTACTCCTACTGGCTCTTACCTCTACCCCACGCCATCCTCTACCCACACGTACTTCTACTGGCCCTTACCACCACCCCACGCCATCCTCTACCCACACGCACTCCTACTAGCCCTTACCACCATCCCACGCCATCCTCTACCCACACGTACTTCTACTAGCCCTTACCCACACCCCACGCCATCCTCTACCCATACGTATTCCTACTGACCTTTATACCCATCCCACGCCATCCTCTACCCACACGTACTCCTACTGGCTCTTACCTCTACCCCACGCCATCCTCTACCCACACGTACTTCTACTGGCCCTTACCACCACCCCACGCCATCCTCTACACACACGTACTCCTACTGACTGGCTCTTATTCCTACCCCAACAAAGTATGACTCAGAAGGCTCAAATTGCATTCTTTATTCATAACAGCTTGCAACTTTTTCAATTTCCTCTGTAAAATGTCATACCCGTAGCTTTTTGTTAGACTTCAAAATTGACGGGTCATTTATAGACGCTATTTAGAGTATATTTAAAAGAGTGTACCTGTAACGTCTGTCGCGGATTTAAAAAACATGGTCTTATTTTACTACTCTATTCAGATACATGTGCAGATTACTAGACTTGACGGAAGTCTAAAAGATATATTTACGTGACCTTTTCAATGGAATTCACTTGACAAAAAAGTTGTTTTACTCAGGGTTGAAAAGCAGTAATGATGTATCTGAATCCAAAACGTTTTCATTCTCAAAACCTAAGACAGCATAGATTTACAAGCAAGACCAATATATATATATATATATATATATATATATATATATATATATATATATATATATATATAGAGAGAGAGAGAGAGAGAGAGAGAGAGAGAGAGAGAGAGAGAGACGCACGTATATAATACATCATAACTTTCAATTGCTTTTGTTTTCATTCCATGCCATAAATGTTTTCTATTAGAACTCCAACGTTTATAATTAACAGAAAAAGGTGAAAAAACCAACATATTTTATGAGTTTTTATAAAAAGCAACAAATAATGTATTTCCTTCGAATACAATGTGAACATTTTAAAAGAGCTTGGAGAACAATTAATTAAATTTCATAGAGTTTGAAAGATTATAGCGCAAGTCCAAATGAATGGAAAATTACAAATGAATTCCAGTGGTGTTTTGGTTACGGTAAAATCTTTAATGTGCTATTGTACATATCATTGAATAGTGTTCATGTGCTAATAGGCTTGGCATATCACAACGACATACTACAAAATGTCTATAAGTGAATTCACAACAATCCCAAAATAGTTATTTAATCCGATATTGTTAATGAACACTTTGCAATTCCTAATAATTGAAGTTCACATCTCCTTTCAAAATAAAAATAAAGCTGAACACAACTAAAACACCAATTTCACTTCAGATGTTATGATATAAGTATTATGTAAACAGTCTTGAAATAATAATCTAAGACACAATACGAGGAGTCGGATGATGGTGAAAAATTTATTTATCAAAAGCTTCCTTTGAGTTTTCGGATCGGTGAAGAAAATCAAGAAATGGATCAAGATTCAGCAAAGATGAACATATTTCAAATAATACCCAGCCATACACAATATTCGCATCAGCCGCTTTTACTGATAGGCAAAGAGAGTTCAGAGAGAGCCTTAATCTAAACTTCTTTTGATTTAACTTGACCATGTCCCACAATATGTTATGCACGTGCAACGCAAACATGGAAAAATTCAGTTTTACCTAAATTAATTGTCACCTTTGCTTCAATGTGTCAATCAAAGAATTTCAGAATGGTTTTCAAATGATCTTTAGGTATCACTGTAGAATGTATTTCAAATCAGAGATCGTGTCAAGAAATTTAATCGCTGAATCTTATGTAGAAAGTTTCTCTTCCAATATCTTCAATGCTCCAGGGACGGGTTGTCCAAATCATTGTTGTAAGGGATTACAACTTAATAATTCCTGAGCCGATTCCCTAACAGCAAACACCAGGGAGAAAACGCCTTCGTCTCAAACTTGTCCTGTATCAAAGAAATATTACAGAACTATATTCTTCAAAGTTTGATGATATTTTGCTAAAGGCCCTTGACTTTCAGGGTGATATGTAGATGATCTAAAGTGCTGAATGCTTAATTCACTAAGAAAGTTTTGAAAAATTCCAGACATAAAATTTGACTCCTAGTCAAATTGAGCATTGGAAATTGTTTGAAAAAAGAAAACTTTATCATAACTTTTAATTTGGTTTTCGTTTAACCATTCCACAAATGAATTGCCTTTGGGAATCTTGTGGAAGCGCAATTTATGATCAATAAGAATTCGTTACCCGACTTGTTCTTATATGCAAGGCCTACATAATTTACCATTTTTCTGCTAAACTGTTCGTCGAATGCAGGAGTAGGTTGCAGATGAACCTTGGGTATTTTCTCTTTGTTTTTTTTCCTACCATTTGACTAGTATGACAAGATGTACAGCATTCAGAAACATCACTTTTAATTTTCCGCTAACAAAAATGATGCAACATCTTGTGACCGGTCTTACTGACCTCTAAATGACGAGTCAAGGAAGTTTCGCAGACTAGACTATTACGTTCATGTTGAGATGACTTAGGGGCAGCAATATCATATATCTTAAAGACCATTCATCATCAGCGGATACATCAGGTGATCTCCTTTTTCACATAGCAACCCTATTGTATCAAATAGGAAACTAGTATTTATGTGGCTTCGGTTTCAATAATAGCCCTTTGAAAGGAACATGAGATCTCAGAAGTTTGTGCCTGTTCGACAATGAGCGATTGTCGTTGTTACCCGAATTAGAATAGAGAGAATAGGAGGCAAAAATAGGATCACTCTGGTCAATAGTATTTGATTGGTCAATACCAGGAGCAAGTGACCTCATGGAAAGCCTTACCAATAAATGTATCAGATAAAATAATATTATCTTGAACAAAATCATTCTTAAGAGCTTTTTGCAATAACTGTAGTAAATGCATAACCAGGGTATCAGGGATTTCATTTCCAATATAATCGATTTTTTGATCCAAGTAAGGCTAGTCAGATACAAGCGAATTAACAACCAGATTATCCCCCATCTAGATCATTATGTAGGAACAAATGAAACCCTCTGATGGGTAATAAAGTCGCTGTCAGGACTGTCACGGGTCATGAGAGCAAGTCTGATGAGAAATGAGAAATGGCGAAGAATATTAAGAAAGCCAAACTCTACTTCCTAATTAAGGACACTTGAACTAGATGAAGGCTACTCTGAGAAAGGCAACGTACGTGATAATAAAAGACTCTGAGAAGATCATTTGTCCCTTAATATTTTTAAATGGATAGGCTTGGCAGATGCATCAATAGATGATATAGAAAATCAGACTGGGGATTGTTTGTCCAAACCAGTGTATTACTTTTGTTACGTATCTGCTCGTTCAAAGTAACACAAAGAAAGAGTGAAGACAGCAAACTTTGTAAATTTTAACAAAAATAATTTATTTTCCTAGAAAGCATGAACAAAAGGTAAATGTATGAAACAAGACTTACGATTTACAAAGATGGTCCAAACGTTTGTTCTAAAGTTTTGAAAACACATAAGTCCTTTGAATAAACAATTCTAATTTGATAAGTCTGAATCTCAGTTCCGATGCAAGATGATGACGTGAGACGAAGGCTAACACAAAAGTCCAGAATTTTCACTCTGAAGCACAATTTTTATTGTTCTGTTCCAATTTAGAAATAATATTTGCAAATGTCTTTGTCCAAATGCAGTAGTGATGTTCTCAAGTGAAAATGGTTATTTGGAAAATAGATGAAGTACAGCTACTAACAATACACATGTTCGTCATACGCATGGAAGAACAACTCTTTCCTGCACAGAAATATCTCTTTAGTATTAAAAGTCTAAAGGATCTTAGTGACTCTCAGCTTTGACCACGACTAAACATTTCTTACAGATTAATTATTTACTAATTATTTATTAATTAATTATTATTAACTAATTATTTAATTTATATTGCCTTTACATGATTATGTTTGTACCATGTGAATGAATAGCCATGCAGCTAATGGTAATCGGGTAATAAGGCTTACGAGCTGCAGGAAATAATAACAGCAAAGAGTGTCTAACCTCACATTGATTCTTAAATTTATAGTGGTTCCTTTCAGAAGCAATAAAAAACGTTAAATCTAATTGGACGTATAAATCTTTTAATGCCATGTCTTCATGGTCTAAAAGTGATTGTCTAATTCCTGCTTCCAATAGTTAGTCATAAAAAATACGTCTTTTTTAAAAACTATAATCTTTATTTGCCTCAAACTAAACGGAATCTGCACAAAATATATTTTACTTATTTATTCCGCTGCAGTTTTGTGGAATATCATTCCATATGATATTAAATAAACACCAACTCTCCCTTTCTGTCAAAAACTCACATCACAAATTTCTTCTTTCTGATTATACCAAATCTCAAACATATTTATACCAGACTTGGATAATTCCAAAGGGACATATATAGTTTAATGTCTTTTGCATGTAGGTATGTAGGTAGGTAAGTTGTTAGTTATGTATGTGTGTGTCTTTACTGTCATTCAACATAGTAAATATGGGTTTCATCGGTACATATGCTTTATAGTTTTAGTATTCTATTATTTTAGAACTACATGTAAGATTGGTTAATTTTGAATAAAATGTATTATTACAAAGGTATTCTTTCATTATTATTATTATTATTATTATTATTATTATTATTATTATTATTATTATTATTATTATTATTATTACTACTACTACTACTACTACTACTACTACTACTACTACTACTACTACTACTACTACTACAAGTACTACTACTACTAAGATCCTTGCATCTCCCCACCCCTCTCTATCTTGCTCAGTTAGTGTTAATGTGTCAAAGTCTAGCAGAAATGGTACCAATCTTAAAGAGACCAAAGATACATTTGTGAGTAGGTCAGTTTTGGTGATATTGAAGTAAATAAGAATGGACTGAATCCCCGTACAACCAAAATTTTGTATGAAACTATTGCAATACCGCAACGTTGTATGGTTGTGAAACCTGGTCCAACCATAGCTCTCATAATATCCTTGCACTAGAGATTTTGCTGTAAACAATTACCAGGTGTCTTGCGATTCATTAAGCCTATTAGGTATTTTACCAAATTAGGTCAAGCTTACATTGATATCAAAATGATTTTCAGGCTGTCTGCTGTTTACTTTTCACAAGAATCCTTTCTTCTTAGTCCCTTTAGCTTTCAGATTCCAAGTTTGCAAGGTATGCGTACTGGCTTTATTCAAGAAATGTACAAATTGCTGGAAAGATTTAATGTAAAAGATGTCACCGACTCGTACATTCTTCAAGGACAATTCCAGGTATATAAAGCTGAATTGTAACGTTTTGTTAAAACAAATTGATTTTTTTATATGAAAATGCTTTGAAAGTTAGGATTTCCGAAAACATTTGACTTACGCAATTTTGAGAAGTTACTTAAGTGCAGTTTGATTCCCTCTGTAATACAAGCAGCAGGAAATTTTTTCCGGAATCTCCTGGGTCATGTCGGCTGGTTGCCAGTATTGTGATAAAACTTTTCTCATCTCTGGAAGAATATGCGTGTACTCGTTGTTTGAGGTGTAAGTGTACTACACTTAGATTTGATGTCCAATACTAATTTGGCGAATACTATTTTAGGAATGATATGTGATTTTTTAATTACTATTTTAAGCAATAATCAACTGATGTAATTCCATTTCGTTGCTCACATGTGGAGAAAATACAGAAACAAATTCCTATTCTAATTTTTATTATTAAGTTTAGTTCATTAACACCTTATATTCGGTGTAGTTCAAAGTTGGTAGTATTTATATCACGGCAATGAATTAACATTCCATTATTTATAAATGGAGTTAGCAATAAGTGCATTTGAAATTTTATGATAAGTCTAATGTGTTGACCTCGAAAGCTACATTGCAATCGCCAAGGTTATATTCACCTAAATGGTTATCCCACTGCTATTACGCCTGAGAGAGAGAGAGAGAGAGAGAGAGAGAGAGAGAGAGAGAGAGAGAGAGAGAGAGAGAGAGAGAGAGAGAGAGAGAGAGAGAGAGAGAGAGAGAGAGAGATTAATTTGTCTTAAGTCTCATAGATAATGTAACCATATCTACATTTATTTATATGAGACCGTTTTTAAATGACTGCTATTACTCGCCTTTAACTTCTGTACTTTAAAATGTTGCTGTATTCTCTGTATTATGGATTGTACTCTTCGTAATATATGGGAAATTAGTCAATAAATCAATCTCTTGTTTTGTCTAATACAAAGACTGGAGAAAAACGCTGATATTAATAAAAAATATCTTATCAAGTATGTTCCCCAATCTGTGGTATAGTCGTTGCTCAGAAGTTAGTGTGCAGGACGCTACCGAAAAGGCTCTGGTTGGAATACTACCATCGGACCAGCCTGGATCAGCATACCATGTTGTGCCATTGGGCAAGGTACTTTACCCAAACCTACTCGGTACTGAATGCCCTATTTGTGTTGCTGTGGCGTAAAGTACCAATACTAATCGGTACGGTTGTGTCCACATTATGTAATTTTGTATGCAATGTCGCAGTCAAATATGCATGGTCTTTGTATATTTTCTCTGTTCACTCCCATATTTATGTTATGACCGGGTGCATTCTTGTATGAATATGTAACTTAACTATACAAACGTTTACATTAATTATATTAACCCGGCTTAGAACAGCCCGGATTGACTCTCGCTACGTGCCTTTGGGATAGGCACCCACGTAGTACTTCCTTGATCACGATATAGTTGATAATCTGTTTAAGGATCCAGTTAAAACAAACAGAAACAAAAGCGTTAATTCTAGATATGTTTGGTGATCAAAAGAAATCAGTTTTGAAAGTCAAAAGAGACGACATATATTGCTCGATAACATGCGCAACACTAGAAACAAGATAAGTCTTGTTACGCAACAGTAGCTTCAATTGATTCGAATACAAATCTTTTATAGAGTGTGTGACAGACTCACTACCTGTAAGTCCAAACTAAGAAATATTGGACCACGACACAAAAGTGGCAGAAAATTAGGTGATACATACAAATCGTAATTTGATTCCTATGTTTAGTGTGGGTGGAGGGAGAAAAGGAAATCATTACTTACCTGCCATGATTGTCGGTCCGACAAAGTTTAATAAAACCTACAGAGTCCGCCTTTACTTATGCAAGAAAAGATCAGTTCGAATGGGAGTTGTGCATATTATGCGAGTTCCTTATAACATAAATTTTTTGTCTTTGTGTGTCTATCCGACAATGATTCATTCAGGCAGCAAGTTCCGCTGTATCTAGACGTTTGCACTCATGTAAGCAAGAGTTACGTCAACTGTTTCAGATATAAAAGTTGACTAGTTACATTATATACTCCCGTCTAACCTTATATTGCATTACACAATAATAAATTTCCCTAATTGTTTCTTGTGGGGGTGTATTCCAACATTTTAAAAAGGGCTCTGACTTTCCTCAAAAGGGCATCAAACCAAAAGTGTATGTATCTATTTACTCAGAGTGTGCATAGTACTTAATAAACGTGCACAAGAAAGTGACAAGTGACTGTACGCGCGCGTGTGTGCAAGGCGCAAGGTGATGGTACGGAAACCCTTGACCCCCTCTCCCTCTGTTCGACCCTGTCCGCAAATAAGCTTTTCCTCAATGTCTTGGATTTTTGTCCACAGCTAGACGGTCCCGTCATTAGTGACAACACTCACTGTTCAAAGCAATGCAAAAACATCACAGTTCCTATTTAATTTGAGAGAGAGAGAGAGAGAGAGAGAGAGAGAGAGAGAGAGAGAGAGAGAGAGAGAGAGAGAGAGAGAGAGAGAGAGAGAGAGAGAGAGAGAGAGAGAGAGAGAGAGAGAGAGAGAGAGAGTGGAATTCGGGGGAAATGTATATGGTGGTGAACCATTGTGTTCCAACGATGAAGAGGAAATTTCCATTCGTTTACTTGAACTGGCATGTAATTATACATAGACTAAAGGAGATTCGTAGTTCGTAGAGACCTTTCGATGTTGTAAACTTCTTCGCTTAGTAATCTCCCAGATATTGAAAGTCAAGTCAACTCAATCTAATATGAGTAAAATACATGAATAAAGACGTCATTTAACCTTATTCCATCTTTCACTTTATTAATATCTCTCGGGGACAATATTTAGTCAATGCTATTGGCAATTTTTGTAGCGTCGTCTTCCGAAAGGTTTTCGTCTCTGTGTCTGAGACTGCTCCGGTGGCCTAGTAGTTAGAGGGTCTGCCTGTGAGGTCGCGGCTTCGAACCTCATAAATCACACCAAAGACTTTTAAAAACGGTATAGAAGCTGGTTCGCTATGTGTTCAGCATTAAGAGGTTAGTGTTAGGACTTGTCTGCCTGGTGTAAGGATAATGTGACAGGGTGGGACATGATGAAACATTTCTGCGGCATGATGCCCCGTTAATAGACTTCGCTATAAACTCACACACCGCAGACATCGTAGCGATATGGCTGAAAAATTGTTAAAGCTACGTTAAAAATCCAAATCACTCACATTCATTTTCTGTGCGTGCTTGTTTGTGCAAGAGCATCCTACTGTTTAAAGGTTTTAACGCCTAATAGACTGCAATATATATATGTATATATATATATATATATATATATATATATATATATATATATATATATATATATATATATATATATATATATATATATATATATATATAATACTTTCTGAAAAGATGTAAAGGAACTAACTGAATTAGCTGATCAGAATCGCACTATTATACTTCCCACAAAACAGTTAATTCTATTTTCTTTTTACCTTTAATGTAAACTAGTTTCGTATTTCTTCAGTATGTTATGTCAGATAAAAATTTACCAAAGTAACTATCCATTGAGACCTAATTTGGAGTTTTGGTTCCGAAAGAATATAGAGTTACGATAAATTGGACAATCAAAAGGATGAAGACGCAACAAATTCTAAAATTAAAGAATTGCAAAGTGCAGAAGTCAGATACACCTTGAATTTGATGTGTAACAAATTTTATAATTATACTTTGAACAGTTTTGCAATTATATTTTTTAAAGTAAAGTATGAATCTTACCTGGTTGTATGTATTGATATATAAATGTTAAAAGTATAGAAATAGAAGAATTATTACTAGCAACTAGCAGATCAACACTAATACTTTGATATGCACATAACTTACAGACCTTCCGAAATATCTAATTGTACGTACAATTGACAGATATACACTAATATTTTGATATGAAAGCAATCGACAGATATACACTAATATTTTGATATGAATGCAATGGACAGATATACACTAATATTTTGATATGACTGCAATGGACAGATATACACTAATATTTTGATATGAATGCAATGGACAGATATACACTAATATTTTGATATGAATCCAATGGACAGATATACACTAATATTTTGATATGAATGCAATCGACAGATATCCACTAATATTTTGATATGAATGCAATGGACAGATATAGACTAATATTTTGATATGAATGCAATGGACAGATATCCACTAATATTTTGATATGAATGCAATGGACAGATATCCACTAATATTTTGATATGAATGCAATGGACAGATATCCACTAATATTTTGATATGAATGCAATGGACAGATATACACTAATATTTTGATATGAATGCAATCGACAGATATCCACTAATATTTTGATATGAATGCAATGGACAGATATACACTAATATTTTGATATGAATGCAATGGACAGATATACACTAATATTTTGATATGAATGCAATCGACAGATATCCACTAATATTTTGATATGAATGCAATGGACAGATATACACTAATATTTTGATATGAATGCAATGGACAGATATACACTAATATTTTGATATGAATGCAATCAAGAGATATACAAAAATATTTTGATATGAATGCAATGGACAGATATACACTAATATTTTGATATGAATGCAATCAAGAGATATACAAAAATATTTTGATATGAATGCAATGGACAGATATACACTAATATTTTGATATGAATGCAATCGACAGATATCCACTAATATTTTGATATGAATGCAATGGACAGATATACACTAATATTTTGATATGAATGCAATGGACAGATATACACAAATATTTTGATGTGAATGCAATGGACAGATATACACTAATATTTTGATATGAATGCAATGGACAGATATACACAAATATTTTGATATGAATGCAATGGACAGATATACACTAATATTTTGATATGAATGCAATGGACAGATATACACTAATATTTTGATGTGAATGCAATGGACAGATCAATGTTAACATTTTAATAGGGAATACAAATTGCATATGTACATTAATATTTCAATATGCATATACTTAATATTTTACACTAATATTGTAATATGTATACAAAACTGACAAACCACACTAATATCATAACATGTATATCAAATGACAAATCTGCGCTAGTATTTTAATTTGCTCACAATTGACAAATTTGATGGACAGAAAAATGTATAAAACTATTGAAACTAGAGAATTATGAGTTTAAGAAAAATAAATATAAAGAATATAAATATAAAATATAAATATTAATATAAAGAAATATGATACATATGATACTTGTGCAATTTTTTAATCTTGTAATTCTCTTTAAGAGAGCATTCATGGACACTAAAACTTTTAGATACATCGAATGTCCCTGAACTGTAGTATACAATAATTTCTGTTTGACACAATTCATGAAGATTAATAGGATTTATGTTGGACGGCGACTTGAAAATCCCAGTCAGGGGTTGATATTATTTGTCTCCCTTTGACGAGTGTGGGGACAAATAATGTAAAGGGATTACCTTTTCTTGGTACAAACATCGACATAAATTATTTTACTCATCCGATTTTTTTTTTTCTAGCTAAATTAAAATAACTCTGTATCCTTGCAAGTTAGTTAGCAGATTCAAAACACAGTACTATTATTAATTGTCATTCTATTTAAAGGTTATCCATTTTTAAAATCTTATATGAAAATCCAAATAATGATCTGAATAGAATCTACCTATTTTTATATGCCACTCTTAGAAAAGGAAAAAATAATCTATAGAAAGGTTATATTGTTATGTCCTGGAAGCATTGCGCAATGAGCGTTTCGAGCCACAAGCTTTATTTTTCCAAATACTGTGTATTAATAAAAAGCATATTAATGAAAGCAATGAGGTGACCTGTCGACCCTAATTACACAAGTTCTACACATGAGAAAATAGAAACATAATATCATTTGATATCATTACAGTATTATCTTATGTAATCTAATGATGTCATATGAAATTGACAATAAATAATTAATATATTTTATACCTTTAAGTTTTACCTTTCATCAGTTTTAATTTGGATGACGTTCCATTGTAGGCAACGGTACGATGCTGGAGTACAATATGCCCACTGAGCACAGTTCTAACGGAATGTGTAATGACATGAGGAAATTTCTAATTAATGAAATTCTGGAAATATATATTTTCTGTCCTGGAAATACGGAATATGTTGCTATCACTAGAGCAATGATACGCTACATGGAGATCGTTTTTTGGAATAGCATGTGGATTGATGAATGAACCACTCTGGTTGGTAGGTGCAGCTTTTACTTGTAATCGCATTTTATTTTATTCAGATAGGGCTGATTATGGTTGTTCGACAAAGAAGAAACAAGTTTGAGACATAAGACATTCTAGTATTTTTTTCTGGATTTGTATTAGCATTTGCGAGTGTTTGCTTTTGTGTGGCCAGTGATGTATATTGCCTGTGTCTGAAGCTCGATCAACTAGCTCGACTCTGTGTGTGCGTGTGTGTGTGTGTGTGTGTGTGTTTGTATGATGTTATCAAAATGGAGAGACCTTAAGTTGCTCTACGAGTGAATTTTTGTTGTTGCTCTATTTGTTGTTGTTGCTGTTGTTTCTTGTTGGAGTTTATAAAATATACCTTCAAGCACAGCAGAATGCATAAGTATAAAGATCAGCCGGACAATAGTCCATCTCCTCTTAAAGCGATTAAAATAGCGTCTTTCTCTTGGGCTCAATTAACTTTATCCATACAGGTAAGAATGCACACAGCACAGCTTTATAATCGTTACACATTTTATGCAGATAGGTAAGCAAGTACACATCACACATTGTGCAAATTTTATGAAGACATGTAAAATACACTTTTCAACTCGTAGTAAGTTAATAGCTTTCTACTCTTGTTCTTTAGTCTCGGATTATGATGCACGTTGTTATGTCGTGGTTGCAACAGGGTTACAAATAGGGTCACGCTTATATATAGGGTTGTTTTCACAGACGTCACAATTATGTACGCAAATAACAACAATGCAAAGTGCGCGTAACTTGCACCGCCATTTTGATTCTCTAACAAACCTTTATCAATACGGGTTATCACGCACATTCAAGATAAATCCTGGTTTAATTGTTGCTAAAGGATGTTTACTTAATCGAAATGATGCATAGATTAGACAAGAAATTATGTGCCTTTATAACACGAGAATAAAAATACATCTGTAAGTTCCATGGTTTATATCAAAAGACAGAAATGTGAAGTTCAACCGTAATCGATAATATTGATATCAAATATAACTGCAGGCTTTTCTATATATAAGCAGACAATATCGACATTCTTAAAAAAATATTTTGTATGATGCCCCCGAGCTTGTCACCTTGAAAGAGCATTTCCGAACAATTATCTTCGGGATACAATAACAGTTACGGAAATAAAAGTTAATATTGTATTTATTGTGCCATAACTTTAATGGATAAATACGTTTCGCGAAAACATATCCTTGTGCCAAAGACAACTGAAAAGAAAAACAACAATTTTAGTCAGTACGGTCAAATATTGTACTTGTGGTGGTTATGATGGACGTAGAATTATACTGAACAGAAGCGATAACCGTTCAAATAAGTTTCATCTTCAGTGTATTAAAACGAAATGTTTGCCTAACGGAGCATGACTTTGTACAGAACGTCAAAACCGACTATTCTTGAAATGCTTTAAGAAATATGAAATTATGTATTAACTATTGTTTTTTTTTTAAAACTTGATCTATAACTAAATTATTGATTTGAACCCATGTAAATTGGGAATCATTACATGATTCTACACGTTTGTGCATCGGTTTGGATATGCTTCTGTTTACTGATCTATTTGTTTATGAAAGAATAACAAAGATGGTTAAAATGTTAATGTTTTACTTGAATAAAAGGGGAACGTCAAGCATCTGGTCTCGTGCACTTGAGATGCAGAACAGGATGTGATGTATAAATATATCCTTATGCACAATACGAGACTTGCCTTGATAATTATATCGGAAGAACAAAGTTGTTAAGTACTGGTTTGACACTCAAAATGGCGGATATGGAAGTACACACGTTTTGTGACGTCAGGTGAAAACAACGAATATTGAATCACAATACCGTAGTGATGTGATGTGATAATTAGTTTTAACGTAGCTTTACCATTTTTTCAGTCATATTACTACGATGTCTGCAGTGTGGTAGTGTATAGTGATGTCTAGCCCTGGGGCATCATGCCTCAGATATGTAGCATCATGTCCCACCCAGTCACATTATCCTGACACCAGGCAGACAAGTCCTAATGCTGAGCGTCAAGCGAGGCAGTTGTTAGCACCATTTTTGTAAGTCTTTGGTATGACTCAATAGGGGATCGAACCCACAACCTGCCGCATCCGAGGCGGACGCTCTAACCACTAGACCATTGGAGCGGTTCAATAGCATAGTAATTATCTCCAATTTTTTTCCCAGGGAATTTGGGCAAGAATCAAGATGGGGTTGGCTGAAAATGACTGACATTACACACACACACACACACACACACACACACACACACACTATAAACTAAAAAATAGTGCATAGTAACTATATTATAAATGTGCCGTTATGATCCACATAATGGAAAGAAATTTCTAAAATCAAATTTAATAAAGCAGAAGGGTCAAATTTGCTCAGCATATTTGAAAACTTCATTTTGTTGATAGTATGAAGATACTGCTTTAGTTTTAATTTATAATAATTTTGAGGGCGGGGGTAGGATGTTACCGGTAGAAAATTAGATTTTGGGTATTGGCCCAGAAAATGTAAGATTTATACTACTAAGGCAACTGGGCTTTCAGCCTGGCAAATATATTAAAAATATTGCAGAAAGCATGAGAAATTAAACTGATACCTAATCAAATACCAATGTAAGTTTTTGCTAATAATCCTTGCTTCACCTCATTATCTTATGCATACATTACCATCATCCCCCAAAAATGTAATAAGCAACGCTGAATGAAAATACAAATGAGGATAGAACCCGAATCCACAAATATTAGTACTACTCAATAGTTTTAAACTAAGTAACAGAAAATGCGAACCCAGTTTTGTAAAAAGTAATATTTAATTTAATTCTCTTTGTTTTTGGAAATGAAAATTTAAGAGGAACTTACAGTATTATGAACTAAATCCAAATTAATCTTGAAAGGTTCTACACAAGCCCATCAATTAGAGATTTCGGAATGAATAATAGCTCCTCTAAAGTGCCAACAGTTTTGATATATTCCAAAGCATTGTTTAGAACTCCTTTGAATAAATAGGACTTTAGTCGAAAATAAGGTCCCTTTTAGTACATCAACACAAAGTGCTACTACATAGTGGAGTTGAATGCCGTGAGGATTGCCCTGCTCTGTAAAAGAATGTCGTGTGGATGGAAAAGAAGAGGATAAACAGAATCAAGAAAGTTAAAGGAATTTATGTGCAAAATAATGGAAATGGAAAAATAGTATGATACAGATTCTGAACGGTAATGATAATATGATATGATAGCAACATAGAACGGAAATGGACTAGAGTCAAGCAGTTTAATAAAATTACAGAAAGTCTTGCAAACAGAACATAAACATATATAATAATGCTTGATGGACAAATGCTTTAAATTGAAGAAAATATAGATTAGAACTTGTTGCAGAAAAGAGAGATATTTATAAATATACCAAGTAAATAGTTATATTATTGGCTGTAGACCTATAGACAGACAATCTTGACTGCTCATGTTTTCTTGGACTATCTTTGCTACGGCTATTTAATTTATGATAAATAACTTCCAACATCATAAAAATTTACGTTTTTGGGAAATATTAGTGCTATGAAGTATGGTTATTATACAAAATTTACATAACATGAAACGCAGAATTAAACTTAAGTAGTTTGTATTATCAATTTGTTGTAGCTATAACTTTCGGTCTTTAACTATAATCTATATAATGCACTCAAAAGATACAGAGATCAATGTTTCTATGCTGCAGACTCTATATCATAGTCGTTTGATAGTTTACAATTACTTATAGAGACCTCGATAAACTCCATCCAAATGTTCGTAGCGTCAGTCTGAGCTTTTGTAATTATATCCCACAGTCATTACTTAACATATAAAATATCTTTGTCCTAGCTGTTTTTGAATTATTTCTTTTAAATTTTGGCATGCGACTAATTGTTAGCTTGTGAGGTTCCAATTCAGTTTCAGATAAGATTCGAAGATTATCCGTACCACGTATTTATTGCTGAGGTTCCAAATCAGTTTCAGATAAGTTTCGAAGATTATCCGTACCACGTATTTATTGCTGAGGTTCCAAATCAGTTTCAGATAAGATTCGAAGATTATCCGTACCACGTATTTATTGCTGAGATGAACCATGCAGTCATCCAATTTTGACTTTCATTTTAACCTGCCGGACAGAGGAGACGCCATACTTTTAAAAATCATTTGTCCGAAATATGGACTGAAGTCAGTGATCGTTTGTCTGACAGTACAGATCATCAGTTATGAAGGTTATGGCTTGTGCTGAGAGTGTAAATGACAGTGTTAAGAATTCATTTGGAAATAGTGATAGGACCCCCTCTTCATGAATTAATATAAAAAGAAAGCCATTAATATTTACTCATCGTGTAATGGTATGCATATGTAGTAATAAGCCAACCCGATATTTCCAGCATGCTCACTCAAAACAGTTCTTTTTAGATATTTAGCAAGATCTTTTCTATCCCATACACTTATTAAATAAAAATTGGTTATCTTTTTCTGAAGTTAAACACGCACAAAATTGACCGTTTTGATACGATCTACATAAGTTGTAATCGCACACAAAATGATATATGTAATCACCGACATAAATAGATGTAGGGGTGTATGTGAAGAGAACCAAATTAGTTAAATAATAAAAGAATCAACAATCAAAATGCAACGCTCACACTATTCCATCACGAAAGACTTTCACCACGTTTTCACAGACTTCAAGAAGACCTTTGACAGGATGTGGGATGCAAAATTATGAGCAACTGTGATGTAGTTTAACATCAGCTCAGACCTGGTGCGGGTTAAAGAACTGTGACAAAGCCAGCAGTGCTGTCGTCATCAATGACAGTATATGAGATTAGTTTCGAACGACAGTTGGAGTCGTACAAATAATATTAATAGCTTGGCAGATGATAAAAAGGAATTGTCTGACCTGGTTGATCGCACCAACACAATCTCTACAGCATACAGTATCGTGATTAGCGCCGAAAACACGAAACTAATGAAAACAATACCAATGGCGGCAGTGCAGATATAAAGGTCAGTTGATAGGAACAAAAAATTAATCACAAGCTTCAAATACTTTTGATCAATTATTACAGAGGTCTCCAAATCAGAACGGCTTTCCAGGATACCCAGAAAACAGCTTCCGGTAATTATGTTACGTCGATGCTACATCCAATATTGTGACACTTATTATAATCTCAACGCCAAACCTATTTTGCGGAGGCAATTATATCCAATCGCCAGGTGAAGAAGTTGAAAGTCTCGTCAAGATTGTTTTCTGGGATTGAAATAATTGTTTGCAATACAAGTCTACGGTAACCTCCGAGTGTTAAAGACCAATTGTACGCAATACCAGTCTACGGTAATCTATGATTGTTTTAGTCAGACTGGTGCTACTTGTACAAACATGTATGATGACACTTTCCTTATGTAAAGAAAAGCATGCAATTAATTCACTCATGGCACAGATATCATCATACAATTCTATGCTAGAGTTTGCGATTGTGTTTTCACTATCCGTCAATCATAAAATACCACTTCGTAAGTAATATCACCAGTGACATATCTCATTTTACGAGTTTTATCATGCACAGGTCAGTTTTTTAGGCTCTGTTTTGTCTGCAGTTATTAAGGTACAGTGACATTTAAATAAAGATGGGAATACTGTACAAATGAGCTTAAGAATACATATGGGTTCTGAAGAACAAACTTGTTAACCTATTGGTACGGGCAGAATGACATTGTGGTTTGACTAATTGTTACAACATAGTATGCTTAATTAAATAATACTCATCGATTTTCCTTGGAACCAAAAATGAAAAGGGATAGTACATATCTGCTATGGAGGCAGGGTACAGTTTCGTAATTTGGCCCCTGGCAAATTTCTTAACTTAAGGCTATGGTGTGACTTTTTCAGCAATTATTGTCTACTAATTAAATATATGGATATATTTGCGAGCTAGGTGTTTCGGGCTTGTGTTGTTCTTGAAATTGATGTCAGGCATGTACACCTTCCATAGTTACTCTGCAATATGTTGATAGTGAAATACCAATAGTTGTCTACGAAGAAGAGCTAGCCTCTCGTAACAGTAAACATGTGGGTTTGGGACAAGGAGCATATCTCAAAAACGGCTTGGATAACAACTATTTTCAACTGCATCAGCCTGTTTAGTACACACTGTTTGGCAGAATTGTAATCTAGGAAAAGGGCTTGTGTTTGCACTGTGAGTACCACATGGTGTCAAAAATGACCTTCGGACATGAAAATTGCAGGTATAAATTTGGGGTTGGGGTGCATAAACTTCTTCTGCTATGAACTGCCACTGACTTCTCTGGTCAAGTTGGATAATATTTTTATGCTTTGTTTTGATATAGGTATCTCAAAATATGAACATTCTTGACCTCACTTGTGTGTTTGATTTTTTATGATTTTTTTTGTACTAGGTCACTGATTGTGGCATTAAATTTGTACATAAAAACTGGCCCTTGCCCCCTTAATTATGTACTATTTAGAGGGGAGATAATTGAATGTGTTGCTGTGGTGATACTCCTTAGTTGGAAGGGTTGCTTCCTACTGGCAAAAATTTACAACAGTCTAATTTAAATTATTGTGGCTAGTACTATGGTGGCGCTCACCAGTTATTATGTACTTTTGAGAGAGTGATGTATGTAAGGTGAAGTTGTTTGAATTTTAAACATGCATAGTGGAGAGAATGTTGACATACCTATATACTACTTTCATGTAATGTATCTGAAATTTCTTTGGATATTGATTTTTTGGAAATTTTTAAAGATCTAAGGACACTGCTAACTAAAATGACTGCTCCCTTGTGCTCCAAAAATCAACCTGAATTTGTCTAAAAGACACTATTCTTGGCAGCTTTTAAAATATGGAAAATGAATTTCGCCAAATTAGACAATACCAGCTTCTAAAAGTGCAATTAATGAATTACCAAATACATAAAATGTAAAAAAAGTTATCGGCTCTATTGTTTACAATTTACCTCTGAAGATTGAGAAGTGAAAATGAGCAAGTAGAGCTAGCACTTTTTTGAAAGATTCACATCTGGAGTAAAGCCAAGCTGTATACTCTCTAACCCATATTACACCCATCAATCATACATCAAAATAAAGGGAATTAAAGGTTTTTTTGAACAATACCTAAGATATACAAAGTCTCTTTTAAATAGCCAGTATAACTAGTGAGGAATCCCGGGGAAACTTTTTTTTTTTAAAAAAATTCTTACCCATGCTAAATACGAAATTGTAGAGCGCCACCTATCCAAGTTTGTTTACAAATAGGGACGAGCAATATTCCAACCGGAATGTTTCTTTGGACCTGTAAAAAGGTAAATCATTGTGCGATGCAGATTACAGAAATATATTGAAAATATAATTTTGTCTATAATATACAGTTGTGATGCTTCAATACCATACATTTTAGTAGACTAAACCTTCATAAATATTGTTGCATTCCAAGTATCAAATATTAGTTTTCCATATCAATCATTCAAACTACGTGTCTGCAGTCATTCATAGAACATTACGCAACCACCTCGCATAAACAAAGAATACAACTTCCAAATTACAAAACGACCACAGGTTGCCTTTTAATAAAGTAAAAAGGCGATACAGCATCAAAGAAACTAGTTGCACAATATTATAGTTTCACTCCACTTAAACCAAAATCACTGTAGAAATAAAATCATGTATATGTACCCTCACAAGTCGTGCTCTGATATTGTTTGAGATTGGATTCCGCCTCAAATACGGCATGTTTAAGAGATAATGATATTATTATAAGTATACGTACTCAAGTTATACATAGAAGTGCATGTGTATGTATTGAAATAACTATAAAGAACAGTCATATTGTCACATAAAACATTCCCTAATCTGACAACACATCATTATGCCGTCATTATATATTAACAGGTAAAGTATTCACATACAGACGACTTTTAAAACGACACATCGGATATGTGTTTAATTAAATATTACTTTAAGAATACAATATTAATTAATATAACATGAATGACGCCAGATATAGATTGCTCATAAAAGGATTATTATATGCTCATTGTTTTTTTTTTGCTAATTTTACATTGTCAGGGCCCCTAGTGGACGAGGGGTATAAAACTCTCACCATTACGGATCACTGCCATCTCACCTCTGCCTGCTTGAGTTTAAGTCTCGGGCTCAGCCAGTGTGGGCATGTGAGAAAGCTTACCTGTAGCTTCTCGTGGGTTTATGGTTCTTTCCGGAGCTTTTGTGGTATATCATCAACGATTTCTTCTGACCGCCATATATAGCCTATATTGTGCTGAAAATGACGTTAAAACCTACAACAGGATGTGTCCATGATGAAGCTGAAAAATTATTTTTCCAGCTGGTCAAATCGACTATCACTCAACAGCAGCTTTGCAAATTTACCCATTTTTGGCATTTAAATATCTTGATAAAAGTGTAGAAAACGCACACTGCATGATACAGAGCATAGCATGGATCCAACAGCGAGTATACAAGTGATGGGGCATTAACATTTATCTTCCTTACCTAGTAATAAGCTGGTAATAAGAATGGCAATACATATACTAAAAGTTAAGCACCTTGGATTTCGTCAAATATGAATCACCGCTCCGATAGCCTAGTGGTTAGAGAGTTTACCTCAGATGCAGGAGGTCGTGGGTTCAATCCCCTGCCGAGTCATAACAGAAAGATTTACAAGAATGATACTAACAGCTGCCTCGCTTGGTGCTCAACAAAATAACAGGTTAGTGTTAGGACTCGTCATCCTGGTTTCAGGATCATGTGAGTGGGTGGGACATCATGCTACATGTCAGCGGCATGATGACCCAGTACTAGGCATTACAATAAACTGCCACACTGCAATATCGTAGCGTTTTGACTGAAAATTGTTAAAGCAGCAGCAGGGAGGGTGAATATCACAAAATTTTGCTCGAGTCATAACGAAAAATAAAGGTTCCTACAGAGGCTGAAAAAAGGTCAAACACGCTAAACCAAAGTCTCTAACTGAATATATTTCCACACGCCCGACTTTGTCATGAGGTTAGCTCAGTTTTGTTATACTATTATTGACGTATTTTTTATAATTTTGTAAGGCAATTTTGTTTACCAGTAAAGCGACCAAATTGTTGTCCTTCACCCATCCCTGCTGCTCTTGATAGTCAAGGGAAGCTAACCAAAGATTTTATATAGACCAATCTACGAGCGTATGTATAAATTAATATATAGAGTTTCGTTTTTTAAGTCAGTAACATTTCCATCCTGATTTGTGAGTTTGAAATTTATTCTTGACAATAATGGATTAGGTACACGCAGGTAGACTTGATTTATTGGCTCAGATACAATAAGCCACCCTGGGGGTGTTTGAATACTGGACGAATATAATATATATCCCTGCTGGGCCTGAGTAGACTAAGAGAGGTCGAAGTGGTAGCTACTGTCAATTATATCGCTTACTAGATTCAGTGCGATGGTGGATGTTTTATTAACAATATTAGGCGAGATGTGACGACCTGACCCATATGGGTCATTATTATATTTGAGAACAGTTGGAAGCGGGATTAAAATTTTCTATGAATTACATGTTCCTGTAAAGTACTCATCGATAAGATCATTAATTGATTTTTTTTAGCTCAGACGAGTCGAATCCGGGAATAATGAATGTTGGTAGCTGTTGTGCTCTTATTTTATAATGTTTCATAAATAATCTCGGTGCAGTATATTTAATGAAAAAGTTCATAATAGTTTTACTGATAAGATCAAGGTCTGCTGCAACGGCGTTTAGATGATGTATCGTTTCGATTATTAGCATTTTCATGTCCTCGGAGTAATGCTGACATATACCAGAAAATAAGTGTCTTAAATTATTGTAGGTATTAGAAAATTCAGTCTTTACGTCATTAAAATATGTCTTCAAGAAATCTTCATCAACGTGGATATCTTTACCTGTAAAACGTGCATGATATTCCATATCAAGTATTGTAATATATTTTATTCTGAAACCATAACCATAATCTCGTTCGGTTTTTTATATTCTGGTTGTTTTGAAAATTCAAAAACGTATTCACGTGACAGGTAAAATCAGTTTTGAGCGTGACTATTTTATTACTAATTGGAATCTCTTTATCATCAATGTATTTTATTTGTAGCTGCATCAAACTCAGATTCTGGTGTTTTTTAAGTTACTAATATCATTATGATTCATATTAAGAAATGCACGCATTATACCACCTTTGGTTAATACGTACTTATATTCCTGATCGTCAACATATTTTTTTGTTGTAACATCACTATCTGTAGTTGGATAACCAAGATCTGTAATTTTATTTTGTTCATAATAAAGTCTCCACTAAATACACCGCCAGTCGTCTTGACATAATGGTTAACTGACTTACCTGAATCTTGTATTTTACCCTGATCAGTAAAAGTAACGATATTATCAACAACTGCAGTAGGAATTCGTATAAGTACGTCTGGTAGTTGTATATTACTGGTCTTTAATCGTCCTTGCTTGTCCTGAAAAATAACTACTTCATTTTGATCCACACTTGCAATATTAAATAAATCATCAATCTCATTTCTGAGTTGATCGAGGGTTACATATTTAGATAAACCACCTTGCTGCTGAAGTTTACCACGAGCAGATCTTCCGTAAATATCTACCATTATATTTACTGATGTCTATTTAAATATGACAGCCGGTATATTCATGCACGACTTTGTGAGGTGGCTTACCTGGAGGTGCTAGGGATACAGCATTTAGTACATTAAATACATCTCGACCACATATTGGTGGATCAGTTAATGTTTGTGTTGGTAGTATTGAATACCAGATTGGAGCAGTATTATCACTGACATAATGAAGAAATTCCTTTGGTGGCGCTAATCCATATGAATCAAAATAAATAATTTCTCGTGGATCAATTGCATGCGCTACGCAGTGGGTATCTGGTCCAGAGTTTTTTTTATCGAGATTAATAATACCTGTTTCAGTATTGTTCGGTTGTTTTGGTAACTGATCGCGCATAAAAATACCTCTGAAATTTTTTATTTTTAATTTTTTAACAGCATCGAGTAAATCAAAATTAGACATAGGCGAGATCAGTAAATTGTCCCTGGAAGTCTTAGACCTTTTCTGTACTATGAATGCAGGGTCCCTGGGAATCTGAGACTTTTTCCCCTTCTTTTTTGATGTTTGTTTTATTCCCTGTCCAGTGGCATTCTTTAATGCCATTCCAGCAGCAATTTCAACAGCACCTAATGCAGCTGCTTTTGCAACAGCTGGGGCTGCAGCGGCTATTAATGCTGGTATAGCTGCGAGAAGGGGAAATATACCACCCGTTTTTAAAGTATCTTTGATAGCGCTTGCAGAAAGACTAAGTTTGACGCCTTTATTTGATTTGTTTTGCTTCATTAAAGTTTTTGAATTGACGATCGGACAACGATAATTTATTTGAACCGCTCATCTGTTCCTTTTTCAACGATATTGTTATTCCACAGTTATTATTTGATGCCGATTGCAGTCTTTTGACCTGACCAGGAGTCAGGGTAACTTTAGCGTGTTTGTATGACATTTATATCATTTATAAATGATCTAATTTCTGTTACATATTTTCTACTGGATCATCAATGACTCTCATTCGTCCACCAACACCTTCAAGGAGCATTAATTTATCGCTAAGTATAACAGCAACTGTTCTGTAATTATCAATAGGTCCTCTTGTTACACTAGCTCGAAATTGTATATAGACTACATATTGTCTGGTTAAATCTAAATGTTCGAGCGAAAAGTAATAAATCGGATATAAGGTTGTAAAATCTAACTGAGATATCTGTAATCCAGTATCAACATTTTGATCACGGCCCATAAACGTCATTAATCGATGATATGCACCTGCTACATGATTTTGATCAAAATTCAGTAATATATCCTCGGATGGTTCTTGATGTCCATTTATCCTTAATGAAATATCAGAAACACCAAGACTGTCAAATATCATGTGACTACACGTTTGATCATTTACTCGTGCAGCCTTTTGCAATACAATAAATATATACCTGGGCGCAGAAACCCCCTGCTGAGAGGCTATTTGCCATGTAAATAAATCGTTAATATTACTCTGGATGACATCTGTGGTCATTGTCAGCCATGACAGCATTGATTTACCATCTTGACTCATGAAAGATAGTAATCGTTGTTCTTCAAATATTGATGGAGCTAATATTAGCATCCACAGTGAAGGTTTTGTAAGAGTTACTCTGCCAGCATCACCGGCGGGTCTCCATATTGCATCATCGTCTGTAGCCTTTGGTACTAGTACAACTGTATGTCTGGCTCCAAAAATGACTTTTCTGACATTTCTGCAGAATCCAAAAATATGTGATAGTTGAATTGCACATGAAAATATTCTTCTCTTTCCTTTTAACATCGCTCGACGTGATCTAAATCCTAAATTGAAATCTGGATCTACATTAATAATCATTCTATTTACGTCTGCTGGGGCGCGTCTAGAAAAATTCTGTGGTCGTCCTATTTCATAATGTTGGTACTCTGGAGAATCAGAAGTATCTTTTACAAACAACATTGACGGACCAGCTGATCTTGAATAATCGTCGCTGTATCTTGCAAGTCCAAGTATTGTTGAAGCAACATCAACATCTTTCTGAATTGATTCAATATTTTTTCCGTCAATCATGTACGTAGCGCTATCAAACAACGCCATTATACCATTGTTAACAAAACCAACACTCACAATAGTGTCGTATTCAGTACTATCTGCTTTTAATATCTCACCTTCGACTTCAATAAATGCTTCGGAGGGTAAGAAATATCTACTTGTATCATGAACCTGAAGTTCAATCCTTCCACGCTGATTTGGAATTCGTGTGTCGTAAGAATAATACTGGTAATCACGTACAGATTCATCTTTGAGGACTGGTGCGTCCATGTCAAATGCAGGATCACTTATATGTTTGAACATATTTATTATAATTATAATCGTCTAAAACTCGCGGTTATATTTTTTCTTATTCTGATAAAGGTATATCAGCCAAATCTGCCAGTTTCTGATTAATGACTTAATTTATTTTTTTTACTAATATTTGCAGGCATTAATTCAGTACTAGGTAGAGGTCGGACCGCTTGAGGTCTACGTATTGATTGTGCCAGTCTATCTTTGATGGCCGAGAATGCTTTACTAGCAATATTACCAGCAACACCTATACCCTTTTCACGAACAACATCAATAGCTTTCATTCCTAGCTGCTTTGCAATTGATATTGCTTTTCCGGATATTTTTCTAAATAGACCCTGAACGATATCACCTAGCCCATCTCAGTAGTTTGCCCTGTAAATCGGTATTCTAGAGTTAACTGCCCTGACCATAGTTGGTAGACGTTGAGTACTATGTATTATTATTTTTTTATAGTCATTATGTTTAATTTACATACTTAATCCATAACTTAGTCACTATAGTAGTCATTAATGAGAGACCGATGCACATTAATATTCATAATTCCACCTGTAAATAATCGTTTACAAATATCTGCTGCTTCATTAATGATTCATTAGTCATTCTATTTAATTACAGTTACTTAGTCATTATAATAATCATCAGCGATTTCATTAATGAGAGACTGATACACATTAATATCCATGATACCGCCACTAAATAATCGTTTACAAATATCAACGGCTTCATTAATGATTTCTGGGAAATTATTACCAGCTCGTTTTCCCCCAATCAGAATTTCCAATCGTTCAACATCAGCAAGGACGTTGTTAGGACACTGAGTAATAAGACCACTTCCCTGTGCGGTAAGACCACTTCCAGTAAAGTCTTTCATTGATCTCGTTACCTGGATAATATCTTCTTTTCGTCTTGCTTCTTCGTTTTCTCTTTTCTCCATCATTTTCATAAATCCCAACATTTCTCCTTCTTCCTTTGCTAATTCTGTTTTTATTTTTGCTTTTCTTTCTCTTTGGTTTGCTTGTTTTATTTCTGTTTGTTTTGTTTCTTCTATTTCTATTTGTTTTGCTTCTTGCTTTTTCTTTGTTTTTGTTTTGTTTCTTGCTTCTTCTGCTTGTATTGCTTCTTCTTGTCTTGAATTAATTATTTCATTAATTTCCCTTACATAATTCCGATATTTTGTAATTTATTAAAGATACTAAAGATATATAGCCGCTGCACGTATAAAAGTCACGTATAAAAGGATTCAATTATATAGACACATGTATAATCACAGCCAACATACCTGTATGATTAATATAGGTCAACATGTATAAGCACAGTCACATTATCGGCTGGGACTTTTAACGATAGGTTTAGCTTCTATACAGACAGAGATAAACAAACAGGCATAAAAAAGACATACACACTTTATTAAGATTAAAATATATTAGGTTTACGGCAACTATCACAGTGTGTAATTAATGCACATAGATTAGATGTTAAGATGCACAGGTCAACAACATAAATGACGTATTACATGAAGGGAAGTAATCTACTTTGTGAATAAGATTTTTTTCTACAGAAGTTATGTCGCTTTATCATATATCCAATTGCTTCAGTTAAGTCAATTTTAAAAAGTTAGATATTATTTTTGTATTTGAAATAAATGAATAAACATTTAATGAACAGTGAGAATATTGCTGATATTGTATCTGTTATTTAAAAATTAAAGCATGAAGGAATTCAAATATCCGATAACCCCAGTCCTGAAAAAAATCATGTATGACTTTGAATTATTACAGCAGAGAAAATTTCAGAATAAATTCACGTTACCTTCCAAGTACAGATTCATTAAGTCGATCTATAATTCTATGTTAGAATCTTTAGCTGTTGTGGATGACAAACAGGTAGGGCTATTTACGCCTCTTATGCGTTCAATCGAAAAGATAAAAAGTGCACTGTCTCACGAATATGAAAAACGAAAATGATAGTCGTGTAATGCGACTGAAAAAGATTATGTTATTTGATTCTGTGATAAATGACAGTGAAACTGAGGTAAGCGACGGTAAGGGGGGGCATAAATGTAATTGTGGCTAAACAGAACCCTTGGCAAGATTGATAGAGTCAAACTTTATGTAAAAATAAAATATTGTTCTGAATGAAGAGTACACAGTTATTATACGTATTCAAATATAATTCTTTGGTTATACTTTATTGAATATGTAGAATTATATATACGATCATCTACACTTTTTACTCAGGGCATGCAAATACCAAAATATTTGGCGGCTGCAATCATAGACTTAAAAACTATTTTTACACCAGTAACTGTGTTAGTAGATATGACCGACCTCCAGGACTATAATAAATAGATTCCAGGAGAAATACCAGTATTTCCACTTAAATTCAGCAGATATTTCCTTAGCCATATTGATATCCAAATAACCGCTCAGCAAGTGTTCGATTAAATCGTTCAACGATTGCTTGATCACGGTGAATTTCAGCATGCCCTCGTCTGATTTTAACATTATGTTTTTTCATCAAAGATAATACTGCACCAAGAAATTATTTACCAGGATCAACTTATAATAGCTGTGGCCATCGTAGACAACCACGTTGATAAATTCGCTCAGAAGTAACTTCAGAGGCTGTCTTTGTCGATAATGGTTTAGCTTCTTTATATTTACTTGCACAGTCAACAACAGTCAATGCGTATTTGTACGTGCGTGACTTTCGTCCACGTGTTTTAATAGTATCATGTGGTAAAAACAAAATATATGCTTGGTGAAGGAACACTGACATCAAAATGTGCATATTGAATTTTTTTGATGGTGGTAGATAAATTTGCCATATTGCCAGTCGTGCTAACCAATTTGCAGCAACAGAACATGAAACTTTTGCTTCTTCAGCTAGTTTAGTGATCACTGCTTTACCTCACCAATACCCTCTAGGACTATACTAAATAGATTCCAATATAATAATTATATAATTAATTACCAGCCCCTAACATTATTTTACTTTTCATAGCGGATTTTATTAGAAAACTGGCGAGTTTCTCTCTAACAGATTTATTAGGTATAGAATTTAATGCATGAATTTATTTTACATTCGCAAGATGCCGCTACTGCAAATCTTTATTTTTATAAGCAAGGTCGTGAATATGGCATGCTTGATCATTTTATTTACCCGATACTCTCCTGGTCTTGGTTGATCTTGATCATCAAGTCGGATATCAAATCTAGTTACAGGACCACAGTAATTATGTCCAGGAAAGTGTTTCTCAGCAGCATACCTAGCCCATGGTAATCCAGGTAATTTTCCTAAAGAAGCAGCAATATCCCCATCTATCTTTGTTGTACCTGAGATAAATATATATTTTTGTGTACCACTTTTTACACATTGACATGTTAATGCATGTCGTTTATTTTTCGTTATTATTTTTGTCAATGCAGTGGTAGGTGTAGATGATCTACATCGAGCACAATATAGACTCATGTTATTAATAATATAGACAAAATAATTGATTTCTCGGCGACACGAAAACAAGAACCAGTGAAGCATCATCCAGCATTACCAAATTCGATAAGAATGATCATAATAGGTCCATCTGGATCAGGTAAAACAAAATTATTATCAAAATTTATTAATGAGGTGGTTGAGATGGAACAAACTATATTTAATAGCACCGTATTTAAATGATCAGCATTGTTACGATGTACTTAAAGATTTTAACGAGAAAGTAAAATCAGTTAATAAAGACGGTGGCGATATTATTAACTTTATCACAGATATAGATGAAGCCCCGTCTGTAGATGACTTAGATGGATTCTTTAATAATCTCGTAGTATATGATGATGTGATGCTGGACAAACAATCTAATCCAGCAAGAATATTTTCTCGAGGTAGACATAAAAAAACACGGACGTGATTTATGTTACTCAGAGATACACACAAATACCTAAGGTGATTAGAGATAACTATAATATTCTAGTTGTGTTTAATGGAGTAGATAATTATACACTGCAGAATATTTATTATACTTGGTGTTCAAAGGACATAGATATGATTAAATTTAAAAATTTCGTTTCTAAAGCATAAGCTGTTCCGTTTGGATTTATGACAATAAATTTGCATGATCCAAAATCAAGATATCGTGAAGGTCTGGATACAATATTTGGTTATCTCCCCTTGACTATCAAGAGCAGCAGGGAGGGGTGAAGGACAACAATTTGGTCGCTTTACAGGTAAACAAAATCGCCTTACAAAATCATAAAAAATACGTCAGTATAACAAAACTGAGCTAACCTCATGACAAAGTCAGGCGTGTGGAAATATATTCAGTTAGAGACTTTGGTTTAGCGTTATTGACCTTTTTTCAGCCTCTGTAGGAACCTTTACTTTTCGTTATGACTCGAGCAAAAGTTTGTGAGATTCACCCTCCCTGCTGCTAAAGCGATGTTAAAAATCCAAATCAGACACACATGCACCCACGCACATACACACTATTCAAAAAGGAATAATATTCGCAGCTTGTTCTGCAAATCCGACTGACATGACCCATGTCATGAAAAACCTGATAAACACCGAAATGGTACCGTAATTTCGACTACATTTTTAACTGAAATAACATTCTCTTTACTGCACTGAGATATCCAGTCCATCATAAGCAAAAAATCAATATTGAGTTGGATCAACAGAAAAACAAAATCCATTCATTTCATAGAAGCTGAAAAAAGTTTTGCAGTTCTCATTCATTAAAAAACAAAATACCTCTAAACATAATTTTAGATAGACCACAACGATAATTGTTTGCAAAATTAATGTGTAACGCGTGATGAAGTCCAATGGCCGCTTGGCGCTGCTATATGCACATTAATGTTGTTACTGTGTATTGAAGAATTTACGGCTGCTTATCTATATTGATCTACATCATAAATTCATTTAATTTGGTTCTGATAGTATATTTTATTTATTAATAAGCATTATGTAGGAAATCAAAATGAATATAGTTTAAAGGTTACTGCATTTATATAGGAAAATATGAATTAGTTCTTTCGCGTTAATACTGCACTCTCAAGGTCGTGCCATATTACTCAGAAAACAAACTCGTTCATATTTTCACTCATAAATACAGTCACATATAAATAAAATAATACATAATATTTATAGTTAATATTGTAAAAATTATGTGGTTAATGTTTAATCCCAGTAAAACTAAGTGTCTCAATATCATCCTGATGTATTCTACTCTTGGTATTTTACGTTCGCATTCAGTTGGCCAGAGAAAGGTGACTGATATCATGTGATGTTTCCTAATCATCAGGAACGTAAGGACTAGGCACAGATTCACATATCAGTTGTAGAACAGTTGTCACACAGTCTGGAATAGAAATAAAATGGTTCACTCTTCTATATTTAAAATCCGAGGAAAGATTCAGAAAAAGATGATATCCAACAAATTATCACTACTATCTTTCGTAAAGCTAACAGAAGAGTTTAATCTTAGATGATAATATGGGCTACGCAGGTTACCGCATTATCTCCTTGATCGAAAGCGAGACTTAGAATGCCTGTATGCGAGGGTAAAAAATTACCAATTATTATGTACTTTGAGAAAGTGACGTATTTATGGTAAAGTAGTTTGTATTTAAAACATGCACAGTGGAGATAATGTTGGCATATCTCTAAGCTATTTTAATATAATGTGGCTGACATTGTATGTTGGAAATTGTAAATGATCGTAGCACACTGCTAACTAAAATGTCTGTCTATCCAACAAGTTATTGGTTCTTTCTTTTTAATAATTTACCTCTGATGTTCAGGAAGTGAAAATGACATAGTGAAGGCAGCACTTTTGAAAGATGCACATATGGAGTAAGGCCATGTTATATATTCTAAAACCCATATTACATTCATCAGTCACACACAATAAATAAAGGGAACTAAAGGTTCTTTGAACAATACCTAAGGTATGAAAATGCAAAACTATAGAGCGACACCATAGATAGTTCCTGAATAACGTCATCAGAAGTCATATTTGTCGTATACGGTTTTTTTTATCTTTGATCTTATATAGTGTTTGGAAGTTGTAAAAAAAATCAATAAATCTAGAGATACTGTTACAAAACATATATACCTAAAGAGAAATCAAACAAGGCTTTTTGCTAGTATCTACATTTGCAATTTATCAGCTGAGTTTGATTCACTTTTCCTTGTTCAAAATGATAGATTTGGTAGTCGCATATATATATATATATATATATATATATATATATATATATAGAGAGAGAGAGAGAGAGAGAGAGAGAGAGAGAGAGAGAGAGAGAGAGAGAGAGAGAGAGAGTATCCAACATATTATCAACCATACTTTTCCTAGGTTTGAATTTTGGAAATTCAGATCAGCCAAAACTTGAACTTCGTAAAAAAAAATATGGCCTCACATATTAACCGATATCAGAGAAAATGGGCATTACTGCATGATCTAGCTGATCGAAAGCGAGACTTAGGATATTTGTATATTTCCAACATGCAATTTTAATTAGCCATATAAATTATAAGTAGTGAGCATGGGGAAAATGGGGAAAGATAAATATACATTATTTGCTGCGAGAAAATGGGATTTTCCCTACAATCTGTTATTTAAATAAGAAGGCATAAACCAGTTAGTATGATACATGGAAGGGATAAAGAAATAAAATTATTTGAAAGGAAAAATTACTGCCTCAAGAAAACATTTAGAACAAAGAGCTACCAACGCCTGTATTTCTAGTAACATTTGTAGCAAATGTCCAGTTACTGAAAGGGATCTTTATCAAGAATATTGTACATTGCATAATGACGTATTGCTTTTAAGACCGAGTTGTCAAATGACAATATTTGCCAAAAAGCCAATGAAATCGATTGCTTCATCAAGTATTGCTTGGTAATGTGGAAAAGAGATAGTAACAAAGATCATGAGTTAACATCATGGTTTGTTAGTGGTACAGTAACGAATGATATCGAGACGGCAATACAATTATCGGGCACGCCGCTTGCGTCGTTCCTAGTTTGTTTTTTACTTAGTCGGTGTGCTCCATATCAAGTCACGAGCAAACCTCAAACGTGCTTACACGGCCGATGACCTTGATGTTATCTTTCCTTACTATGTTCATATAATTTTCCTGGACTAATATATCCGGAGAACGTTGAGAGACAAGACTAACCGTTTATCGTTCTTATTTTTGGTACAGAATGAGACTATTACGACCCAACCACAATATTGCTATATGAAATGGAAATTTTATTTTTGGTATGGAGATCTGGAAACAACGATTGCGGGTATTTTCTAGGAGAATAGTCAACCCTCAACCGGTTAAAAAGTAACGTCATTCCTATTTTGAAAACGTAAGAACTGTCCCTACAGGGAATTATTAAACACCTTATGCACCCTTAGTGGAACTCGCATTCAAAAGGATGAGCGTACGAATCGTACCTTTGGATCATCCCGGGGCCGGCTACCGTGGTGTGTTCTTTCGCAAAGCCCTCTTTTGTAACTTCCTGCTCACTAAATATCGTACATGTGCTGCTGCATTGTACAAGACCAAACCAAAGCAATCCGCACGAATTAGTGATTGGTTCGTAGCTTTACATCCTCTCGATGCAAGCTGCATAAATAATGGAAATTATACGAAATTGTCATCCTTTCCCTAAATATGACGATTGATAATTATCTGCATCCCTTTCAGCATTCAAAGTTTGTCAAAGTTGTCAGCGAAGCTCATTTGACGTTTGTTATAGAGTTTTCCCTTGCACATATGAAGTTCGACATTTTGTGTATACACATTGTCAGTTGTGATGGATACATCGGTAGAGAACGCAAATACAGAGACGGTTAACAAATGATGTTATATCTGACTTCGAGTTACACTGACTTGGGTCTGTTTTTAGTACCATTAGTGACATTTCTCCTGCAATGGAGATTTTCCATTATCTTGTTTAGAGTACTTCACAGCACTAAGTTTTGTCAGATGCCTTAATAGTCAAGAGATGCAAATTTACTGATTGAGTTTTAAAAGTTAACACCTGGACATCTATTTATATGTCTCCCTGTTAGGCTTATTGACTGGGAGTTCTTTGTTTTGGCACAAACCCCAGTGTAGATAATTTGTCTTCACCCAATTTGTTTACTTCAAAATTAATTAATAAAAGCCCTTCTTTTTTGCCTTATAGTTTAGCACATGCATCGGTTAATGTTATTTCTTCAGTTTTCTGTAGGTGATTTAGTCTTATACTGTTTTGTGAAAATCAAAGTAATCTTCCCATGAAAATGGATGTCATGTGAAATTTACAACAATAACATTTTACAAGAATAACTTTGAACTTTCATAATTTCCAGTGAAGAAGTTTATATGGTAGACAATGATGCGATAATGGATACAACAGTTCAAACGAAAAAGTATTATAGAACGATTAATCTTGAATTGTATCATTTATGAGTAATTAGAGAGTTATATCACTAGGTTATGTTACTCTTCTTTTCTTTGCACGAAGTGAAACTGTGTGTAACTTATTTGTGTTGTAACTGATATTAATTGTAAGACCGTCCAAACAGTCCTCGGTTGATAATCATGTGCGGGCTTTTGAGCTCACAGTTTCTTAGAAAACTGATATCTTTTGTTTCAATATGGCAAGGGTGGTTATTGCCAGCGCAAGGATATGGTAGAGTTAAATATGTTTGTGAAGTAACGCGTGGACAGATAAATGATTCACTATGATTGGTAAGTGCTCGATTTGTAATTTCTGATGACATTGTTATGAGGAAAAATTTAAGTATAAATAAGAACATGAGAAATCTCTCTAAATTGTATTAAAACTAACTTTGGACTCATTTTCATTAAACTATATTGGGAGTAATTTCGATTAAAATATATTTCGATTAACTTTATTTGACAGAAATATATTTTGTCTTGATAAAGATCGTTTCCTTACAACTTTTGCAAGTCTCATTATTGTATGTGTAAATTTACTTAACAAATACTCTTTAGGAACAGGTAAAAAAGTCTGCCTCTACTGATACAAATTTCCGCATTATACATGCATAAAACACACCAAGCAAAACACAGAAGCCTTTCCATATTATATATGTATATTCTAAATTCGGCTAACGAGAACACTCACTGACGAAGAATCTTCAGGCATACTGTCTGACCTCTAACTTGATCATAATACGAAGTCAGAAGTAATAAAAAAAAGAACACGTGGTTCTATGAGAACAAGACTGAACTTTCTAGTTTGAAGCACGCCGTTTACACGTGAATGCCAGTATGGCACCCTCATTACTCTCAAGGCATTACCAAAAAATGGTTAGAGGTGCCTTGAACAAACTATATATAACAGCCCCCAAACGATGGCTCTCACTTTATGTTGCTTCAAGACTAGAGAGATTCATCTTGTGTTTTACAGATCCTCGGTACTCTCGCTATCCAAGCATTTGCCCCAAAAAGGATGTAGTCATGTCTACACCGTTATCCGTGACACCTTAATCTTTGAGAAAGTCCGAACTCTCCCTTCTTTCTATCTTTCCGTCCGACCATGGAATAGAACATTATTGACACACAAATTTTCTGAGAATTGAATTTGTAATACGTTAAGATGCAAAAACTGGCAAGGTTGCTTTCTCAGCTATTTTTGCATTAGGATACTAAGCTCTCTTTCTCCAACGGGTTTCCGTACATTGATCATATGGCCCAGGTACGTTCGTGTGAGTTACAAAGGCAAGGTAGAATGTATGATTAGTGTAGCAAAAATCATTGGACGTTTGTTCTTATAACACCAGTAGTTACAAGACACCTATATGGAAACAAATAGTTATCGTACATCCCTGGGTTTTATTTCTACTGTTTCTTACGTCATGTCTCTCTCTCTTTCCCTCTCTCTCTCTCTCTCTCTCTCTCTCTCTCTCTCTCTCTCTCTCTCTCTCTCTCTCTCTCTCTCTCTCTTCAACCTATAAAGATTCTAAATTAAGTACACAATCATGCTTTAAACTTCAAAAGAGATATCTTCACACTTCACACATATTTCTGTATTCTTCACCCCTATTAAGAACTCCAAATTGCAACTTATTGTTAAACCATGAAGTCTTTAAAAAAATCAATAGCAAAGATTCAAACAGTTTCTTAATGTCACTATTCTGACAGACTCAGCAGTTTGGGGTTTGAATTCTTCCATTTTTTCTTTAGATCTTTCTTATTTTTTCACGGCATTTCTTGTTTGGTAAAATTTAAGGCTACCGATTAAGTTGATATCCTCTGTGCCTCTCAGGTACCGTTCAAAAGTACCGACCATACATTTCAAAATAATAATTTAAAGGTCATGTGATTGTCTCTCAAAGGTCATGTAGCTAGGTGTACCATTTGAATAGACTGTCTCTCAAAGGTCATGTAGCTAGTGGTACCAATAGACTGGACTGTCTCTCAAAGGTCATGTAGCTAGGAGTACCAAATGACTAGACTGTCTCTTAAACTGTTTTGTATGACGTGCTATCAACGTTGTTGTGACATTAAATTGCTGTAGAGTGAAGTTGCTTATTTAAACAAGAAATTAATATTTAAAACTGTCTTTGAATACGAGTCCTGTTCATTACATAGTGCTGTTGATAATCTGTTATTTCATTGATTAACTCATTCACAAATTCATTTCCATTTTAATAAACTGATATTATCTAAAGTGCGTTATGCGTCCTTTTGTTTGCTATCATATTTTTCTTTAACTTCAGTTCTTTTGACCTCCTGTTGATTCCTATTTTCTTCTATCACCTTGACAAATGGATAAAACCAATCTTCAAAGATAAGTCTTACGGTTAGATGCGTAAACTTTTCTCGCTGTTTTGTAAAATTCAACAAATAATTTAATTCCCTAGAATACAAAGTGTCAATTTAAAAAGAACTTTTAGTATTGAGTTCTAAATTCCAAATAGTCCAAAAAGTCTATCATCAGTCCAATAAATAAAGGTCAAATTAAAGTCCAGTGTTATTAGAAATAAGATCCAGCACTGAAGGTGTTGAAGTGCCTAGTTGTCTTAAATGTACTAATGTATTAGTGGCCTGATGTGTGATCTTTCTAGAAGTCCTCCAATTAATCACAGTAATATAATACAAGATGTCCAAATGTATGCTTTTGCCCAAGGATATTATTGAGCTATTTGTACTTTCAGAGAATAATAATTTGAGTAAATAATTCCACCCAAACAAAAATTGATCACAGCAATTAAGACAATTCTGCTTCAGATGTTTTCGCAAAAATTAAAAATATTTCAAGTAAACAAAATTATATAAAAGACAATAGCACACATGTAGAGCCAGGATATAGATCAGAAGTTCATTTAAGAGAGAAAATTCAAAGTTGTAATTAGATAGAACCTGTTACTTATGGTATAATAAAGAAAGTAAACATCATGTAGAGTAGGTTATTCTGTGGGGGAATTTCAATGTCACAGAGTCAGACTAATATAAACAAAATTACAGTTACAGATAATTATCCTAATATTTAACTCATACTCCTTAAGAATTATTAACTATTATTATTTGTTTTCAAAAAGTAACTAATTAGTTACAAAATGAACTTGATTTTGAAAAAGGTCAAATATCTATCTATCTATCTATCTATCTATCTATCTATCTATCTATCTATCTATCTATCTATCTATCTATCTATCTATCTATCTATCTATATATATATATATATATATATATATATATATATATATATATATATATATATATATATATATATATATATATATATATAACACATAAAATGAAAATAGAGAAGAAAACTAACTATAAAAATTAAATAAACATAATAATAATATCTTGAAGTAAATTTAAAAGCAATTGTAACATGTTTAAAGAGAGAGAGAGAGAGAGAGAGAGAGAGAGAGAGAGAGAGAGAGAGAGAGAGAGAGAGAGAGAGAGAGAGAGAGAGAGAGAGAGAGAGAGAGAGAGAGAGAGAGAGAGAGAAGCTATTTTCTTTACATACTCTTATGCCGGATATGTCATTTCAATGCATGGTAAACAACGTGATATTCTAACCTGTGGTACAGCCCCGAGTTAAATTACGTAATGTTTGACTGCAGAATATGAAATATATCCAGTATTTACGCAGGAAAGAAAATATTATTTTTATTGTATCTGTACACAAGACCAAAACCTTAAGAATGTCATTTACTGTAAGAGTAGTCCACTTACCAAAACAGCCCCTATCTAACTTAAAGCAGACGAATGGGAAGTATAGAACCAGTCCTCCGAGAATGAAGAAAAGGGCGTACAGGATTTCAATCCGTGGATCCTGGACAATTGGAGCTATCACCAGGAAGGCGGAAACCAGGAAGAAAACAACCGGTATCAAAATGAAAACCTGAATAATAAATGAATACTTTTTGTACAATGACGATTGAGTGCTAAAGTCTCTTCTTTAGATGGACACGGATTACACGGTGGTTTAAAAACCTGGTCAGCACCTAAAGGTAAGGATGACAGAATTATGGTAAATTGGTGTGTTCTTTGTTTCTGTGCAGCAGACGACCGACTTTCCACAACTGTTTCAACCTCCGAAAGCAAGAACACTTTTCACACAGTGTATTTATAAAATGTGTAATGAAATAATTTGTTTTAGTATATTAAAGGTAGTGTTACTCACGCGTAATTAAAATATTTATCCGAGACTACAGTATGTTGACTGTGATTAACATGAATGTTATTGTAATTATTACGATTGCATGAGATATTTTTGCTCTTTCATATTTAAATAACAAACAAACGTGGCAGCCAAGTAAGTTTACGTTAAATCTCTCCTTGAGTTCATAGCTTTTTGATATACCGAGAGAAAAAGCGATATTGTCAATGACATAAATATAAAAGCTCAAATAATAATATTAAATCATGAAACGAGTTGAATAATGTTTAGCTTTCCGTGGCGAGTAAATGGTAAATTTAATATTAAATCATAACTCTTTTGAGATTATATTTATCACATAATTTTAATTATAATGCAAAAAAAGAGAAAGAAGATGAACTAATTTTGTTCATTCTAATTCAAATAGAGCATATTTCATTTCTTGCGCAAAAAGTTTGTCTCAAATGCTCATCAGTTGTTTGATGCAGCTTTGTAACCAATTGACTTTTAAAGAATATTTTGCTGAAAAAAATTATAATTCAAAGAGTAACTGTCCAAACAGACAACACCATTTTCAACACAGAATGAATATGAAAATTCCGTGTGATGTTACATAGTTTGATTCATTTAGGTGAGACGATCCATGTAATAATGCTTACACCTAGGTTATTTTATTTTCACTACTGAAAGTTGTTGGATATTCATGTGAACGGATTATTACTGATGAAGAAATACTTATTTACTGTAATATCTTTTTATATTTGTAATTGATAGTTATATTAGTTGATTGAAAAAGAGACAGTCAAAATTGCATCACTTATTGTCTCTAAAAATAGATCGTTTGAGATATTATACTGCGTGAAATATGATGTGGCTTGATATGATTAACATTCTGTCAGTCAGGAGCAGGGCCGCATACAGCGATCAGGGGCTCTGGAGTAAGAAATACCCGGGTCTCTCCTAGTTCTTGTTCAAACAAAATATTTCTTTTATAAAATTAAAGAGTGTTGTTTTGCCCCGACCTCCATTTTGGGCCCAGGTATCGGGAATATATCCCCGTTGCCACCCTTGTCTTCCCATTTTGGGAGCGAGGATTTTAGCTTCACATTTTGTTTCTGAAAATAGGTGAGTTTATTTAGTTATAGAAGTTAACATTTCAAGCACTCTTGTATCTACGACGGATTTCATAATACCGCTTACAAATACACTCAGCTAAGCCCGATATCAATTGACAAATACCCAAAGTTTTTGACTGTTGTTCTTGTCTGGGGTTTTAAACAATTTTACAGCACACGATAGACAATACATGGCGAAATGAATTTGGGGAAGGGATCGGGGTAAAGCAGGGCTGGAAAATTCGATATATACAACAATACGTGAACTTCTCACAATTCCCTTTGGGCAGTCGATTTAAAAGATTTTCGCCAAAATGTTATTGTTAGTAAAAAGAAACAAAATCAAGAAGGCGGGGTAAAGAAAATTGTCCCAAGATTGCAGGCAATAAATAAAGATAAAACTGCACAAGAATTTCATGAGCTGACTTGAACCAATCAGAATCACACATAGTTAAGCTGTTGTAAATATAATACATATTATGCTGCACACACTATATATAAATTGTACAGACTATATAATAATAATAATAATAATAATAATAATAATAATAATAATAATAATAATAATAATAATAATAATAATAATAATAATAATAATAATAATAATGTATAAATCACGCCATTTCGATCTGTATAGTAGTTATTGATTTTAATAAGGGGGAACTGTCAAAGAAGGCTTTAATTCTCCATGATAAAAGCGGATGATCTTTATTTCAGAAATTATCAATGCAGCTATTCGACAGCTGACTGCAAAAATCTGCATACTTTATTTTAAAAATAATTAAATATTCGTTCACTTATATAAAAACAAAGACCATATATTATCTTGTTTCAAATTGCCAATTTGAAGATTTGCATACTTGCTGCGAGTTTATATACAGGAAACAATATTGCCGTTAAAGTTGTGTAGTTTCTTTAATGTTAAAAATATAGGAATCACAAGAGAGAAATATATTTTTGGGAGACACGGTTCAGAAGATCTAAAACGAGAAACTGAGTTTAAGGAAATAACAACAGATCAAAGACAACATTAAACTAGTTAAAGATTACAATTATAAATATTGTTTTGTTGTTCCTAAGCGAGTTATTTTTTGAGTCAGAAGCGCAGATAAACATAATTCAAAAATGAAATGAAAAGGGAAAAGCTATTTTGTGTTTTTGCAACAGAGACTTTGGCTTTTGAACCTACTAACTCGTAAATCAATAGGGTACTTCTTCGATTAAGGGAAACATCACACACGAACTTTCATTGAGGTGGGATTACCAGGAAAATCTCATCGGACGCTTCACCACCTAACCACCCAGAAGACAGTGGCAAGCTATGAGTTCAAAAAAAGTAGCGAATGTCTACACTTGCATAAAGAATGACCTATGGTGAAAAATGCAAGAGACATTGCGGACACAATGCACCAACTTGGCTGTACGATCACGTGAGTTATAAGTGACCATTTTCACTCTCTTCCGATCTTAGAGTAAAGCTCATCAGGTGACGTTGTCAAGACTATACGGAATCCCGATTAGACCATAGAGAAGAAGAAGGATAATGAGACAAACGCACAAGAAGGCTACTATATCTTACTTTGATTGGCCTGTGATCATTTCTCCTTGTGAAACGAAGAATGATGAGAGCAAGGGCAGTGAGAGCGTAGAAGGTCCAGGCAGCAAAACTGAAGAAATCTATCAGACCTCCGACATCTGAGGGAATGATCATTAACATAGCGATGACACACTGAAACAAATAAAATAAAATCATAATACCGCTTAATTGGATATTTAATATTTGTTTGCAAATTTAATATTTAAGATTATCACCGTTTTCAAGTAGGTTAAATGAAATGTATATATTGCGAGGAAATTCTTTTTGAAAACATATTGATTCCTTGAGAGGAGCAGTATTTAAAGATTTCGTTGTAGAATAAGGCTTTACAGCCATTTACTTTAAGACGATTATAATTGAAAATAAAAAATTTCCAGATAACAATTGCTAGTGAAAAGTCTTGTCAGTATTACCAACTTAAAAAGAAATGTAAAACCTTTTTGTTTTTTTTAAAAATGTTTGTTTAAAGGAGGTAGAATAAGTAAATTTTCTGACGACCACCATGCCGGAATGTTTGATGCAATAGGATAACTATTCTCATTAATGCACGTTTGCAAGGAGTAAGTGGTTTAAACTGTTAATATACCGTTCAAGGAGTGCGGTGATAACATTATCTGAAGATGGTAAAATTACTTGTAGATATACTGAATGGATACCATTAGTAGCAAGGATCATGTATATATTAAGACAAGTATGTAATATGTAATATGTAATACTCAAGTGAAAGAGTAAATGGCTGCAAATAGTAGCAAGAACCAAAAATACTGATTTTGATTGTTGTAAAGCTATATCAAAAAGTGTAATATTAAATATACAAACATCTAACAAAGTTTTCTGCCGACCTATGTGGCCGTCATGCAGAGTGATCTCCACTTAGATGTAAAGATTGGCATAAAAATCTAAAAACCGGACAGTTACAACTAGAGCGGAAGGCACGCTCTCTAAGGATGTAAGTGAGGCGAGGCCACTAGGGCGTATGTTTATACTGATTGGGTTAGTATTCAAAAACAAATATTCTACTAGGAAAATTTTGTTTCTTTTTTAAACTCGTTACCCAAGCATAATACTTCAAAAGAATATGTAAGAGGTAGAGGTAGGTACATACCATACCACGGAGGTGCCATCTCCGGTCCCTAAGGTATGTGAGACAGATTCTAGGTAACACAACTGGATAGTCTCCATCTTTCGTTACGTGGCTTCAAATAGATAACCCCCCACCCCGCAAATACAGCGGTAGCTGTGAAGTTGTCATTTGACCTGGAAGAGTGATCTGTTGAGTTGCGGATGAAGGTAGTACCAGATGGAATTGGACCCTTACATATGACAGATCTCGTAGATAAAGGTGAGAGAATGTGGACTCCGATCTCCTTCCCAGAGCATGAATGATGTTGGTTTGGCGAACAGTTCTTGTCAAATGATGGGCTGGTGACAACTGCTCTAACCTAGTGAGTCGAAATGCGTAATAAATATTTATCCGCGGTTATTTCTCTACGTGCCAATCAAATGAACCACTTAATCCAGAACAAGATAATCTGTGTCGACATATCCTCCTGTCTTTTCTTTAGAGGTAGAAAGAGAAGTTATTGATCTCAACGCAAATACTCTGTTCTGTTTAGGCATCTCACCTCTTGAAAGTCCGAACTAAGTCTTGCAGGTGACCTGCAGCTGATGTGTCCAGACTAGATAGATGATACTTGACGAAAGTTCTGATATCTGTGGAAGGAAACCTGTCCTTGGCGATGATAGAGAATGATTATCATGATTAAAACTGACCCGTATTTTCAGAACTGCATGTAATTCTGATATGCTGATAAGGCTAGTATTTCGCTTTTTATGCCTCCAGTCGCAAACTACACGTGGAAGCAGACCTTGTAAAAAAATGGTGTCAAATATGTCTTGTTCAACAGTTAATAAACACGATAGGTTCCTCATCGGGCATAAGGGTAACGTTTTGGGGCGTGTATACTCAAAGATGGATAGAAGGTCGGGTATATCCTTGTTTTCTTCGCTGACTTCTCTTTCGTGATGAAAAAGTATCAGCGATCGTGTAGCGATAACCTTGTGTCGTACTCTGTGAAAAACTTGTTCTCTACAAAGAGCCAGAAGAAGTTAGCCGTTTGCGCTATAAATGCATGGATCGGAATGATGTGTCAGTTCATTCACCACTGGGTGAAAACTTGATATTTGCCTTCGTATGCTTTCAAAGGAGGAGGGGGCCTTCTTGTTAAAGCGATTCTCTCCACGACTGCTTGTGAGATCTGATTATTTCATATGTTCCTGACGTGTAGGTTACATAACTCTGAGTAAGAATGACATAGCTGCCGTCTTGCTTGTTTGAGAAGATAAGGGAAAATCAAAATTCTCCAAGGAGTTCATGTTTTAAGATTGCTGAGGTCGATGAATCACGACATTTCCAATCTTAGTGGTGCAGTTAGTATAAAGCGACACTCTAATTGTCTTACTTTCTGTCTCACCTTTTGGAATCAGATATGTTGGAGATATAGCCGTATTCGTCCAAGCCGTTCCTAATCTATCTATAAAGCGTCGATTGCCCAGGTTTTGAGTCTGGGACTAGAGATATGAAGATTTGGAATTTCCTTCTTTTCGCAAACTAGTCAACCAATAGTCGGTCAGAATGGGTACTTATGTTAATAAAAACTGAGGGATAATGAGACTAGGATTGTACCGAATATTGGTTGTAACTACTCTGCCGAATACGAGCAGAGACCCTTAACTAGTCGGTCGAATAAGAATACGAATAGTGACTGAATGAACCAAATTAAAAGATTTATTTTCCAGCAGGCGTAATGTCATTTTAATTAATTATGAATAAATTAAAAACGAACACATAAGGGTTTAAAGTCACTTCAAGAATCTATTTGGTCTGTATTTGTTGATTGTTAATGGACAAAGATTCAGTTAATACGTCAAGAGTTCTTCAATATGGTGAACCTGTACTTGGATTTGTTGTTGACAAAACTACTTTAGAAAGTCCCATATCAGAAGGCAAAAGTCATAGGACTTTGTTTGTTCTTGTAGTATGAGACAAGTCACTACTGTAGGATTTAATTCCTCTTGCCATTTGAGATGAATCACCACTGTAGAGTTGTCGGGCAGAATGAGAACTACTTTGCCATGCAAAAATTCTCATCAGCAATGAAAGGCTTTCACAATGGCCGTTATATCCAGACTTTATTGATATAAAGATGTCCTTCCTGGGGTGAACATGCATCACTGGTTTCACAGAATAGTCTTACGTGGGCTCCACATCCTTTTGTACTTGCATCTGTCCAAACTCTCAGGCAGTTGTCTCAATAAATTTATACCCACCGTGAGCCAAGTTAGATTGACCAGATTCTGCAAATGGCGCCTCAATTGTTTGTAGATGGTACGAGGATGATCCAATGAGCAAACCGTAGGACTCCATACAGATAGAAGTATCATTCGCAATGAGCGTATTGGAAGGCGACCATAGGAGTATGAGGTACGCTGTCTCATTCAGCAAGCCTAGTAGGCGGAGGATTTCCTTTGCGGTTAGAAAGTAAGATTATACCAGGGTTCGGTTTTAAATAGCGACAGTCTTGAGGGAGACAGAATTTGTTACCAGTGTATTGAACTGTATACCAAGATGAAAAAGTTATTGAGATGGTACTAGGTCTGATGTTTCCTTCTTATAAAGAAGTCTAGGTTGGTAACAAGGGTAATGTCATATTAGATCTAACTCAAAAGTATTTCTGTAGGATGTCGTTAACGTAACTTGCTGTTGCCACCGTAGAAATTGCCCGGATATACGTTATTACTCAATGCATCAGACGAGTGAAGACCCAATGAATGATCTTGAGTTCCTAAAGGAGTTCCTTGAATTGATATAGAATGTCGGCGAATTGCAGAAACGTCATAGAAGTCTTCTTAATAGGGACATGAAGAGATGCACCGGTTAAGTCCATACTGATGGCAAATTCTCCGTCATGGATGGCATTAAATTTGCGCTGTGGCGTTTCCACTGAGGTTCAACGGGCAGGAAAGAATCGATTGAGGGCGCTTAGGTCGATGATCGGACTCAGAGTGCCGTTTGGATTTGGGATCAAAAATAGTTTAAAACGAACTATCGGACTCTCTTGGTGCTATATCGGCTTTGTTATATAATAACTGTGGCTTTCACCGGGTGCAGTTAGGTTATGACGTTATTCAGGGAATCGTGTTCCATGAATGTCCCAGGGGTCGTTTTTGTTTATTTCCGGTACTATCGCTGTATAGACACAGTGGTTGTGGGATGGTGGATAATTTGTCTCCTTTGTGGCTTGTTTATAGAGTGCTTCAACCTGGCCTTTAAACAGAAAGTTAGAGGATAAAGGCTCTACTATTAGCGTGGCCTTATGGTGGTCCTTCAGGAAATTGCAGGCAGAGAGCACTCAGTTGCGTTTCACTGACGGAAATTTGTAGATTCGCTAACCGAATCGGCCAAAGTGTATGCGGCTCTGTTCAGTACTTGGGACAGACTTCTATGCATGCCCTGAAGTAATAGAATTATGATAAGATAAAATATGTTCCCCCAGTTGGAAGATACTAAGCACTAACTGCCAAGTGTTATCAAAGGCTCTACGGTCCATAGGCATGGAGTGTGGCTTTGTCATCCTCAAGGCGGCGATATCATTGTCAGCTGCTAATGTTCCACATTAAAGACTGATGTGTGGCAATGTAGAACCACAGACAAACTGATAATGAAGGCGGATAAAATGTTCCTGACTCTTCGATATTGAGGAAACAATTGAAGACCGGACTCGTCTATTTCGTCATAAGGTGAACATAAGCTGGGGCTCTGGCCCAGTTGTTGATAGAGTGGGAGGAAGAGGAAAAAACGCCGGGGGCTAAAGGTCGAAAACAACCTTAATGGAAGCTCGGAATGCTGAGTAATCCTGTGTCATTGTGTAGTGAAGAATAGGTGACAACACTGGAGAACAGGCAACATCTTCGTTGGATGGTGTGTGGTTAAGTTTCCCTAATGCTTAAGTTGCGAATAGTGACAAGGTTTGTCGCAAACTAACTTCGTAGACCTCCTTGAATTAGAAACCGTGACTCCGAGTCAGTAGCTAAGTAAAGAGTCTCTTCTCGTGGAAGAGTGGGGAGAGAGAGAGAGAGAGAGAGAGAGAGAGAGAGAGAGAGAGAGAGAGAGAGAGAGAGAGAGAGAGAGAGAGAGAGAGAGAGAGAGAGAGAGAGATTGAGAGAGAGAGAGAGAGAGAGAGAGAGAGAGAGAGAGAGAGAGAGAGAGAGAGAGAGAGAGAGAGAGAGAGAGAGAGAGAGAGAGAGAGAAGTGGCATCTGTTGAAACGTGAGGAGCTTATACTGACATCGTGCCGAAATACTGGTTTATGCATCTGGTTCGACGTAGTGGAAACCGGACTGTTAGTGACTGAGCCCGTAATATTGTTGCTTTGACCCTTCATAATCCTCAGCATATATCCCTGGCCTAGGTCGGTCGCAGCAGAAATAGACCATCCGTGGTGGGTGGAGAGATATTGTCAGGATGGGACGGGTTACACGATGTTTGATCAACGTAACCGGACCGTATATCTGCTAAGGGAGGAGGTTCTTGTCTGTTTGTTTAGCTCTTTTCATGACTGTTTTACAACAAATATTGAGTCGAACCTCGATGAGGAAACTTTGAAGGCAGATACGAGTCGGCAATAATGCAGAGTACTGTCGTTGTGACAACTGTTTTATAATGTATCAGTGTCCTGTACTTCATGACTGAAGTTTGGTTAAAGTTGACTTATCTCCTTTGTCCGCCAGAAATTATAACACGGAGGTAAGGTCAACATGCAGACTTGTTACGTCTTCTTCTTAAGCTGTGCATTTATGCGCTTTTTCCCATAGTTCTAATCTGTAAAACAAAATAGAGCAAAACGTATAAAACTGTAGCCCTGCTCATGTCTTTAGAACACAATGTCGGTGCAGAGCTAAATCACAGAAACGTTGACTTTGAAATTTATAAAGCAACGAAGCACACAGGTAAAATACAATCATAATGACACTTGTAAAGAGAAGTATAAATCTTTTGGCCTGAAACTATATTGTTTGAATGCAAAGTGCGCCGTAATATAACAAATGATGGTTACTTGGAAAAAAGTGATAACAGACGATGATACATGCAGTGAAAGTCAAGGACAGCATATACAGGTAGAATCATTGAAGAATGGCGTTCTAACGCTAAGGATGTCGTGGTAAAGGAAACTCACTTGTATGTACCCGAAATGTTGGAATGTTTTATATACATATACATAAATCATTTGGCGAATAACAGCCCTTTCAAGCGCACTGGATCCAACAAGGGATCACATGTGTAAGGGATTGATTGAGATATATGCAATAAACCCCACCTGGAGTTCCGAAACCAGGAAGAAAAAAGGATTCTTACTGGATAAGCCGTCTTAGAACAATGAAACCAAGCGGTCTAAATCAATAAGACGAAAAAAAGCTATGCACTATTAGATTTATTATTTGCAGCCGACACATTTTCTTCTGAACTTTTCTAAATATACTTAGCATCCTTTAATTAGTTCTAAAATAATAAAATATCCGATATAAAGTCAAATAACCAGGATATAATCTGCGTTTCATAAATGTACATAAAGTAAAAGATGTCACTAGGGCTCATAGATTTGTATGTAAATCGAAATATTTCTCAGAATCCACAAGTCTATATAGGCTGGTTGAGACATAATGTATCTTTAGGTTTAATTCATGAAGAGACAGCTACGTAAAGTTTTACAAACACAACGTTTGTTATATTCATCTATTTGTTTTCTCTTTGTTTTGTTTATGCCTTTGAAAAAAGACTCATTAAGAGTCAAAAGTGCCCAGGCTAGTTAGATACTAGTTTTGCACTGTTCGTCGTCAGTTTATTTCAGAGAATAACGTGACCAACAATGCCCTCAACGCCATTGAAAACCTCCCTTGTTTGACCAAACTGGATGAGAAACCTACTGAGACAGAACTAAAGCTGGCATTAGAGAAACTGATCACAGGTAAAACCCCAGGAAAGGATGGCATCCCAGCAAAAGTCATCAAATGTGGCGGCAGTGTGCTGTTCACACACCTTTATAATCTTCTCTGCCAGTGCTAGGATGAAGGTGCAGACGCCAGCATCATAACTCTGCATAAGAACAAGGGCGACAGAAGTAACTGCAACAACTACAGGGGGATATCACTTCTCAGCATTGTGGGTAAAGTCTTCACTAGTGTCATCCTGAACAGACTAGAGACGCTTGCTGACAGAGTGTATCTAGAGTCTCAGTTTGGGTTCTGCGCAGAGGTCCACAATGGACATGATCTTCTTCATCAGGCAACTGCAGGAGAAGTGCAGATAACAACACAGACCCCTCTTCCTGGCCCTTATAGACTTCACCAAAGCATACGATCTAGTCAGCAGAGACGGACTCGTCAAAATCCTGACAAAGATTGGATGCCCTCCACAGCTGTTAGGCATGGTCCACTCCTTCCATGACGACATGTAAGGCACAGTGCAGTATTATCGCTCATCGTCCGAACCATTCAACATCCACATCGGTGGGAAACAAGGCTGTTTCCTTGCCCCCACGCTCTTTGGCATCTTCTTCGCTGTCCTGCTTAAGTACGCCTTTAGGACGTCCACAGAAGGAATCTACCTGCACACGCGTTCAGACGACAGACTGTTCAACCTGGCACGACTGAAAGCAATGAGCAAAAGAAGGAAAGCAACCATTAGGGACATGCTCTTTGCAGATGATGCTGCTATAGTCACTCACACAGAAGCTGAACTACAACGCCTGATGGACCGCTTTGCTAAAGCATGTGATGAATTCGGGTTGACCATCAGCCTAAAGAAAACCAACGTGATGACTCAAAACGCAGACCCTCCCAGCATAACCATTAACAACTACAAACTAGAAGTAGTCAGTGAGTTCACTTACCTTGGCTCTACCATCAACAACCTCTCACTCGATGCCGAGCTCAACAAGCGGATTGGAAAGGCGTCAACAACTCTCTCTAGATTGTCGAAGAGAGTGTGGAACAACAGCAAGCTGACATTACACAATAAGATCTCCGTGTACCGTGCCTGCGTGCTTAGCACTCTTCTGTATGCCAGCGAAACTTGGACCCTGTACGCCTCTCAGGAGAAACGACTGAGTGCCTTTCACATGCGTTGTCTCCGTCGCATACTCGGGATCACCTGAAGCGATCGTGTTACAAACAACGAAGTGCTTCAACAAGCCAAAATTCCCAGCATGGTCACACTCCTCCGCCAACGTCGCATCAGATGGCTGGGCCATGTGCATCGAATGAATGATGGACGGATCCCCAAAGACCTTCTCTACTCTAAGCTTGCCTCAGGCAGAAGATCAATTGGACGGCCACATCTTCGCTTCAAGGATGTCTGCAAGCAGGATATGAAAGCTCTTGGAATAGAGGTCAACACCTGGGAAGAGCTTGCCCTCGACAAGTCCAGTTGGCGACATGCTCTGTACACATGTCTGAAAGCCAGTGAGGAAAAGATACGACAGTTCGCTGATGAGAAAAGATCTCAGAGGAAGAGGATGCAGTTCCAACCAAGACCTGATTCATACTTCAAGTGTAGCAACTGCAGCAAGGATTGCCACTCCCGTGTGGGACTTTATAGTCACAGAAGATGCTGCACAGCTACAACCTAGGACACCTTTCATGGGCGCATTTCCATCGTCACTCGAGACTAACGGAAGCCAACCATATATATATATATATATATATATATATATATATATATATATATACATAAATAGAAATATATATATATATATATATATATATATATATATATATATATATATATATATATATATATATATATATATATATATATGTGTGTGTGTGTGTGTGTGTGTGTGTGTGTGTGATCTCAAATGGATAACGATTTAATATTGAATTTATGAACACTGAATTGGTAAATTCTACTGTTTTACAAACTATAAATCAAACTATAAATCAAAGAAAAAGCTTCCATCCGAATAAACAAAACATTTTATAACCACAAAATCATTTTTCAAAACAGAATGATCAATGCGATGTGATGCCGTTTGTTACGGTACAAAGTACAGCAGGCCGACAATATAATATACGTGTACCCTAAAATGTGTGTTTAAGAACTACCGGTAAACGTTACATTGTTTCTGTTTTCATGTGAAATAGGATTACCGGATGCGAAAAGTTCCATATTTACTGCAATGCATTTGTGACATGATATTTGTAGTGTTTGATTGGAAAAATAGACTGTACAGAAGACGTCAAAAAAGTTTCGTGTCGGATGTACATCCCATATATACTAAGTAAAGATACCGTGGTTGGATAAAGATCTGTCAGTTAGGAGACCCACCATGTCCAGATTATTCTCCAAACAGAGGTAAGTTTGTTTACTTCGTAAAGTTAACGTTTAAACCACGCTTGTATATACAGTGGATTCTATCTATATGTTACTGATATACACACCCGACTCATCCACCTACCCACCCCGCTATCCCTTAGTTTTATTCGTTATTGTCGTTCTTGTCTTGTTGTTTTATGCCATTTTTCTTTTGATGATATTGTTAAACATGACATATTGAACCCTCGTGGGAGTAGCATATCCATATTGAGACAGCTGATATGATATTTCCTCAATTTTCATTTGCGAGTCGAGTTAAAAAATGTTTCCCTAAAAATGTTCATTTAGATCAAAACATTCCAGAAGGCGGGGTTGAAAACGTTTTCCGACGATCCCAGCTAATCAGTTAAGAAAATACCGCACAATAATTTCATGGGCTTATTTGAACCAATCAGAATCACAGTGATATTTTAACGTGTGGTAATATAAAAGAATATGAAACTGCACATACCGTAGGAAAACCATACCTACTATGTGATATATATATATATATATATATATATATATATATATATATATATATATATATATATATATATATATATATATATATATATATATATAAAGAATACAAATCATATGGCGAATAACAACCCTCTCAAGCGTACTGGATCCACCAAGGGATCACGTCTGTCAGGGATTAATTAAAATAGATGCAATAAACTGACGACGAACAGTACGAAACTAGTAACTAACTAGCCTAAGCGCTTTCGACTCTTAATGAGTCTTTTTCAAAGGCAAATACAAAACATAGTTACGACAAACAAATAAACACAAAAACGTTGCGTTTGTAAACCTCTACATTTCTATCTTCACATGTGCTAAAACTATAAATACAACCAGCTTGTATAGACTAGTTGCGGAAACTGAAAACGTTGTATAATTCTCTAAAAGTCTACAAGCCAAAGCGACATCTATTTTTACTTTGTGTACATATGTAACGCAGATTATATCCCGGATATTTGGTTCTATACCGGTTATTCTTATAGTAAAAATTGAAGGATAAGAAGATTTAGAAAATGTTAAATTCTACTAGTGCATAGTTTTCATTTTCTAGTCTTCTTGGTTTAGACCGCTTGGTTTCAATGTTCTAAGGCGGCGTATCCAGTATGATTCCTTTTCCTTCCTGGTTTCGGAACTCCAGCTGTGGTTGTTGGCAATAGCGATAAGTATTATATCACTGAAAGTGTGGCCAGGGGAGGAGAAGTGTTCTGCGACCGGGCTTCTGTACAGCTTTTTTGTCATCCAATCAGATCTATGAAGGTTTATCCTTATGTGTAGCTTTTCAGTTTCTCCCACGTACTGAAGGCCACAGATCTTACATGTGATGAGATAAATCACATTCTCTGTTTTGCACGTTTTGTGTGGACCATGTATGTTTAGTTTTTCTTTAGTCACTGTGCTAGTGAATGTCTTGGTCTCTATCATATGTTGACAGGTTTTGCATCTTTTATCGCCACAGGGTCCAGATTGACTAGGTTGGTTTTGACTAGCAATTGTTGTTAGCTTGGCCCTGACTAGGATGTCCTTTAGGTTTTTTGGTCTCCGGTAAGCTACTACAGGTTTGTTCGGAAGTATTAGGTTTAGTATGTCTGACGATTGCACGGTTGGCCAGTGGTTTGCGATGATTTTACCTACTTTGGGATTGTCTGGGTGATAGGTCAGAATAAATGGTATCCTATCAACCTTTTCTTTCTGTCCATATCTGAGTAGGTCATCACGGTTTGTTTGTTTGGCCCTTTGGATTGCCTCCGCAATCAGGTCTTTGTCGTAGCCTCGGTAAATTAAATGTTTAGCCAGCTCTTCAGACCTTTCTAGGAATCTTTCATCGTCGGAGCAAATTCTGCGTATCCTCAGTGCCTGGCTATATGGAATGTTCTTAATGCAGTGTTTTGGATGACAGCTGGTTGGGAGAAGATACTGGTGTTTGTCGGTTGGTTTCGAGTAGATGTCTGTGTGTAATTTGTTTTCCACCAGTCTGGTTGTTGTGTCCAGGAAAACATGGTTTGAGTTGGAAATTTCTGCCGTGAATTTTATTGAAGGATGGAAGTTGTTTGCCTTTGAAATGAAGTCATCCAGACTTTCTCTTCCATACTGCCACTTCATTTCTATATCATCGATAAAGCGTACCCACTGGTATGGTGTACGCTCAACCGATGCTAAGAGCTTTCCCTCAAGTTTTCCCATGAAAATGTTAGCATACGAAGGGGCCATTTTAGTACCCATTGCAGTTCCATTGATTTGTAGGTAGTTTTCTTCATTAAATTCAAAGTTGTTGAGTTTTAGGACAAGCTCCAGGAGTTGGATTAAGAAGTGTGTGGGTGGATTGTTTACAGTTCTTGTTTCCCATGCTTCGCTGCATGCCTGTAACCCTTCGTTGTGCGGTATGTTGGTGTACAAAGATGTGACGTCTAAGGAAGCAAGTAATGTATCTGGCAGTAATGGTTCACTAGCTTTGCTTTTTATGAGATAATCTGTCGTGTCTTGAAGATATGATGGTAATTTGTGGACATGTGGTCTCATAAAATGATCTAAATATTCTGATATCCTTTCTGTGGGGTGCCCGTTACCTGAGATTATAGGTCTGCCAGGGTTTCCTTGTTTGTGGATTTTGGGTAGAAGATAAAATCTACCTGCTCTTGGGTTTTCTGGGCTTAAGTAGTTTTTGGTTTGCTGGTCTATGTGTCCGCTTTGGTACGCCTCGTCAATAACATTAGTGATGATTTTTGCATATTCCAGCGTTGGATTATGGTCCAGTTTTTGGTAGAACCTAGCGTCACTTAGTTGTCTACTTGCTTCACTAATGTAGTCTTCCCTATTCATAACGACAACAGCGGAACCCTTATCTGCAGGCTTAATTATTATGTCTGTTCTGCTTTTCAGTGAGTGCAGGGCATCTGTTTCTTCTTTTGTCAAATTAGAATATTTGTTAGTATGGTTGATATGTCTGGAAATATCGTTTTCAACCGAGTTGATAAAGGCTTCCAGATTCGGAATTGAACTTTTTGGTGACGCTAGGTTCTACCAAAAACTGGACCATGATCCAACGCTGGAATATGCAAAAATCATCACTAATGTTATTGACGAGGCGTACCAAAGCGGACACATAGACCAGCAAACCAAAAACTACTTAAGCCCAGAAAACCCAAGAGCAGGTAGATTTTATCTTCTACCCAAAATCCACAAACAAGGAAACCCTGGCAGACCTATAATCTCAGGTAACGGGCACCCCACAGAAAGGATATCAGAATATTTAGATCATTTTATGAGACCACATGTCCACAAATTACCATCATATCTTCAAGACACGACAGATTATCTCATAAAAAGCAAAGCTAGTGAACCATTACTGCCAGATACATTACTTGCTTCCTTAGACGTCACATCTTTGTACACCAACATACCGCACAACGAAGGGTTACAGGCATGCAGCGAAGCATGGGAAACAAGAACTGTAAACAATCCACCCACACACTTCTTAATCCAACTCCTGGAGCTTGTCCTAAAACTCAACAACTTTGAATTTAATGAAGAAAACTACCTACAAATCAATGGAACTGCAATGGGTACTAAAATGGCCCCTTCGTATGCTAACATTTTCATGGGAAAACTTGAGGGAAAGCTCTTAGCATCGGTTGAGCGTACACCATACCAGTGGGTACGCTTTATCGATGATATAGAAATGAAGTGGCAGTATGGAAGAGAAAGTCTGGATGACTTCATTTCAAAGGCAAACAACTTCCATCCTTCAATAAAATTCACGGCAGAAATTTCCAACTCAAACCATGTTTTCCTGGACACAACAACCAGACTGGTGGAAAACAAATTACACACAGACATCTACTCGAAACCAACCGACAAACACCAGTATCTTCTCCCAACCAGCTGTCATCCAAAACACTGCATTAAGAACATTCCATATAGCCAGGCACTGAGGATACGCAGAATTTGCTCCGACGATGAAAGATTCCTAGAAAGGTCTGAAGAGCTGGCTAAACATTTAATTTACCGAGGCTACGACAAAGACCTGATTGCGGAGGCAATCCAAAGGGCCAAACAAACAAACCGTGATGACCTACTCAGATATGGACAGAAAGAAAAGGTTGATAGGATACCATTTATTCTGACCTATCACCCAGACAATCCCAAAGTAGGTAAAATCATCGCAAACCACTGGCCAACCGTGCAATCGTCAGACATACTAAACCTAATACTTCCGAACAAACCTGTAGTAGCTTACCGGAGACCAAAAAACCTAAAGGACATCCTAGTCAGGGCCAAGCTAACAACAATCGCTAGTCAAAACCAACCTAGTCAATCTGGACCCTGTGGCGATAAAAGATGCAAAACCTGTCAACATATGATAGAGACCAAGACATTCACTAGCACAGTGACTAAAGAAAAACTAAACATACATGGTCCACACAAAACGTGCAAAACAGAGAATGTGATTTATCTCATCACATGTAAGATCTGTGGCCTTCAGTACGTGGGAGAAACTGAAAAGCTACACATAAGGATAAACCTTCATAGATCTGATTGGATGACAAAAAAGCTGTACAGAAGCCCGGTCGCAGAACACTTCTCCTCCCCTGGCCACACTTTCAGTGATATAATACTTATCGCTATTGCCAACAACCACAGCTGGAGTTCCGAAACCAGGAAGGAAAAGGAATCATACTGGATACGCCGCCTTAGAACATTGAAACCAAGCGGTCTAAACCAAGAAGACTAGAAAATGAAAACTATGCACTAGTAGAATTTAACATTTTCTAAATCTTCTTATCCTTCAATTTTTACTATAAGAATAACCGGTATAGAACCAAATATCCGGGATATAATCTGCGTTACATATGTACACAAAGTAAAAATAGATGTCGCTTTGGCTTGTAGACTTTTAGGGAATTATACAACGTTTTCAGTTTCCGCAACTAGTCTATACAAGCTGGTTGTATTTATAGTTTTAGCACATGTGAAGATAGAAATGTAGAGGTTTACAAACGCAACGTTTTTGTGTTTATTTGTTTGTCGTAACTATGTTTTGTATTTGCCTTTGAAAAAGACTCATTAAGAGTCGAAAGCGCTTAGGCTAGTTAGTTACTAGTTTCGTACTGTTCGTCGTCAGTTTATTGCATCTATATATATATATATATATATATATATATATATATATATATATATATATATATATATATATATATATATATATATATATATACACACACACACACACACAATAAAAATATGGATTATTTGAAATAAGAAATAGTAGAACAAGGCTTAGTGAGTTAGTTTAAATAATCCGGATATGAAGGTACACAAGATAATGTATATAGTCTGCGAACCCAGAAAAAAACGTACAACTTAGAAAAGATCAACTACTACTTAAACTTTATAATTTTATTAAGCCCTTCATATATCACAGATGCATCGGATATGTGAATTTTTCTATGGGTATTTGTGTGTAAGTTGACTACAACTTTGTGTAACATGCTTAACGTAATTAAGGCGGTTTCCTTCGGCACAACCTTTATTACTATATAGTGTGTTATAAGAAAATACAATAACAAAACACGGATAGTAATAACTTCTTTGATACTCTAGCTATACCGCAATACGTTAACTGTTTAAAATAGATATATTGTTTTATCTTATTCCCACCGAACAACATGAAATCTCAGCAAACATAACAGAGGACAATCGCAAAACTGTCTAAATTTTGATTGTACCGGTTAATTGTTACGTCTTGTTTGAACTAAAGAAGAAAGGAAAAGGTAATGGAAAATTTATGTTGAATGCTAACTGATGACATATGTATATGTTATTGAAGTGATGATCTTGACTAGTAAAGACATATGTATATGCTATGGAAGTGATTATCTTGGCTATTGAACACATATATCTTGACTATTGAATATATATGTATGATATGAAAGTGATTATCTTGGCTATTGAAGACATATATCTTGACTATTGAATATATGTGTATGCTATGGAAGTGATTATCTTGGCTATTGAAGACATATATCTTGACTATTAAATATATGTGCATGCTATGGAAGTGATTATCTTGGCTGTTGAAGACATCTTGACTATTGAATATATGTGCATGATATGGAAGTGATTATTTTGGCTATTGAAGACATATCTTGACTATTGAATATATGTGCATGCTATGGAAGTGATTATCATGGCTATTGAAGACATCTTGACTATTGAATATATGTGCATGCTATGGAAGTGATTATCTTGGCTATTGAAGACATATATCTTGACTATTGAATATATGTATATGCTATGGAAGTGATTATCTTGGCTGTTGACGACATATATCTTGATTATTGAATATATGTATATGCTATGGAAGTGATTATCTTGGCTGTTGAAGACATCTTGACTATTGAATATATGTGCATGCTATGAAAGTGATTATCTTGGCTATTGAAGACATATATCTTGACTATTGAATATATGTGCATGCTATGGAAGTGATTATCTTGGCTATTGAAGACATCTTGACTATTGAATATATGTACATGCTATGGAAGTGATTATCTTGGCTGTTGACGACATATATCTTGACTATTGAATATATGTATATGCTATGAAAGTGATTATCTTGGCTATTGAAGACATATTGACTATTGAATATATGTGCATGCTATGGAAGTGATTATCGTGGCTATTGAAGACATATATCTTGACTATTGAATATATGTGCATGCTATGAAAGTGATTATCTTGGCTATTGAAGACATCTTGACTATTGAATATATGTGCATGCTATGGAAGTGATTATCTTGGCTATTGATTACATATCTTGGCTATTGAATATATGTGTATGCTATGGAAGTGATTATCTTGGCTGTTAAAGACATATATCTTGACTATTGAATATATGTGTATGCTATGAAGGTGGTGCTCTTGACTTTTGAAGACCTATGTATATGCTATGAAATGATGATTTTGATTACGTTATCTTCCTGCAAAGAATATTAGTGCCTTGCTGACTCAATTAGAACAAATATGTTTGATCAGATCATTGTGAATAATAAATTGATTGGAGCGAAGATACGTGCTTGAAGCTATACGGTTCGCAGTATATGCTATAAAAATTGGAATACCATTCAACATTCCAATTCTATCATATTATCATTAATATTATTCGTGTGTTCTTCTACTGGATTTAGATTTAACAAACCACTTGCCATAAGCTCTGAAGAAATAATGTAGACACCAGTATTACGAAAACATTTAATTGATAGAGAGTGGAGATCAGTGCTATTAAAACATTTGTGTGATTGGGAGCAGAGAACGGTGCTATTGAAACAGTTGCTTGATGGAGTGTAGAGATCAGTGATATGAAAACATATGTGTGATAGAGTGTAGAAACTAGTGCTATGAAAACATTTAATGATATACAGTAGAGACCAGTGCCATGAAAACATTTAAGAGATATACTGTAGAGACCAGTGCTATGAAAACATTTAAGTGATATAATGTAGAGACCAGTGCAATGAAAACATTTAAGTGATATACTGTAGTGACCAGTATTATGAAAACATTTAAGGGATGTACTGTAGAGACCAGTGCTATAAAAACATTTAAGTGATATACTGTAGTGACCAGTATTATGAAAACATTTAAGGGATGTACTGTAGAGACCAGTGCTATAAAAACATTTAAGTGATATACTGTAGTGACCAGTATTATGAAAACATTTAAGGGATATACTGTAGAGACCAGTGCAATGAAAACATTTAAGTGATATACTGTAGAGACCAGTGCTATGAAAACATTTAAGAGATATAATGTAGAGACCAGTGCAATGGAAACATTTAAGTGATATACTGTAGAAACCAGTGCTATAAAAACATTTAAGAGATATAATGTAGAGACCAGTGCAATGAAAATATTTAAGAGATATAATGTAGAGACCAGTGCATTGAAAACATTTAAGTGATATACTGTAGAGACCAGTGCTATGAAAACATTTAAGTGATATACTGTAGAGACCAGTGCTATGAAAACATTTAAGTGATATACTATAGAGACCAGTGCTATGGAAACATTTAAACTGCTAATACTAGTTCATTCATTAGGTCTCCAAGTATGTTCAGGTCAAATTCTTCCACAACATAATTATACTCGTCATTTAACCTGATCAAACCATTATGCAAAATGTTGCTGTAACTGTCTCACAATGTAAATCTGACCATACCTCAGACCTTTTTTAAAATTTGACTTTCAGTCCTTTTTATGAATCTTGCACTATAAATTATTACTAAATTTAACATATTTTAATGGTTCCTCGGTATGTTTGCCGCTTCACTTAGACCAGTTTTAGAGATTCTTTTAAGGAACAGATGAACGATTATGATAATCGGAAAACTATGACTCTTCCTTGATAATATTTTGAAAATCACAACAAATAGAACTAGCTGTGTCACATATTCTTTTCACTGGTATTATTAGCAGAAGGTACTGTGTAATCACAATAAATAGATTGGGAACATTTAAGTAATGTTGACAGCTTATAAATATTACAACTGAAAATCCTTAATGCATTATCTCTATTGAGTTATCTAAAGTATAGCTTAGTCTTTGGGGTGCCTGGGTTGTCGAGTGCTCTAGGGCTCTCACCTTTATAAATAACTGACAACTCACCTCTGCGTGGTTACGAGTCTAGGGCTCGGCCAATGTTTGTGTGTGTGTGTGTGTGTGAGTGTGTGTGTGTGTGTGAGAGAGAGAGAGAGAGAGAGAGAGAGAGAGAGAGAGAGAGAGAGAGAGAGAGAGAGAGAGAGAGAGAGAGAGAGAGAGAGAGAGAGAGAGAGAGAGAGAGATCTTGCCAGTAACTTTCCGTGGGTCAGTGTTTCCTTGCGAGGTTTTCCCGTGTTCTTCAGAACTAAATATAGAGGCAGCGAAGCTCAGACAATCATATACTGAAACGTGGTTTTAATAAACCCTACCAACCAACTTGAGTTTAAATACTCATAAAATTTGTCTTGTGTTCCTAAATTATTCAAGTCTTTTCACAGTCTTATTTGTCAGAAATATCCGATTCTGTTAATCTTTTTGCTCAGTAGAATAAATATAATGAAATATAATTCTCTTTTCTATTTCATTTTTTCTAACAGATTCAATTGAAGATAGTGAAACCATTTAACTTCATTTTAAAAAATTTCCCAATGTCTTATTTTTTTACTAGACATCTATCTTACTAATTATTGTATATCAATTGTATTTTCCTTGCCTATGGGGTGTCATATAATTTTAATCTTTTTTATTTAGGGAATGATAAATTGATTTCATATCAGATTTATAAATAAGCTTCTTCTAAGCAGTTCGTGTATATATAGTTCTTGATAATGGTTGGCAGGAATAATAGTTTAATACAAACAATACTATCATACAGGTTAGAGAAATTAAATTCGTACTCTACTACAGAATCCAGGGATAGCACAGTCTGTTCTGTCTGGTATATATTTATAATTATTTGTAATACAAAAAATCCTATATACCTTGATTTATTTAATAGGAATCTAGAACGACTGTGTATATATATGAGAATTAATTACTAGGTCGTCATGCGAGTGTGTCTGCTTCGCACGAGCTTATATAACAACGATTTAGTGCCATCATTTTTTAGATGGTTTGTTTGTTTGTTGAATTTTTACGGCGCACCAGCACAAAGAGGCCATTTAGCGCCATACAAAAGGTTATATTATTCATTATATTCATTGTTTTGGGTGATGCGTGCTTAGTCGTGACGGTATATGGGTTGGCGCGTGCAGGCAAGGCGATGGGTGCCATTTACTCGCTGACCTGGGTTCGAAACTCCATAGAGTACGAATTTAATTTCTCTAACCTGTATGATAGTATTATTTGTATTAAACTATTATTTCTGCCAACTATTATCAAGATTCTACTACAGAATCCAGGGATAGCACAGTCTGTTCTGTCTGGTATATATTTATAATTATTTGTAATACAAAAAATCATATATACCTTGATTTATTTAATAGGAATCTGGAACGACTGTGTGTGTATATATGAGAATTAATTACTAGGTCGTTATGCGAGTGTGTCTGCTACGCACGAGCTTATATAACAATGATTTAGTGCCATCATTTTTTGGTGATGCGTGCTTAGTGGTGACGGTATATGGGTTGGTGCGTGCAGGCAAGGCGATGGGTGCCATTTACTCGCGACCTGGGTTCGAAACTCCGTAAAGTACGAATTTAACTTCTTTAACCTGTATGATACTATTGTTTGCATTAAACTATATATCTAGACGTTTTAATATTATATGTCAAGTATACATCTTGTACTTTCGTTTATTTTGTTTCAAATGTGGTATTAAAATATCGAATAAACGAGCAACAACATTATCATTTTAACCTATGTTTCATGTATTTAGAAGCCTGTTCTATGATAAAAGCAAATATGCCTACTCAGTGTGGTCCTCATCGATAGTGGGTCTCTTTATAAGTTTGATTGTTAAGTCTAATTAAAGTATTATTAACAAGATTTTCAAATTATTCCACTGGTAAAATGGCATTGAAAAAAAAATGCATAAATGTCTTAACTGTTCCTGCAGTTAAAGCTATATACATCTACATTTTATTTTACATACATCTGAATTGCACCAATTTTTATCTTCAGGCAGAAGTAAATATTTTTTAAAAGCAAGTCTATATCGACGCTAACTGCACCTTAAATTATTAATTAGATTTGAACAGCGCAATGTGACAACCTAATAAGAATTCCGCGTACACATATTGTATGTTTCAAGCGCACTTTTACGTGTACCGAAAATACAAATTTGCCTTGTATTTCCTAATCCAAGAGCTAATATTTGTTTTAATTGTAGAATAGTGACCTCTTTCTACAAGTAGGTGATTTTCACTATAAAACTTTCCTTATTCCGGCAAGAATCGAACGATAGGCCTTTAGATCTTCAATCAGGCTTTATTTGCATATAACAAGCGGACTCGGTTATTAACACAATATAGATTAAACTCTCGAAGTGTTACCTTAATGTTATTAGACATTTGATTTCGTGTTATGCGACTAATCTAAATGCAATGGATTTTTAAAGGTGGTTAGTGATATGTGTCGCCAAAGAGGTCGGACACACAAATATATGCATATACAAATATGTGTCTTCGCAGCAGAAACACTGCTTAAATTTAAAGCGATATATTTCAAAATTATGTTGCAAAGCGTGTGTGTGATTAAGATTTTTAATGTAGCTTTAATATTTTTTTTAGTCATGTCTGAAGTGTGACAGTTTACAATGATGTCTATCACTGGATCATTATGCCGCAGAAATGTAGCACGATGTCCCATCCATTAATATTATCCTGACACCAGACTGACCAGTCCTAACACTAACATGCTGAGTGCCAAGTGTGGCAGCTGTTGGTACCATTTTTTAAAAAAAATAATCTTTGGTATGACTCGGCCGGGGTTCGAACCCATGACCTATTGGATACGAGGCGAAACAACGTAAACAATAAAACAATGAACAAAAACATTCTTATCATTATAACAACCATGACCTTGACAAAAATCTCAGTAATATTGCTACTCGTATTACTACTATAAAAGCAGTAGCAATGATATCAACAACCTTTAATTCTTCCTCTTCCTACTGCTACCGATGCTGCTACAAACGCTGTTACTGCTACACCAACACTACATAACTATTACATTTGCTGCTGTCGTTTTTGCTGATCCTAATCTAGGCTATGCATCTACACATATGTCCACTATAACTGCCACTTGTGCCGCCAGTGAGTACTAGAAACAGATTATTGCGCTATATTTACCGTGAAGATGATGGAAAGTACAGGCGTGTATCGTTTACAGTGGACGTAGGAGAGAACTTCTGGCAAATGGCCCTCTCTGGCAGCACAATACACAACTCTGAAATAAATGACATACTTGCACACTAAAAAGCACCTAAATTCATTCATTCTGACAAATTTAATGGTCATACAGTTGCAAATAACCACATATTGTGGCAAACGGGTGACATTTGTTATATATTTCATAGAAAAAGTGCAATATTTTATATTGAAAATGCAGATGAGATAGCATCCATTTACAAATATCATTAATATAAAAGAAAGCAAATTATGTTGAAAGTAGAGGAAATTAAAGGCATTTCTACCATTAGCAAAGGTATCCAAACAAACAATTTTAAAATAAAAAAAATTAAAGTATCCTGCAGGTTGTAAAAGAAAAACAGTTGTCCATTTTAATTAGTTTCTTCACTAGATTCATTTAAGTTATTGTCTGCTCGAGTTTACTGTATTTAGAGGAAACAAAGAATAGGATGATGTTGAGAAAGTAAAGAACGTATCAACTTTTTAAGTTAAAAATATTTATGCAAATACGAATAACGTAATTATTCCAAATATCAAACAATCGGTCATATAAATAAAACAGAAATAATAATAAAGATGCCTTGAAGATAATCTATCTATGGGAAAGAAGTCACATAAGAAAATAAAGGAATATTTTTTTAAATATACCTGCTGCCCGCAAAACAGAATCCATTAGCCGCCCCGAAGGTGGAAAACAAAACAGACAATGGAATGATATACCATGCTACTCCAAGTACTTCTTTACCCCAGTCCTGCGATGTAAGTATATATTCATATTTTCATTCTAGTTCATGCTAAACAGAAGACACAACAGCCTACATCTGAATGTAAATGTAATCCATTTGAAATGGTACTTACTATTTCTAGAATGGTTTCAAGCAAATAAACTGTAATACAGAATGAAATATGCTCTGTTACGCGCAAAGGGCGATGGATAGTACCCTATGATTGTAATATGCCCTAAACATAAAAGTTGGTCAAAATAACGGAAGCCAGCTAGCTAACCAATACCAGAAATTTTACCTATAAATTGAATATATATACATATATATATATATATATATATATATATATATATATATATATATATATATATATATATATATATATATATATATATATATATGTATATGTATATATGTATATATGTATATATATATATATATATATATATATATATATATATATATATATATATATATATATATATATATATATATATATATATATATATATATATATATGTATATGCATGTATGTATGTATGTATGTATGTATGCATGTATGTATGTATATATATATATGTATTTATTTGTACATATACATGTATGTATATATATATATATATATATATATATATATATATATATATATATATATATATATATATATATATATATATATATATATATATATATATATATATATATATATATATATGTGTGTGTGTGTGTGTGTATAAATATATATTTATATTATCTCTCTCTCCTCTCTCTCTCTCTCTCTCTCTCTCTCTCTCTCTCTCTATATATATATATATATATATATATATATATATATATATATATATATATATATATATATATATATATTGCGATGATAAGACATCAGGTTTTACTGTTTCTTTGGTTGACTGAGTCTGTAATTTCAATGAATTAACTTGATAGTCAGGTTGAATGAGACTACGACGAGATAAGAACTATTGCTTTGCTATGCTGGGGAACAGATTTTGACAGATTGTTTTTAAGAGACAGAGATCCTGATAATCAAGTAAACATGAGACAAGACAGTATGTGTGTGTTGTGATTTGGATTTTAACGTAGCTTTAATAAGTTTTCACTCCTACTGCTGCGATATATCTGCAGTGTGGCAGTTTATTGTCTTGTCTAGCACTGGAGATTCGTGCTCCAGATATGTAGTATAATGTTCCGTCACATAATCCGGACACCAGGCTGATCAGTCCTAACACTAACCTCTTATTGCTAAGCGCCAAGCGAGGCAGCTTTTTGTACCATTTTTGTAAGTCTTTGGTACGACCCGGCCGAGGATCGAACCCACGACCTCCCGCATCCGAGGAGGACACTAAAATTACTTGGTCACCGGAGAGGTTAAGAAAAATTATTAATGTATTTACTTGTAGATATAAGACAGCAATGCATTTACTTGTATACGTAAGACAGTAAGGTATTTAATTGTATAGCTAAGACAGTAAGGTATTTACTTGTACTGGTAAGAGTAAGGTATTTACTCGCCAAGCTAAGACGGTAAGGTATTTGCTTGTATAGCTAAGACATCAAGGTATTTACTTGTACAGTTAAGACAGCAAGGTATTTACGTTTGTAGGCAAGACAGCAAGGCTAGACCAATACTGATGTTTATTCGATATGTTTTTTTTTTGTTATAAATACAGACCTGATACGTCATATTTGTATTACATGTCCTTATGTGTCGAGTTTCATAAACTCTTCCTGGGATGTCCTGATTGATAACATTCCACTGAGTGAACATGTTACGTTAAGAACTGCAATATCGTCTAGGTAAAAGGTTACCAGAGTTTAATTGACAAAGAAAACTTCAATTTATTTGTGCGCTATGCATCATACTTTGTCATGCAGTGTGCAATTATGTTTACCAATAGATGTTCTGCAACTTGTAACTTCCGCAAATCATCAAAAATGTATGATGGATATAAAGTAATCATTTCTGTATATAATTCCATTTTATAGTTTGATAAGCTTTGTCTTGATGGTCGTACCACGTATAACTATACATTTTTGTGTGTTGGAATAAAGTTGTACTTCCACAGTCTACTGTTGTCTTTTTGGCAAAATTATTGACCATATGATGTCAGGTTGGATAGTTCGCATACAGTTTCGAGTATTTGTATAAACTAGTGTTTGCTTGTATGTTTTTGTTTATTTATTTATTTATTTATTTATTTATTTATTTTATTTTTTTATTCATGTTATAATACTTTTTTGGGGAATGTTTTTGTAATATAATGATGCATTCTACTTAATTATTACGACATAAAATCTCTCACGGAAGGAAATGAAGATAATGATGATAATGATGATGATGATGACGAAGATGATGAATGTTATTACGTATAATCGCACCAAAAAATCGTGATAGAAAACTAATTCCATGACGGAAGAAACTCGTTCTATAAGTATCTCAGTTTATAACGATGATGTGTAGATATTATATTCAAAATCCAACTTACAACAGCAACTGCATCGGACTCCAGGAGTTCATCTGCTGTCAGGACGGTGAAATAGGAGATATTTGCCAGAATATATATTACTGTCACCAGTAAGATCCCTGAAACATTTGCTCGCGGAAGGTTCCTAAAAAGCGCCCAAACGTTCAAAGTTATTAAAGCTTTGTTTCTGGTAGGTAAAAATATTGGACTAACTCATATTTCATCATTTGCTTGTATCCAATTTGTTTAAAAAAAGATCATAAACTTCCTTGCTACTTTATATGATTTACATAAAATCTAAGAAATAAATTAACAATATATTTCAGGAAAGAAATTTCTAAAAAAGGTAATATATAATTATAATAATTTTTGTAACAGAAACTAAAGATTGAGCTATATGAGCGAGTTTATTACCAATAAAAAAGATTTGACTTCTGTTTAGTTTAATGTTAGGAAGAAGTTTATTGTAATAAAGTGGATAATGGATATCTAGTTTCGAAAGCCAAGAAGTTCACACCTACACAGTTTCCAATTACGTAACTGGTTGTCTACCTATCCAGCACACTGTCTACAGAGATTTTTCTAATTTATCCTTAAAACGCCTTCCGACGATATATGTGGAAAAACAATATACTTACAAAACAAATAGCATTCGTGTAGTTATATCAGGACAAGACACAACACCAACATGTGCTGGGCTATCGTGGCTTATATGTATCTATATATCTATATACCTTGATATCTTCTTCGCTCGCACTCCCTGTTGGCTAAATGGCAGTGGACTTTGAACAAAGGTCTCCAACGTACACCGGCTCAAATGAGCCTAACAAATGAGCAATTTTCAAAGTTTAACGTTTGTTGTATCTAACTTCAAGGTTAAATATGCAGTGCAAATATGCCTTGATATGTATATCTATACTGAGTGTTTATATCTTGTCCATGATTGTAGATCGTAATTGTAATTTATAAACAACATATTACATCGCTATTTTCCCATGATTGAAGATTATAATTTAAAGGTCATTGGTAAGCAACAATTTTATTAAAATTTGACTTCATGGCCCCTGATATTTGCTAGGTCTACTCGTTAAAATGCAAGTAAACAGACGTGATATTGCTTAAATTTGTGGGAATTCTCCATTAGGATAATGGAGTTTTCTTCAAAAAGGTTTGTGCGACATAGGTCATGTGGTAATGTGTATAAGTTTGCTTTCATCAAAGTTATTCATTTTCATCTCCAACGGTATGAATTTTGGAAGATGATTAGTGCGCAAATAACGTAGGTCAGCGGCATACGTAACAATTATCAATGACGTATGGGCTAGGCTAGCAATTATTCTCTGCATTCGAAGGAGGTGATGCACATATTGTGAGGACATGATTGACTTTTAATTAGGACCTGGGACAACGGTTAGATAGAGACGATGTAAAATTGCGGTTAGGTAACAGGGCATGTCAAAGTTCGAAATAATCCTGAGACAAATGTCGTGCCATTTGAAACAAGTGCAATCAAATGAATTTTTATAGAACAGTTATTACCAACGGAGGAGTAGAGAATATTATTCTGACTTTGATGTAGGTGTTAAATTTGTGTGCTTAGATAAAATTAATTCTGATTGTCGAAACGAAACGAAAGCGTGTGCTTCCCAGATAAATTTCAATGTTTTAAGCATTCTTTATGAAAGTTTCGGCAGTCCAGATTTTTTGTGTGGAAGTCTGACTCCGAGGAACAATAGCAGGTATCTTTTCTAGTTAAAAATTATCAGAAGGAAAGGTGCCTTGATGTGAAGGACACGGAAAAGAGAAATTATGCTTAATAGGAAAGAGATATTCTCGGAAAGAACAAGGTATGTCTCAATCGCCTACAATACGTTCATTGATTTAGGTTTTTAATTATCTGTTGCATTTATGCATTTAAATTCATACTTTAATTTTCCTTGTTCACAGGTTAATTGTTGCATTCATTTGTCTTGAATGTTATATAACTGATGTATTTTTTAGGAACGTCTATAAATATTTCATTGATATGACTTTGCTCTAATTTCCTCGTTTATATGAAATATAAATCATGTGTCATAAAATTTAATGGATTACGTTTGATTCAAATCGTCTGAACATGTGTATTTATTTATTTAAAATATATACATCATGTATACAAAGAATTGATTTTACTATTCTATGTCAATGAATTGCCAGTTAGCAAATAATGTAGACAACACAATACGGAAAGTACATTCATTGATTTGTGCAATTAACTTGTGAATTCTTTCAGTCGAGAAATTGGAGCATGCGGATCGTCATCGTTTAGTTAGTGATTCGTAGCCTATAGGGGTACAGTACTCTTTACTGAGATGTCTAGTTATGCTACGATTCCAGTTAGGACTGTGGCTAGCAGCTAAGAATATGGCATTATTTTAATGATATTAGGGTTCTGCGTGTATCTGTTTGTGAACTGATCCATATTAACGATAGTTCCGTTGAGTAACTATTGTTACGTATCGGCTCGCTCAAAGTAATACAAAAAGAGTGACTACAATAAGTTTTGTAAATGTTAACAAAAATAATTTTTTCATAGAAAACACTGAGAAAATATGTAAAATAAGACTTATGTTTTACGATGAAGATCCAATTTTTTTTCTTCTAAACTTGTGCAAGCACATAAGTCCTGCAAATAAACAGTTCTAAAGCGATGCAGTCTGAATCTCAATTCTGTTACAAGATGGCGGATGATGACGTAAGACGAAGGCTAACACAAAATGTCCAGAATTTTCATTGAGAATCATAATTTGTATTGTTTTGTCCCAATTTAGAAACAATTTCAGCAAACGTCTTTGTCTAAAGCCAGTAATGTTGTTCTCCAAGGAAAATAATTATTTAGAAAGTAGATTGAAGTACAGTTAGAACCTCTAACAACACATGTTTTTCCTTATATGGACGAACGAACAACTCTTTCCAGCACTTAAATAGCTTTTATGTCATTAGAAACTCTATAAGATGTTATGCTGTGGTTCTCAACTTATGACTGACTACGACCGAATAGTTCTTAAAAGTAATTGAGCATGTAAAGCAAGCTAATATGTCATTTCATGTACACATGAACGAAGGACACGTGTGATTTCGAAATCACATCTAAGTATTACAAAAACGTAAACAAGTAAAATTTTAATAATGACGTGGTCACAGCCAATCATTTCTTTTCCTGACTGTTTACTTGCAATGACAAAACCTTCGTGCGAAACTCACATTTACGTCTTAAGTAAACACGATGTTTCTAACAAAATATTAGACCCATGTAGACATAATCATCATTGAGCAATAATTACATTAAAGGATATAAAAATGAAATAAAATTAAAATAGAAATAAAATAGAAAAAATAAAATCCTAATGCACTGTAATATTACTATAGGGTTATAATAATGTAAGATGATATCTGACGTGAAAAGATTGGGGAATATTGTTCGATCACAAAAGTTAAAAACCTGACAACTATTGCGTATTTATATATTTATGTGTACGATATAGTGGGAGAGAGAAAAGGTAAGGAAGTTAAGGTTATTGATCTGAAAGAGGCAAGGGGAGATAGATAGAAGAGGAAAAGGAATACGGCGACGCTGACCTGCTGCCAACATTGAATTTGGAAGGACCAGAAGCAACCAAGTTATTCATGATGCTGAGCAAATGTGTTCGTTTATTCATTCAATTGTCTGACGAAAATTGTTTTTTCGGTATGAAGGAATGACTGATTGCATTTCGTATACATTTTTTAATTTTATTTCTAATAGCATTTAAAAGCCATCAATTTATTTCAAATTGTGTGTTAATATTTCTCGATCTGGGCGATAACACAGTGGTCGATCAACTCGTAATAATGATAACTAAGCAAAGCGTCACATAACAAGTGGGGCATCACTAACACTAACTTAACGTCAATCTTTGTGGAATAAATTTTAGTTCTATTATATATAATTTGAGAGGATATATTAATCTATATTATTCATTAAAATTACTAAGTGCTGATTGACATTTTGAACAAAAGCAACATTTTCGGATTATTGAGAATTCATTCAAAGACATTCTGGACCAAATGATTAAGATTCATTAAGACTACTGGTACATCGGCAATTTCAAGATTGGAGTTCATTTAGAACAAACACCATTTGAATTCATTCAGAAAATGTAGTTTTGGACTTAGAACGTTTAGTTTTATTTTTGATGTCATTGTTAATGATACAACTAATAATAGTAATAATGATATTAATAGCAAATAGGTATTTGATGATGTTAACTCATATTATAATATCCGTTTCTTAGACCCTCAACATGAACAGAATATTGTAAAAATAAGAAAAAAAATTAGTATAAAAGCACAGTGTCTATGAAATGCATTAATATAATAAGTTGGAGTGCATATCTTTCAATATTTACAATAAAATCTGCTATTCGCGAAACTAGTCATATTTTTTGTACTGAGAAACTATATTTGCTTGTTCATTCTATAGAATAGCATCAGAGTAAGCAAATGACGTTTTAAAAGTATTTGTTTTTTTTAGGAACATTGTATTACAAATATAATTTGTAATTTTTTCTCAATTTAGGTTCTTTTCACATGACTAAAATGAAATAATACCATTTAAATATTGTGAACAAAGTTCATTGTTTATTTTGAGCATTAATATGGGATTTTATTAGGAACATCTCTATTCAAATTTCAGCCGTTTCAATTTTGAGAATAGATAGCTACTGAAAATATTTTTTTGTTTTCGTGTTTATTCCGTTAATTAGGTAAAGAGCAAAAGGTCGTGAAAATACACTTAATGTAACAATTTATGGAGTATATACTTACACGAAGGGATTTTCCAGCTCCTCTGTTAAGTAGTTCAAATTATTCCTGAAAGATTTAAATTATTAAATGTAAAAAACCCAACAATAAATATTGAAAATAAAAACGACTTAAGGGATGGCAGATTATATGAATCCAATGTTTTTTCTTTACTAGTGGCTTTCTATTTAAAATGGTGCCCAAATATAACTAGTCTTCCTAAGACTGAATGGCAATACTCAATATATTTAGGATCAATACAACTATTTAGAGTATGATATTTGGTGTTAAATTATACAAGTATATTTTAGTTTTAGAGTATTTGGCGTTAGATTCTACAATTATTTTATTAGTTTTAAAGTAATTTAAGAAATAAGGATGATAATTCATAATTTAAGTATGCAAGAGTAGAAATTTAGTTTAATATTAAATAGTAAGCATTCATATGGTCATTTGTTTAATTTGGATTTTATTAGTGAATAATATTATCCTTGCATTCAGTATTTGTTGAATAGTAAGTGGGAAAAAGTTTGCATTTACCACGAATCATAGGCCCACATGGCAGAGTAGAAGGCTAATGCTATAGATGCTGGGGAACTCGTTGTACCTTTGAATCCAGTTTGCAGGACGCTGAGATGACCTGCATGAAACAAATTGTATACCTTGAACCTGTAATTCTCCTTTAGCAAGAGAGACAACTCTACAAACCCAATTTGAACAATTTGACTTTCGTCGGAAGAGTTGTTCACTCGTTATTTTCAAGTTTCATGACTTCATGAATAATGTAAAATATTATGCTAAAATTCATCCAATTCAAAATTTTAATAAAAATTATAAAGAATATCAAGAATAATATTTTTATTTAGATTTAAACAATCGTTTCCAAATATTGGTAAAGTACACAAAAAGAATATCAGAGGTTTTTCCGGTCCTTTGAACTAATAACATCTAGTTTTCTTCATCAAATGATCTAAATGTAACCAATGAAAATGCATGTTAGGCTTAGTAAAAATTTGTAATTGTATACTACAGATTTTCTCAAGGTGGAAGGGACAACTTTTGTGCACACTGTAAGAAATTGAACAATAATTATGTCATTCATTTAATCTTAGATGTCAACGCTCATAGCAAAATATGTTTATGCAGCGCAGGCTCAAAATATCGATGCATTTGTCACTTACAAAGGAAATTTTGACACAAAGTAATGCCGACATTGAAATGCAAGTCCTTTCACTGTCATCGTTTTATAAAACAGTGTGTACTAAACATTTCGATGCAAAATAAATAGTTGATATCCATGCCGTTTTTTTAGATATATTCTAGTTGTATTGACTTTCATTTTCTACTGGCGTGAGTTGCTATCTCTACTTCCTTGACGACTATCGCTATTTCATTGTTTAGATGCTGTGATATAAGCAATGAAGGTGTACGTGTTTCACGAAAATTCTTAAAACAACACAAGCTCAAAACTAGAAACATTTATTCACATTTTTAATGTTTAAACAATAATAGTTTCAAAAGTCACATTCTAGCCTTAAGTTAATTGCCCTACAATAGCTTGAAATTGAAATGAAATGTAATTATAACTTGTCAATTGATATCAATATAGATGGAGTAAAATTGGGGGTTGTCTAACTAAATTCAGTTTATCTTCAATACTTTTATATATTTGTAGCTGAGTTCACAAATGGTTTGGAGATATATCAAGTCCATAAATTGTATCCACATTTCCAAAATGTTTTAATATTCGTTGATCAATATAAATTAATAAACATGAATAATTTAGTTACTAAATTGCTATACGATAATCATCAAAGTCCAGTTTGAACTTAGAAATCGACATCTAAAATGTTGAAACTGCATTAAAATGTGCCATTAAGAAGAACAGAATACAATTATCACATGGTTTGACGGCTTAAAATAAACTGGGCTCAAATCCCTAAGAAGAATTCTTCAGAATGCGTTGTCTCGTTGTCTCTAACGTAGCACTATGCAAAAATCGAACATTATTACTAGATCAAAACTTTATGTCCCTGTGACCAAAACAAACGCTCTTAGATATTATAGGAGAAATACTTGATTGATTAAAGTGCAGCTTGTTACAAATATTTATGTTTTCTCACCTTGAGCCATCCTCACGATTCCTCCGACAACAATGATTCCCAAGGCAATGAGTTTGACGAGCGTGAAAATCACCTGGATACTCGACGCCAATGATATGTCGTAACAGTTGATGATACAGATCGTAACTAGCAAACAAAAATTATCATTTGACAAAATTCACAACACACATGTGCAATTGTTAGTTTGTAAAAAGTGTCTACTTTGAGAAATAAAAGCCAAAATATTTTTACGGCTTTATAACATGCACATTGTTCTGATATCGCCATTCATCAAACGTAAACTGTATGAGAACAGTGTTAACGGAAGATTACATTTTATCAAATTTACTTCATATGGAGTAGAAGTAAAAAATATTAATATTCTTGATTTACATTGATTGAATATATTTTCAAGTCAGTATTACATAAATTTAAATCTTAAAGGAAAAAATAATCACAAAATAAATATTTATAAATTTATTAACCTACTGTCTGTCATCTACAAATGTCTGACCTTAAAGCCATGTTATAAAGAATTATGACGCAAAATTAAAGTAGTTGTAATACATACATACATACGCATTAATGTAAGCCTGTTTCGACCTTACATGAAGATGAAAGAACGCTTAAGAGATTAAACAAAATTTGTAAATCTTGATTTCTTAAAAAAGCGATCGTTAATTCGTATCTCATCTAGACATCGCATTCGAACACTGAAAAATGGTACTGCAACCTTCGTTATAACTGCTTATTTTCCTTTTATATACCATTTTGTTTGCCTACCATCTAAATGGAGTAGGCAAAAGAATCTAAGAATCTCTTAAGATAACGCTTCTGATTACGTCCTATTAAAATAGAGGGACAAACGATAATTAAAGATTTTACGAAATTGCTCATGAACTGTATGAAATGACAGAAATAATTTCCGTTTCTGACCCTTGGCGAGAAAAACCTCTAAATTTTCCTACAAGTTTCATGAATTTTTAAACAAAGGTTCATATAAAATGGTCCTATACGTATGACTACGTTTATATCATTGACGTTTTGTTCAATGAATGATGCATAAAGCGCTTACAATTACTACAGCGATCTCGCTGCAATCGCACTAGGATGCATTGACGTCGCACGCTTTGGTATGGTGTGATGTGATAAATTTAATCTCTCAGTTCGGTAGTGAGTTAGTATTGAATTTATGAAACAAGTAAAATAATTTCAAGCTTTTGCGAGTCTAAGCGAGCAAAAACTCGAAATTATTCAACACATTTCGTAAATGTATTGTTAAAATTATTACCCATTTGAGATTCTGTTTATTACATAGTTTTACTTGTTTATGCACTTGCAAAAGGTAACAAGAAAAGAGTGAAGACAACAAACTTTGTAAAATTTAACAAAATAATTTTATTTCCCTAGAAAAACAAAATCAAATTGAGAAAACAAACTTAGGTTTTTCGAATAAAATCCAAAATTAATTCAAGAAATAAAAACTAGAAGTCCTATTATTTTAAAAATCCTAAATGAATCTGAGTTGGAGTCCCGATGACATACAAAATAGAGGGCAATGACGTCTGTCGTAGCCTTCAAAGTAAAGATGTGTTAGCTGTTCTTTCTTGAATCACAAAAATTAATTGTCTAGTTTTGAATTCCGAATAAATTTTAATGAATGTCTTTTTCCAAGAATTTTGTAGGAAACACTTATTAATTTACAGGAAGAAAAATCAAATGAATTCCGTAAGGTAAAATTTCAATTCAAACTAGTCAACACAAAACACCTTTAAGAGGCAATGCTTTAGAGCCCACATAAAGCCCAAATTCTATCCAGAAAACAGTTATACACGAATTGAAGACGCAAAACTAATTCCCGTGTGAGGGTTACTTGGTAACCTTTCCTGAAGAAAACAAGCTTTTTAAATGCCTAAAATCACGTATTCTCAGTATGGCATTAACTGAAAATAATGGTTCTTACTTTGGGAAAGAATTAAAAAATAAAATGTTGGTTACCAGATCTGCCACTATTTCTAAATCAAGGTCAGGTACTAGATACAGTTTTTCATTTTTTATAGCAGTCAGGTCTGAACTGAATTGAATTTCTCAAACAATGTAAAATCCAGTAAACAAAGTTACCTTATAATAGCATGTAATGGAGTAAAAATATTTAAAACTAACAAACAAATAATTAAATTGAATATACATAGCAATTGCTTCTATTTAATAGAAACAGTTTAGAAAGAAAAAAAATGAAATAATTCGTTTATTATGGTTCAGACGATGCATCTTTCAATATTTTGCGGATACAGATCGTACCAGGTGCTAGTTGACGTAATATTGAGCAGGTCGACAATTTATATCATTTGAAAGTAGATTTGTTTCTTTAAAAATTATAAATCAAAAAGCAGCAGTCCTTCCAAATCAATAGAACGTTTGACATAGGTAACAACTTTTTTAAACACTGGATCTCCGATGAAAATTAATATACAATGACACATTGATCACTTTGGTTCAGTTAGACGTGCCAAATACATAAATTCCAATGAAAATGTTCTACCTAAAGCGTACCACTTTCACTAATCTGGATGCAATTTTGCAGTTTGCAGAATAAATAGGATTGCAATTGTTAAATATTCATTTGAGGGGATTGCTACTGAATGCAGCAATTGAACCAGATTGAGACTGAAGATGCCGAGCAACGCAATTTCAGATATAATGTATTTGCGACCGGATATTTGTTCTATTTTATTGGGAGTTATTAGATAACGTCAGAAGACTGGACCTTGTAGACATTCTTCTTGAAATAAAGTTGATTTTATTTACCCCAACATGAAGCAGCAGGAAGGGTGAAGAGACCAGATTTTCAGACCGAAATAAAGCTTCTTACGATAGGTGAATAAATACAAGCGCTGATAACATTAAAGTACAAGGGGGTGAACAGACCAAAATGTCAGACCATATAAAGCTTCCTACGACGAGTGAAAAAATACAAGCGTCACTGAGACCTCAAACCGGGTTATTTTTCGTGCGTAAATACATTTACTTCAGTCGTCACCACTTGTGACTTCACAGAGTCAAGGGTGTAAATAAAAGGATAACGATGCGGTCAGTAATTAAATCATTATCATAAGAGAGAGAGAGAGAGAGAGAGAGAGAGAGAGAGAGAGAGAGAGAGAGAGACAGACAGACAGACAGAGACAGAGAGAGACAGAGAGACAGAGACAGAGACAGAGAGACAGGGACAGAGAGAGTACTGAAATAAATTATAAAAAATTAAAAAATTACCGAATTTATATGCGTTCGTCGAGCAAAATATTGACCAGAAAGTACGTTTTGAAACCCGAGTACGTTAATAATACTGTAAGTCGTGATAACAGGTACAAATGGATATTTCGCTTACACTACGGAGTTGATAAGGCCCGAAATAATGATAAAGATATATTGTATTAATCGATGGAACATATAATCTTTTACCTGGTTACAACGACGATAATAACAACAACGACAACAACAACCAAAACAAAATCCACAGCCGGTATCACAATAACCGGGCAAAAAATTCGGAGAAGGTCTTGCTACTGGCAGTGTAAATCTCTTCCGTCACCCGGTAAACTTGTCCTAATAACGTCGTTTCTGACGTACAAAGGTTTAGAAATCCTTATTGGCGGAAGATGAGCCGGTAATTATTCCCCAGAAATCATTAATGATGCAGCTACTATTTATTAGAGATTAAATAAAGGCGGTATCATGGACATAAATGTTTATCGGTCCCTCATCGATGAAATCATCGATGATTACTGCAGTGATTGAATGTATGCAATTAGATTAGTGATAAGAAAGTAAGATGATATGTAATGTGGGCATGTAATTGTCAGGGTGATAAATTTAAGATTATCTACGTATAAAGTAATTTGCGGTGATGGACTTGGCGATACTGCTAAGGGTTTGTTTTAAAGGAGAGCCCAAAAAGCTATACCGATTGAAAATCAACTGAACATGAAAGCTATTGATGTTATTCGTGATAAAAGTATTTGCGCTGTTGGTGATGTTGCCGGTAAAGCATTCTCAGCAATACGCAGAAAGCTAGCGGTTAGACGTCAGCCAGTAAAATTGCCCAGGACGGAAGTTATGCCTGAAAATGTTAGTAAAATAATAAATCTAGCTGCGAATCAAAACTATCAGAGTTGGCCGGTGTACCCTTGTCAGAAAAATAAAAAATATAACTGGTAGTCTGATAGCAGGAAACGGTCATCGTGTTAGATAATGACAAATATAATGTTCAAACTTATATCTGATCCAGTATTTAACATGGATGTGCCAGTTCTCAAGGATGAATCTGTGTGCGATTATCAATATTATTCTTATGACGCACGCGTACCTGACTCACGTGGAAGAATCGACTTATAAGTTCAGGATACAAGTACATATTTCTTGACGGTAAGGCATTCATTGAGATCAAAGGTAGAGTTTTGAAAGCAGATAATACAGCCTACGGAATTGGTGATCGTGTTGATTTTGCTAATAATAGCGTCATGGCGTTATTTTAACAGTGCACCATACATGATTGACAGAAAGAATACTGAATCATGTCTCGAAAATATTGATGTTGCTACGAAGAAACAACTATGATAACTCGAGATCAGCTGATCCATCAATGGTCCAGCAAAGGATACCACTGATCAACCCAAAAGTAGAAACGTAACATCGAATTCAGCAGGAACTGAAGTTTAATCAAGGAATGAAAATTTCAGCATGTGATTTATATCACGCAGGTCAGTGCTAAATATCAATAAAGAATTTTCATGTGTGATTGTGCTCTCATATATAATTGGATTCTGCAGACCTGTTAGAAAAGGTATGCTTGGAGCTAAACACACCGTGATACTTGTTAGAAAAGCCACTGACAATGCTGTAATATGGCGCTCTACTGGGGTTGATGCAGGAAAAGTAATACTAACAAAACTTTCGTTATGGTTGCCGACAATGATTGCATCACTCACCGAAGAACAACGGTTACATTCTTTTATCGATCAAGGTGGCAAATCAACGTTGTCATGCTTGATGATGACAAGAGACGGTATTCAAAACGATATTAATGGTATGATCACATGGCAAATACAGCAAGGGATGTCAACACCACGACATATATTTATTGTTTTCCAAAATGCTGAACGAGTAAATTCACAGAAGCGAAATTAAATGGCTTCTGACAAGCTTGGAGTTTTCCTTGAGAATAAATGGTAACCAAGAACAACATGAGGAAGTGTTGTTGAATTTTTAGAATGATCATGCCATGCTGCGTGTGTTTATCATCGATTAATGACATTCATGCAGCGTAATCAAAATATTGATTCTAGTTTTTAAATATCCCAGCGGAATTATACGATATTATATCCAATCTTTTATTTCTTACTCGAACATTTGGATTATATATATATATATATATATATATATATATATATATATATATATATATATATATATATATATATTCATTCGAGCTCGTGTGGCAAGAGGAATTAGAGAGCAATTGCTGTTATCCTCTCAGACAAAACAATGTTGCTTGAAGGTGTTGGTGGGCAAATGAGAGTCAATTGATGCCCCAGTCGAAAACATGTAATTAAGCTGCTCATGATATCATAATGTCAGTGTCAGTCTGACTCCTAGTCAGATTAAAAAGCTGCAATCAGCATCAAAAAGGAACTATGGAATACAGTATTGCTGAAATCGGAACAGATCGCAGGTGGTTTAAATAAATTATCACTGACAGAACGTCAACTCATACACTTCACTGACGCCAAACGATCATAGATAGGTGTTAGAGCTAATCTTTATGCGGGAGTCATTAGCGACAACGCCAAGACGGGTGGTATATTTTCACTTCTTGCAGCTCTATATAGCCTCTGCAGCCCCAGCTGTAGTAAAAGCAGTTGCAGTTATTGCTGTTGGAACTGCTGCTGAGATGTCACTTTTGAAAGCAAAAGGTCACTGAATAAAAATGTCCAAAAATGAACAGGGAAAGGTCTAAGGTCCCCATTCATGGCACGGTTGAGGTCTAAGACTTCCCAGGATACTTCGCTTATGATTCCCATATCAAAGTTTGATATACTTGATATTGCTAATATTTAAACATAAAAATCTTCAGAGGTATTTTTTATGCGTGATGAATTACTAAAACAGGCAAATATCCAGGAAACTGATATCATTAATCTCGACGGAAGTTCTGGTCCTGTTACTTATTGGGTTGTATTTGCGATTGATCCACATGGAGTTGTTTATTTCGATTCGTATCGGTTGGCGCCAATGAATGAATTTTTAAAATATGTTTGCATAGTGCAAAAATACTCGGCTTCAAATTACCCTCTTGTACTCGACATTACAAACACAGAAAATAACCAACCATCCGATATGTGGATGTGAAGTACTCGCTGTAGTCGACGCTACGTCAAGGTCTCTAATACCGCTTCATAAAGTCGTGCATGATTGTACCACGTCGTCTAACGTTTTAAACAGGTCTTAGTGTAATATACAATGGTAAATATTTACGGAAGATCTATTCGAGGCAAGCCCTAAGGTGACCTATCCAAATATGTAACCTTTGACGAGGTTAAAAATCAGTTTTCTAATCTTTTGAGTCTCGCAAATGTGGACCAAAACGAAGCTGTTGTTTTTCTGGATTAACAAGGACGGTTAAATACGACATTATCCCGTTGACAGATATTCTGCAGGTTTCAGGTGCGACCTAAGATAACTTAGTGGTGTTTACTAAAAATGGTAAAGTTAAAAACTCGAAGGAATATATTCCAACACTGATGGGAGAGATTACTGGACGAATCAGAAGAACTAGAGATATTATGTATGGTAATCTCAACATGAGCAAAAATACAATTACCAATGCGAAAGAACTAAAATCAGACGATGATGTAGCAACCGAAAAATATAAAGACAACAACGACTCCATGATAATAACTTAGATCAATGATCGTTTGCTATCCGCAGATAATACAATGACTGGTTTTCTCAATATGGCTAATAATAAAATTGCTGATCTTAGAGAATCAGACTCAAACGATGACGCTACGAAATGCGTGGACAATAGCAACATCGCGATGATGACAATCAATGATGGATTAGCCAAAATTAGATCTAATTATACTACTCAAATTCACGTGTTGACAAATTTCGTAGAAACACGAATACAACTATTCATGTCCAGCAGTTATTAATATTAAGCTCTCTGACTTCAAAAAGATTACCAATTGTGAAGTACATGCAGTAGAGTCTAGATCAGCATTACGGACACCACTCAATAAATCCTGATATCAACCATCGCGCTGAGGTTACCGGGATATACAGCTTCTCAGTATTAGGCGTTACAACATTTAGAATATTTACCACAATTTCACGGCGTTATCATGTCCTGTCTTCGCCAGGTGGAGCGTTTGCATCCATGTTAGTAGTACTCGATCAAAACGATGAGAAAACATTTGTTGTGGAACCCGAATAATAAAACTTCCCCGTGTTGTACTATTGGTTCTTTGAACTCGTCGCCAGCATACCACCCACTTAATATTTGTAATTTTATATAATGAATCATTCAATTGATGTTGCAACGCAACATTTCACATACGAGCTAGTATGTTAGTGGCATATCTAACTGAAAGATATCACCGATGAGTATACAGTAAAACAAAAATGTAGCCCAGACGTGTCTTTGTTACTGATATAATTGTACACTCTGCATATGCAGTCATCTCTGGAAAAATAACGGTGATTGGAGCATTATCAACCATATACGTGATAGCACCAGATATAGGAACTGGCGTTTCAGTTGCAACAGAAATTGCTAGTACTCTTAATATCATTGCAAAAAATACCAACGTGCGCAGTTGATAAATTAGACTAAACTACAATAACGTTGCGCAAGGTAACACACGCATACGCAAAATTATCTTCGTTGATATCATAAGGTCTCAACGATGGAATAAAATAAGATCCGGAATTCACAGAAATGATTACAATTTATTATGAGGAAATGACACAGTCAATGACGGAGTCACGATCAACGAAAAACGACATTAGACCAACGATTTAATAAAAACTAATAATGTCATAAGAATCATTACAACAGATCGTCGATAATATATTTACTTTAAAATTCATGATGATATCAACAAGATAAACCAATCCTTAGTTCAACGTTAGCTTTCCAGCTGCGTTCCCAGCCTTGGAAATAGCACTAGCAGAACGATCTAAGTCATTCGATGAGTTTTAATCAAATAATTCATTAGTGGTTTTGTATAACAATAAACCCTATAGAACCAACGATGAGCAAGTTGTGAGTATACCTTCGGGCAATTATCAAATCGAACAGATCAATGATGAGTTTCAGCGCAGAATCAAATCTATCACAGGCGAACAATTCAAGATCGCTATTAGAGTCAAGAAACAACGTTATCAGAAGCGAAGCGATAGAAATATCAACGCCTGATTATAGCGTTGATATTTATCAATCATTGGTTCGAACTGTGCTAGGATGACCAGAAGTACAACCACCAGCACCTTCATCGATACCACAGTTGCAACGCAATGGTTACTTTCCAAAGAAACGAATATTTTTAAAACTTCTAGAGTATCAAAAAATCCATGTTCGCATGAAAGTGCAGGGTTATTTTATTGCGCCTGATGGTACAAGGCTTCGCAAGATTGAAGAACTCTATATGCTTGTGACAATGTAACAAACCGATCGTCGACGAAAAATCATTAAAGAATTTTCTGACGCGATTAAATCTGAACACCAACGGGTACTCGGTGATCTACGAAGTTTATTTTCTAGTATATAACAATACTACAACAATGATATGAGTCAAAAGATCATTAAAACGCTACAACATCCAAACCAAGTTGCATGAGACCTCGAGTTTTTCAATCGGGTCATAATCGAAACAGTGATTGCTGGCAATGAGGATATTAATGGTAGAGTTCTCCACGTAATAACACTTAAACAATGATAACGTAACCAAGGCAGATATTAAACTGCCAAGATTTGTATTACCATGAGTTAAGTCCGATGAATTGGCAAAAGCCGTCATCGATGTCATCGGTGAATATTTTTCAGCGATATTAGAATCATGGAGAAAAATATCACTGTCAGCGGACATCCTCAAGCACAAAAATGATCCATAATGTGTAGGTCGTCATATTTCACAAGTTGTTGTCGCGATCACATCAACGATTGCAATCAATGTTTCATGTGATCTGATTGATCGCAGCTATTACGTAGAAATTGAAAAATACTGTCAGGCCTAGCAGGAATACATTTTATACATATTCACTCCTCAAGCTTCACACGGAACATAGATTGTGTTAGAACATATTAATCCGTTAAATGTACGATGTCATAATCCGCTATTGTCAGAGATACATTTAAAACATATTGACGAGCGCGGCTATATAACGGATATAAAAGAATTTTTGAATATAAAGTTTTGTGTGTATTCGTAGGACGTCATCGTAAATCTTGAATATCAGGATTTTATAACATAAATGAAAACGTCTGTCTTGAAAGAGCTAACAGACAATTATTCATGTGGTATTATTAATGTACGAACATGCAAGAGTTTTTGTATACAAGAAAGAGGTCCTCGAAAGTGCCGTTAGAAAATTTTCGACACTTTCACGCACAAAAAAGTTTAGTGTTAATACACTTAATGATGAATACGGTTATGAATAGTTTTTGTTAACGCAGAAACAGTTAAATGAACTGTAATGAGAACATATTATTGCTATTGTATGTGACAGAGATCAAATCTGAATTATGCACATTCTTGCCTTAAACTGTCCATATTCTGGGTTGTAACTCGACAAACAAATCAGAATAAAATATTAGAACCAGACTAGATATTATACGAAACTTTTTATCTTATCTGCTAAGTCGGAATTTTAAAAACTTTTTACCAGTTTATTTTACCAGTTTTTGTAATTTTTCAGTGTAAAAAGGTCTAATATATCAATGCTTTTTAGAGATTTTGAAAATTTTGAGGCCAAACTCCCGATCTCCTGTTCTAAATGATTCTATTAGAACAATTGAGAATCTTTGGAAAATTCAATAAAACTGAATAGATTCTTTTATTGAGTTTTGATGAGTTTTCACTGATTTTTGATCAATTTTTACTAAATTTGTTTCTGAATTTGCCCGAAGACGTTTAAATTTCTCTAATAGAATCAATTAGAAAAGGGGAGGCGCTTTTGCCATTAAAATTTTCAAAATGGGATTAAAATCAGTAAAAATTGACCACCTTGCAAAATCAGGCAGTAGAAATAATAAGATTGTTGCAAAAATTAAACTGACCAGGAATAGTTTCTTCCATTGATCATAAACAATAAAAATAAAAATAGAATTCCTAATACTCATGACTTTGACGAGGATTATATATAACTTTCACTTTGTTGCAACCTTGTTACTACTTTCACTTTCACAATCCCCCAATGACCTTGTCATCGACAAAGTCCTTGACTTCGTCAAGGGATTTACAAACATAAATAATCTTTTTCAACTGTCTTACATGCCCATTCACAAACATATTTGGTTCGTATTTGTGAGACAATTATGATCTAATTTTTTTTTCATTCGCGTGTGCGACTGAAACGAATTGTTCAACTTGTGTATTATCGACAGTCGCCATTAAATGCTAGAGTAATTTTGTAACCTGTATTTGGCGGGTAATGTATATCTACCTTCGAAATTTCGTTTCTGCAGTGATTCAAAATAATAAAAAATTTTGAGGATAAAGTTGATCAGATGTTTCTATTCCAACGTCATGTAATTTTTTTAATTGCAGAAATAATCAATAAATATTTTCGTAATTCATTATATAATAAATATTTGTTAAAAATAAAACATATTTCTTTCCTTAAATCAGGTATGTATTTATAGCATACCTAAGGAAGGCACAACACATGATCTTAACTAACTTAATTCTAAGAAAGGAACGTAAACTTAGCAACTCTAATTGCAGAAATGCAATTTAAGGTGTTTTACACCTCCGTTTTGACTCAATTACGGTGATAAATTTCACATTTGCAAATCATTGTCAGGACAGTGCTGCTGCTTCATGAGATTTATTTTCTTTTTCATAGATTTTTACTTATAATGAAGTTATATCTGAGGTGATATAAATATTTACATGTATTTACATATTTATATACATTTACATATTTATTTACATATTTACATGCATTTAATATTTGCATGTTTATTTACATATTTACATGTATTTACATATATGCATGTATTTCATATATACATATTTACATACATACACATACATACACACACACCACCACCACCGGAGTCTTCTCTACTTTCAACAGATTTCTGCATACCCTCCCCCATAATCAACTCTGGCAAGTGCAAAATAGCACCACCACCTGGTAACATGGTGAGAAGGTGTACACGTCTGTTGAATACCGATGTTTGAGTGGATACCCACTTATAGCTGCACCTCTATTTCTTATATAGTTAAGCATACTTATATTTTGATCCAGAAATAGTTTACACAAAGGGCGTGTATTATTTTTTCCTTGTTTCTCTCTATTCTTAACATTTAATCCCTGGCAAAGTCGGAGAGGCAAAAAACCTCACAGATTAAGAAAAATGAGGATAGTGTTGTTAATTTTTCAAAGACCAACAAAAAATAATTCAGTAATAGGTGAATGTGTATAAATGCGAGTGAGGTTACTCTTTATCTCTCTACATGTCAATGACAGAGTTATCTCCCTTGACAATGTCAAGAACGTTAAAATCAAAATGATTTTGTGTCTTCAAAACGTTTTGGGCTTAAGACCTGACATACAATAAATTACTATTTTTATTCTACTTTGTTATTTTTATCATGAAGCTCAAATTATTTTCTTTTCTTTTCTATTTCAGGAGTGGTGGTGTACTTAAATATCATGCTTTGTTTGTATTTCTTTGAAAATGCTGATCTGTATATTTTGTCTACGACATGTTGTTCTGAAGATCTCAAATTTTAAAATATTGGGAAGCTACATATCTCGATGGAAATTCCATTTCTTCCCATGTATTGATACATATAACCGGTCTTGAACATTTTATTTTTATTATTGCCAGTACCAATTCGGATTTTATGCAATAGCTTGTAAATTATCCAAAATTTATCTTTCTTGGAGCTGAATCAATATGATTAATCAAATGAACTTTTTCGATCAATCCATGAAAACATTCGTATATAAATTTGTAGCAGATATATCTTTTCTCCAACAGTAAAGCTAAGATCACCAGCTTTATCAAATGAACCAACTGGTGATTTTAGTTTACAATTTCTGATGATAGCATCACAAGATGCCTCATATTTTTTAATGATAGGACGTGTTACAAATTCTCTTTTCTCCATTTATATAGTAAACATCATTTGTCTAAATTGTTATTTTATTACTATAACAATATGTGGGATGCTAGCAAGAAAATCTAGCGAGATAATCCACCGCGTTTTTATATAGGAGATTCATTATTTTTTTTATTATCATAATACAATTTTAAAGCTCTTTTTTTCTGCACCACAGTCTATACACAACTGCGATTCTCCCCGGATTTCTTTGTTACATTTTGAACATGGTTTCGGTCCAATGTATTTCTGGCTGCACGCCTTGTAGGTGGAATCCTCAAAATTCATATACACAGGACCGATTACAATGAGGTTATAGCCAATCATCAGCCACTTGTTGTTATTTTTAGGTTGAATCATTGTACATTATGTACGAAAGATTAATTTAAATGTATATTTGGCTTAATTATAAGAATAGAAGAATTTACTAGAGCATCTGCAATTAAGCCTTTTCAACCTAGATTCGATCTTGATAGAGTATCCCTGACTTGACGAGGCGAGCTCCGCCGGTTGAACCGTCGAATCAGACTCTGATCAATAGCATTCGTAGTGAAAAAAGAGAGTTTCGCGTCGACGGCGCGTCTCATGTGTGGTGAACATTGAGAATTATGCTCGATGTTGATGCTACAATGACTGACCATCGAGCAAGGACAATTATTAATTATCTCGACAAAATGTAACGAGGAAGTAGACGATAAACTTGGATTATCCATGACAAACGTGACCTTGTTCGATTACATTAGGCTGGAGATGTTGTAACGTTAAGTAAAAATTCCAAACACAGAATGTTGACTGGAATTGACAAAACATATATGAGCGAAAATATCCTGTGACGACAATTGTTTATGCGATATATCCGCGGAATAATAAACCTAGCGTTGATGATCTCAAACCGTCGAAACATTCGACGCTTAATTGTGTAGCTGTGACAGTTACCGAACATTTTACAAACGCAATGCGTGAAAATTATTTAACTGATTTAAAAGGTAAAAATAGAATCAGTAGGCTGGGTATGTAAAGGAACATGTAGCTATGGTCAACGACGTTGCATCTCTGGAAAAAAAAATTTAAAATTTCCGGTAAGGGTGAAGACAATAACCGGTGAGATTTTGTACGAATCAAAATATAAATCAAAGAGAGCGTCAATGGATATCGCTGCACATAATGCTCACGCGTGGATGATGGTTTTAACAATATTTTCACGAGATAGAACTGTTAAATTCTATAGCTGTTAAATTTTTTCATATCATAAATAAAATTTGCAAAGGTGTCCCTGCATCTGTGTTTTCTTTTTCAAAATTCCGAATGTGAAACTTATGAGCAGTCTGTACGACCTAATGAAGATATTTATCAATCTGAGTTCCTTCATTCAAAAATTAAAATTCGTGCTTTGAAATATACGAATGATGTTGAACAATTACTAGGCAATTGTTTAATCGTTCCGCTGGTTGCTACTCACTTTACTCAAGAGAAAAATTATTGTTTGCCGAAAAGATCTGAATTTCTTGTCGATGTGCAGCTAAATTGCGTCGAATACGGATATGGTGGACTGTGGAATACTAAATACGATTGTGGAGATGCTATATCAGTTGATATGGCTGCATGCTTCTCCGGAAGCTTTCTCGGAATGGGAGTGTTCAGAGTATTTTAAGAGATTTTGACATACAACACAAGAAACAACCAGAGATGCGATAAATGGACATTTACTTGGTTTTGATTTAAGTGGATTTGCAAGTATTGATTCGTTTTCCTTCACGAAAAATCTCCTCCAATATTTTATGTCTGGTTTGGTCGTCATTTCAATGAACTCTGTTAGAGTTAAATAGTGCTATTACGATATATGACTGATGTAGGAATTTTACAATAGTTAAGCTTAAGTAAAGTAATAATATCGTATCGTCTACAGAAACCAGCCTGGTTACCAAAACTACATTTTGTAATTGAGAGGCATATTCTCGTCGGAATGATTAAGCGTACTTCCGATGAAATTGAATATTAAAATAAACTTGCAAATTATATATGAAGAAATATAATTGGAAATTTACTCAGGGTGGTCTATTTGATCATAAACAACATTGCCCAAGATTAATCATCGACAATGACGATGTCAAAATTAATTTTATAATCGCTGAAACAACAGATAAAGACACATTTTAAGTCGAAAAAGATACTTTTTTTCAAAAGGAACTAAATTAGGTACAACTGTGACCTTTACTGATTGTAAATCACCACAGTTTACTCCTTTATGATCTTCTATGTTAGTGTATGTTTCGATAAATTTATTATCAATGTCAAACCGATTTCCTGATACCATGGTTAGATTTGCCACAGATACATTTCATGTGAATAAAAATATGTGGATTTGTTAAAGACTGGTACCGATCAATCATGGCGCGAATGGAGAATAAAGCGAGAAAAGATAGTTATTCTGAATTCGTATACTTTGAGTCTAGAGATATTTATTATAAAAATAGTCAAATGTTAGCGTTGCCGTCAGCACCATCGGTATATGATCCCATGCAAGACAAAACAGTTTATGTTAACGGATGTGGTGGTTCTGGTAAAACAACGAGTGCGATTGAATTATTCCTGAACAGTTGTTCAGAAATGGTTGCATTACCTCTGACTCATCGGCTAGCCAGAGAAATGATCGAACGTAAAGTGAAATCTCAAACTTATTACAATTTCTTTAGATGGAAAGGAGATGTATGGACTCCTGAGCGAACGGACAAAAAAATTCATTCGCAAGATCATTTTTTTGGATGAAATATGAACAGTGTCTTTAGATGTATTATAAACATTTGTTGATTGGTTATTGATTCGGAATAATGTTGTTTATTATGTGCGGAGATCATGGTCAACCACCACCTTTCGTTGACCATCTTCGCATGAATAGCTAAAAACGTTTGTAGATTATTATGAGAAAATAACTAATGGTTACCTAGCACTTGATGACTTGTTAAAAGAGTGTAAGAAATTATTGAGATTAGAACCGATACAATTCAGTGTGAAATAATGCATAAAGGAATTCCGGAAACTCGTATAGATGATTTTTGGAATTTATTTAGTCCTGCTGCTCTGATAGTTGCAAGAAGAAAGGTAGTTCATGATTTCCTTCAGAAGCAATTATTTCTGTTTCACAAAGAAAGCTTTTCAGATCTACCTTTATTTACCATTGTGTTATCGCACAGCAGATACGCGACGGCAAAATATCGCGGTTAAAATTCCGGGGTTAGGGGTAAAAGAAAATCTTGTACTAAATGATATTGTTTTGGTGCATTTTGATGCTGATGGAGGTCCTGGTAATTTTCTCAGTGAAGCAACGATATCTCCACTTATTTCACTAGAGAAAAATGTGTTCTTTTTACCAAATCATGTACACTTGCTGTATGTGAACGTTTTTAATTAATCGTAGTTATTATTGTCAATCGTTTGGTAGGGTTGGGAGCTATTCATCGAAAACAATATAAATTCATAAATTTTTTATATTTGTACAACATTGATATCATTGATTTCTCAGCGACGCGAATGCAAGAGCCAATCAAATATCATCCAGCACTACCAAATTCTCTCAGAGCAGTTATAGTAGGTTCATCGGGGTCTGGTAAGACACAATTGTTGATTAACCTGATTTAAGATGGCTCAGATTGGATAAGTTGCATTTAATGGCTCCATCTGTAGATGATTAGAAATGCTACAACGTACTTAATGATTTTAATGAAAATGCAAAATTGTTGGATTAGGACGGAAATGATGTTATTGATTTTATCACCGATATTCATGATGCTCCATCTGTGGATGACTCTCAGGATGTATTAATAATCTCGTAGTAAACAACGATGTAATATTAGACAAACAATCAAATCCAGCTCTGAAATTTTTCTCCAAGCAGTCCCATGTGGAGTCAATTTGACATATTCCTACAGACGTAACCTTTTCTCCAATATCTCCTTCGGCAACCTATTTGAAAACTGGCCTCCAAAATGTTATTTGTAATCGTAATAAATTTGCTGAATGCCAGGCAAGGAATATTCCCACCGTCGTTGTATATCAGTATAAAGAATATTACACAAGAATTTCATTAGCTTATTAGTGCTAATACGATTCACATAATGTGACATGTTAGCATGTTTGCATATGCAATATGTTAAATTGCACTCACGATATGTGAAGTATAGCAACTACGTGATAAGAGATATTTTGAAACGGGTTAATAAAAACCATATTAGTAACGCCATGTTATAAAAGCAAAAAATTTGTGTCTTGTTACCTAATGAAACTTACGTATAACAAGAGCAGCAATAAGCTTGATAGGAATTTGAGGAGATCCACAATAGTCCATGAAAGTGGCGACGTATTCCGCAAACGTCAGGCATACAATAGCCAATGAGGACGGCTGTAATACAATAACCTTGGTCCATGCAAACAGGTAGGCTACTATAGGATGCATTGCTTCGAACAAGTATGGGTATTCTGCACCAGACTTGGGGATCAACGTGCCCAATTCAGCGTATGTTAGTGCCCCTAAAATAAAGGGTTGCAAATTTATCTTACACCACTACATCGCTATTAAAGTAATGCATAGAAATTATTCAGTTTGACATATGATGGAATTTAATATTGTTCAAAGAGTATTTATTTCAATTAGTTTTCAATTTATTGCAAGGAATTCTCTCAGATATTTATCTTATCGTGGCTGCTAAATGAATTAGGATAAGAGCCTGTATTATATTTTATATATTAAGCTGACATACATTATAAATAAAGATGTAAATCCAATCAGGTAGAAATAGCCGGATTTTAAATGAATGCGTACACCTTTCTGATTCGTAATTTTTTTGCGTGCTTGCAATTTTATTGCATAAAGATACGAATGATAATGACGTAGTTATGTACACCACTATGCCTAATGCATAAACGATAACAGGCCACAAAAAATCAAAATGATATTAGACTGTATATGTTTCAGTAGTTGCAACTTATGTCTACATTGTAAAGCAGTCCAAGCATTGAGTTAAATAATTTCCAGCATTTATGCATTTTGGTTAATTTTATTTATGTCTTCATCTTTACATTAATGTCGACCACATTCTTGGTATCTCATCGCATTTGAATGAAAACCTTAATGCGAATGTAACATCTTGTCGTTACTGAGTACTGACTAGTGGAGGCTATTGCTCATATACTCTAGATGGCCTAATGAAGGTGAATTTCATTTTTATGGGTTAAATATGTACGTACCTAAAAGGGACAGAACTCCTCCTGCCGCCCATATTACCATGCTCAATCCGACCGACTGGGCTTCTTGCAGGACTCCTTTGGGCGAAATGAAGATACCAGATCCTGAAATAGATAACAACTGAAGACATTTACATCTATAACGTTCCCAGATTCAAGTATGTCCAAACTCAGTCATCCGTTCCAATAAGTACGCAGCATTCTGTTCCAAAATATCACAGCTTTTCATTATGTCAAAAACGCTTTAAATAAAAGTTGTTTTGCTTATTATCCAGTCTGTGGCATATTATTCAGTCTGTAGGTTACTATCCAGTCTGTGGCATATTATTCATTCTGTAGGTTACTATCCACACTTTGGCATATTATTCAGTCTGTAGGTTACTATCCAGTCTGTGGCATATTATTCATTCTGTAGGTTACTATCCACACTTTGGCATATTATTCAGTCTGTAGGTTAATATCCAGTCTGTGGCATATTATTCAATCTGTAGGTTACTATCCAGTCTGTGGCATATTATTCAGTCTGTAGGTTACTATCCAGTCTGTGGCATATTATTCAATCTGTAGGTTACTATCAAGTCTGTGGCATATTATTCAGTCTGTAGGTTACTATCCAGTCTGTGGCATATTATTCAGTCTGTAGGTTACTATCCAGTCTGTGGCATATTATTCAGTCTGTAGGTTAATATCCAGTCTGTGGCATATTATTGAATCTGTAGGTTACTATCAAGTCTGTGGCATATTATTCAGTCTGTAGGTTACTATCCAATCTGTGGCATATTATTCAGTCTGTAGGTTAATATCCAGTCTGTGGCATATTATTCAATCTGTAACTTATTATCCAGTCTGTGGTAAATAATTCGGTTTGTAAAATATTACTATGTCTCTGACTTATAATTCAGACTGTGGCATATTATACTCTCTGTGGCATAGTATTTAGTCTGTGGCATATTAATCAGTCTATGGGGTATTATTCAGTCTATGGCGTATTATTCAGTCTATGGGGTAATTTTCAGTCTGTGCATTAGTATTCAGTCCGTACAAAAAATGACCTTTATATAGACCTTTCTCTGATGTTTATTTAGATAATTTCAGAAAACAGTATTCTATATTTCTATGGCAATTTTTACTCGAGGTCTTAGATAATAATTGCCGGTCTCTGTTCAATGCATCGATGAATATGAAACTATAATCAACCACAAAATGAGATTACCACTTTCGGTATTTTTGACCACTAACTCGAACGTCAGACTTACGATCCGCTGTCACATTGTAGGTCTATGTTCATTTTGAAATCAACAGCATCTAAAAAATTTGAACACTAGATACCAAACGTATATGGATTAATGGAATAGACTTTACATATATTAATTTTGACATATCTAAAATGCAAACACGCTGTCAAATTGAAGGAATTCGGAAACACCAATAAGCGAAATTGGTAAAAATGTAGCCCCAAATATCTAAGTCTTTTGTGGAAAATGTTCTTTGTTCTTGAATCATCTGACGTAAGAATATTTATTGTGGTATCTGAAATCAAACTAGAAGAAAATTCGAAAGTACCACTATGCTTCGTTGTTAAACAGAAATTCACCATAAATGGGAAACAATAGTTTTATTCTAATATCATTAAAGTGAACCTATACAATGTTTCTCTAAACAAACCTTGCAGACGTCACCAGCATAAGTCTGGCCTAATACACGATATAAAATATTGCTGATAGCAAATTCTCTATTAGTTTCAATGATATGGTGGATTGGAAATTTCATATGAAATTCTGCATCACAACTCTTATATTTGGAGATGCTTCAGGAAGTGTTCACGTCATTCTTTTTTACAAACACTGATTAATAGTTAGCAAGAGCAGACAGTCACTAGAAATATATATTCCATTCTGACAACAAATAAAACTTGACTGCTTATTCCTGTCACTGAAATGCTATAAATTGGTGATTATAATCATTAATTAGCTCAGTGAAATTTTATAAAACTTTCCAAGACCAGGAAAAAGTGGACACCAAAACAATCTTCCATGAAAATCACGCTCCTCATAAGAGATTTTTGCTCTCACGTTGTAGCAGTTGATTGATATACGCTTTCTGGAATACACGTGTTCACCAATGGAGATGAAACTAAAGAAATAGGATTCGCACTTGCATTTCAGAGCAAAGCTACATTATCTAATATTCAATACATTATATTCTAGAAACACAATTTGTTTGAGGGAAATGCTACAGGAAAAAAATCGCATCCATATCCGTACATATAGAGTAAAACATATTACTGTTATTGACATTGTTGCCGTATCCGTCTACACATTAGATGCATGGTACTCACGGATATATTTAGATACAAGCAGCAGTTGTATTGACACGAAAAATATTTCTACCATATTGGAAGGTAAGAATGGACTGGAAAAGAATTATAGATATAATGGAACACGTTGAAATAATGTTACTATTCTTCGGATTACGTTCTAATGTTGCGATAACATAAAATGGCCATATAAAAAATAACTGAAAGTATCCACTGTTTTTATTATTTCCATTTTGCTAATTTTCTATGTTATATCATTTTGTTGTTTATTGCAATTGAAAAGAGGTCAGTTATTCTGATGTAATTATATCATTAGTATTTCACATGCTGATTGAGGAAATGTTTATTGTAACAAATTTGACGTTTATAGGTTCTTTGCAAATACATTTATGTTTGCTAGTAATTGGTTATGCAAACGTAATGCACTGTTTGCTGTGTGCTAACGTTTGCTGGAAACTCGGGAAAGACCTATACTTATTCCTGTGTCATCTTCAGATTCTAACACTATTGTCGTGTTTTGACAAATGAAAAATCAAAGCAAACTGAAGCTATCCAAATGAAACGTCAAGGCAAACCAAAGCCATCCAAATGAAGACGTTTTCGATATTCCTCTGGTGTACTCACCTATGATGCTGCCCACGATGAAAGAACTTCCGCTGATGAAGCCAACATTTCTCTTGAGCTTAACTTGATCGGTGGATTTGGAGACAATGCGTACCTCGTCAGCAATCCCACTGACAAAATCTGACTTCTCTCCACTCTGCACGTGCCGCCTTTCTGAAAAAAAAATACATCGCACAGACGCAGCATCAATACATATTCATATCATTATAAGTCGTTCGATAGGGCATTGAGATAATCTCAAATGTGGTTATGATATAGGCCAACACAGAAGCACAGTAAAAAAAAATTCAACTGAGAAAAGAATATGATGCACTTAAATCTTTAGTAACAACACAAAGATATTAAACAGTATACATACTATTTGTTTTTTATGTTACTGTCCTCTGAAAAAAGTGAAAATGATTTCCTGGTTAAGTCTAAGCCAGTGTTTAGAACTTATATATATATATATATATATATATATATATATATATATATATATATATATATATATATATATATATATATATATATATATATATCATAGTTTTATTTAAGTCATTTTGGTTTATGATATTTATAATTTAATTATTTAAGTCAGTGGATGGCTTGTACTATATTAAGATGTGAGTGCATGTACAATACGTTGTAAAATTTCAAGTCATGAATCAAGGTCGATTGCAAACGTTATTTTGTATGGAGAAAATGATGTAAATGTTCTGGTATTTGTTTAGTTATTCAGATCTGTTTATTGGATATGCATTAGGTGACTATATGAGAGATTTAAATTACCAAAGTATTATTCTTGAAGTAAAATATTCAACATTGCAATAGTCTGAGGGAAACGTTTAATTTATTTATCGTTGATATTGCAGCGCGGAAAACATTAAAAATAAACATTATCCTACAGAAATATACAGTGAAAACTCAAGGACCTGGATTTTTTAAAAAAATTCCGTCGAATCACGTGAAACTTACAAAATATTGGTGATATTCTACTTTCATGAAATTTGCCTTGAAGTAAAAATTGTTGCATAATAGAAGTATGATTCGTCAGAGCAGCTAGCACATAAGCGCATTAGAACCTTTGGATCCTTTTCCGGATTGAAACTGATAGTACATTAAAGAAACAATTCAAGGGATGTCAATTAATTTTTAATTCGCTCACTTTTTATTGTATATTTTCGTAGAATAAATTTATATTTTGGAAAATTGAATGCTTGTTGGGTTATACCTTGTCTTGTTACATAGTTTAAGCTTCTAGACGTAGCAGAGGTTCTTAGAAATGTTGCAACACCATGGCAATAATCTACATAAAAGAAAGTGACACAAGCAGGTTCAGTAAAATTGAACTAATATATTATTTCCCTACAATACAAAGTAAAAATTCAAAATACAATACAAAGTAAAAATTCAAAACACAATACAAAGTAAAAATTTAAAAGACACTTTATGTATTATAAATTACACAATCGCAGTATTTTTGTGGAATTTTTGGTTTTGTCGTTTTATCGCCTGAATAATCATCTTTTCACTCTGAAGAAAAAGTATTGTTGTTGTTATAGGGTTTAACGCCATTTTCAGCACAAGGTTATACTTGGCGACCAGTACAACTGGTGGAGGAAGAACCCTGGAAAACCAAGAACTGGAAAACCCCGGGAGCACCACCGACCCACGAGCAGCTAATGACATGCTGTCTCACGTGCCCACGTTAGCCGAGCCCGAGACTCGAACCCACGCAGAAAAAAGTGATATGGCAGTGATCCGGGATGGTGAGCGTTTTAGATAATTTAGATAACTGCTATCTCACCTCTGTATGCGTGGGTTCGAGTCACCGTTTATGATGATGTACGTTAGGACAAAAGTACGTCTTGAGAAAAGTAAACTCGAAAACGTACATGACGAAACATGCAGAAGTCTGACTGGTACACCAAGGTCGGCAGTTACTGGAGCTTTACGCTTTACATGAGAAATAAGATAGGGAAGCCTTGAACTCAGAGGACAAAAAAGTCCACACACTAACATATTTTATATAAACTGACAACTGATTCAAGCCCTCTTTATCTCACATATCTTATTCCACTTGTTGCTAATAGTATTACTTGCTATTCGTCAGTAATGTAAACTAAATTTTAAAGCAGGACAAGATAAAATAAGCATTTATTACAATTCGTTTATTTCTTTAGCCATTCGAGAATTGAACACATTATTTATCTAGACTAGTCAATGTGACCTCATTATTTCAAAAGCACATCAAATAATCGCACCGTCTACAGAAACTTTTTTCTTGTAGAATGAATTTTGTAATTTTTTTTATGTTCGACGTAGGACATATTTCAACTCAGTCTACATTTATTTTCAAAGATCATAACTGGATAACCTCTCTGTACATGTGAACGTATAGAAAGTACACAAAACTTCTTGTATTACCTTGAACAACGCATCCGAACTGTTTTGTGTGGTAATTTAACGCTTACTTCATTTGTTCGTGCAATGCAGCTCATAGCGTTTACTTAAACGCATCTATGACTAGCAAACATACACTTCGGCGGGTTATGAAAATCTCTAAAGAGCGATTCGATTTGCTTTTAAAAATGACTTACAATAGCTTATATCACTGCGCTAGTCATACAAGGGAGTAAAGTCTAATTTCAATATCGAATTTTTCTTCTTCTTTTGTTCTTCCTCTATATATCCTATTTTATCTTTCCCCAGTTTTATGCACAGTGCCGTAAAGGTGCTGTCTAACTGTTTTTCCTATTATCTACTTCTTTAGATTATTCTTAGTATTTTGTCACTTCTTTCGCTATTCAAGGTCAGTGTCTTTATCATTTTAAATGGTCTTTCAAGCTGGAGATCAGTGAAATGTACCATCTTAAGTGTACCTTCTTGAATAATAGACGTAATTTATGGCTTCCAACATAGTTTGCAAAAACCCTAATGTAAAGAAAGTAAAAGTTTGATGTTTGTAAATATGTCTACAGTAAAAAAAATTAAATCAACTGTATTTATTGACCACATGACGTTTAGATTCTGCAAACAAGCAACTATAGTCGGAGAATGTCGTGATTCAGATAACTTGAATTCAGGTGTCTCCTAGAGGTAGCAGTCATTCTATAACAACACTAAACTCTACTGATTTATGCAAGCACGTACCTTTCCCAGGAGACCAAGATCAAATGTTATACCCGATGATCTATGAAAGTTAGAATTTTTTTGCCAAAATTAAAAAATTCATTTCATTAGGTTATGCTACTTAATGAATAAATTTTATCGTACGATTGCATATGATTAACTCACTTTAAATATTTTTATTTACACCATTAACATATCTGCTTTACAAGATTGATCCGTTGCACATATGGCAAAGTACCTGATGTCAATACTTTACATCATTCAAAGTTTCCAAAACCAGCCGTTAATATCCTCTGATATCACTTCGTGAGAACAGTATGACTTGCGATATACCTGGATCAATAAATATCACGTGGCCACACAATTAAATAAAATGGTTTCAATATTTGTACATGAGAAACTCTGGATTTATGATGAGGAGTTAACAGTGTTTAGTAATTGAAAAATATGATAGTAATATACACCAAAAATAATGCATACAACTCAATCACCTACAAATATATCTACTACTAACAATAAAAAACAACAAAAGAAAAATATACTACTACTACTACTACTACTACTACTACTACTACTACTACTACTACTACTACTACTACAACTACTCAAGGTCACCCGCGTGGCCAAATGGTCTAAAGCTCTAAGCTACTCACCTTTCCATAATACCGACGTCTCACCTCTGTCTACATGAGTTCTAGTCTCCGTCTATATCAATGTGGGTATGGGAGAAAGTTTGGCAGTTTTTTCCTGTGGGGTCGGTGATTTTTTTCCCGGTGTTTCCAGGGCACCTTACTCCACTAAACTCTAAACTTTCTTGCCATCAGAAAAGCAAATCATTTTCTAAAAAATGGCTTTCAATTCAAAATAAGGAATCAAAAACCAATTCACCGGAGTACTTTGATATTCCCACTACCACATTCATTTTGTGACATTATATAAACAACCGATGAGTTTAGAGCCCCATGTATATTTCTCAACCTCAAAATCATTATTTGTAACATATCAGAGCGCACAGACTCCAGATTGCTACCACACGTAGTTATATTAACAGTAGTAGTAGTCAAATATTATATTGGCCGCCACTTAATAGCCTATCGTGTTCTGAAAAATGGTGTTAAACCCACAAATACTACAACTTAAAAAAAGAACACTTTTTAAATCATGCTGTATTTTACTGGCGCAATAAGCAATGGCTACACGAGGTAGATTCAAAACACATTTTTTTTACAATGTTCACTTTGAAAAAGGGCCGATGCCGACGATGATTATAGTCGTGTATGCTACTTTCGTAGCTTGTACGACTTGATTAAAGCCCTTAAAAGGACCGTTTGACCAAGTGCTGGGTGATACCCCCCCCCCGAATGGCTTATGGAATCAGTACACAATTAATAAAATCCGGTTCAGTACCCACGAATGTAGTTCCAGTCTATTTTTAGATCACTTTTTCCGGTCTAAATTTGGTGGTGATACTAGAGTTAGATTTTGGCATTCTTGGTAAGGATTTAAAGGCAATTGATTATTCTTTAAAATGTGATCTTATGGTGTGGTTGTCTGTGTGTATTTCGGCGACAGTGCACATTGAGTAATAAGGTCATGGTGATGATCCGGAAGTGAAATCTGTGTTCCGTTGCCTGGTGTTTTGTTTACAATTCAGCCTCTCAAAAAAATGCAGGTCAACCCTTGACAAGAACTAAACCGTAAAGTCATCTTTGAAGGTATTTTAGATTAACATATGATTTGTATTGATTGTCACACAGTGGAAAGTTCAGTACTGAGGAACAAATGTAGAGACCATATAGTAAAATTAATTGTGTACTATGGCCTGTCAGTAAAAACTTGAAACTGATATAAATTTTTTATTATTAATGACATATACATGAAATTTTAATATGTTATGTATATTGACTTTAAAAATATAAAAATGAAATTAGAAGTAAAAAAATAATTTTAATTTTAAAAATTTAAATGAAATTTAAAAAAACAATTAAAAAATAAAAAATTTCCACCAAGTATACACATATATATTTTTTGGGAATGATATTAAATGATATCAGCATATATATATATATATATATATATATATATATATATATATATATATATATATATATATATATATATATATATATATATATATATATATATATATATATATATATATATATATATATATATATTCCTACACCATATACAAGCTCAAATGATGGATATTTGTCAAATTTGATCAGAGAAAATATTTTTATTAGTCAAAATGAGACCCTCATTTAAAATACATGAAGACAAAATTCTACTTTGCTTTGTACCTTTAGGTCATTGAAACTATTTATTTGGGGTTCAAACAGTTAATTTATGTGTTTATGATGGGGTGACTTCCTGAGTAACACATATCTGCTTGTATAGCTATCAGTAATTGTTTATAACCATAGTTATAGGGTATTTAGTGAGAGGACAGAGATGAAGACTTTATACTAGAACCTGTTCAAGTTCTCTACAAAATCATATTAAGCTGTCAGAGAATGAAATACAGGTCAGAGGGGTAAAATATACTTTACCCAGGTATATTTACCATTGCATGTAAGAAAACAGCAAAATGATGTAAGTTGAACACAGAATGCATTCCATTTTATTGTTTAGTTTCTTTAAGATGTTGATTGATGTAGTGCGACATGGTAGCCCAGATGATATTATGGGAATTCTCATGATCCATTTTGCTTTATGCATTATTAATGACTAATAATATTTGTTATCTGACACTTTAAAGATTACATAAGTAATATTTAAACAGATTATTTGAATTTAACTTTCTACAACTGATCCTAACATGGTTACATAGCTGACATGAACAAATATGCATATATTTTGTAATGTTTGGAATCAAAAGTTGACATTGTTAGGCTGATATGGTACCTATAGTGAATCTGTAAGGCTCAGTTTTGACTGTGTGCACTTAAAATATCCCAAGATGTTATTTTCATCATGAATATGCCTCTGTATGGTAACACATTTCAATTTAGTACTTTGACAGAGGGCGGTATTGCAGCATCAGCTGATATTTGATTCCATTGAATCATTGAATCATTGAACTTAATAACTTGGTAGCCAAGACTCTTAAAAATAGACTAAAAATGTTCAAACAGATTATTTGAATCAGTTTTGCACATGTGATTTTAACAAGTACATTGCATATGTCCCAAACATGCAAATATCCATCCTTGTTTACAAGTTTTCGGGATGAAAATTTCACATTTAGTTGATGATATAGGATCTATTGGTACCTATAGTTGATCTGTGTGGCTACATTTTGCTATATTCACTCACAATCTCTAAAATTGTTTTTCCTTCATGAATAGGATTGCATATAGTAATAAATTTTAATTTGGTACATTGTCATTTGACTTTCCACTATACTGGTATGTATCAATGTTTGCACCAATGATCAAACCTCACCGTTCCAACATTGCCTTAAACTTTATGATACATACTCTACCTGATTAGTTATTTAACCTGTAAATGGCTAAATATGCTTGTAGAAACTTCATCTATTTTTTAGGATGCATTTGTCACTTTAATACATGCCAATTGCTTCACATCTTTGAGTGTCACTCTATCAAGTTTACCTTTTTTAACCATTTTTGCAACCTGAATGTTATTTTGAAATCACCATATCTAACACATTTTAACTTCATTTGCCTACATCTTCCTTTTTTTTAGAATTAAGTGAAACATGTTACATATTTTCAGGTCTAGTCTGGTATCTGGAACAAAGTATTAGAGTTGGATCAATTTGGAAGCTCTCCAGTAGTCAAATGGTGATAGCAAGGTCTCATAAGGACATGTGCAGTGTGCTGCTATAAGTGACCAAGATGAGTTCATATCAGTACACTGATATACATCATCTCAAAGACATGGCTTAGATCTTCATGAGAGAGATTCGCATCTTTTTTCAGTAAGGTGAAACTGTATTTTCATATTGCATTGTTGACTTTTGTAGTTATCGGCATTAAAATGGAATGCATATTTGCTATAAAACATGGTAGTGGTCCCATCAAAACTTTAAATTTGAGTGGGATATTAGTTATACAAACAACTGTCCAAGTACCTGAAACAATAAATGTGGAACATAGTACCTGTCATTGTTTCTTTAGTATGTACACCTATATGCATCTGGATAGGCATATTGCAATTTGCTGTCAAAATCACTGTGAGCTATCATGCTTCAGTACCCCTGGGATTAATATTATCAGTTGTACAGACCTAAACTACCATTTGTTTTAAAGACCATTCATTAATCAACATTGCTGCCTTAAATTTGTCAAACTGAATGTCATAACTTGTATGAAAATTTATTTTTTGTAAAATAAAAAGTTTTTAAAATTTATATATTTTTTAAAATTTTCATTAAAATTTAATATATCAATATTTTTTAATTTCAAGACTATTTTCAGACAGGCCTTATCAAGTATTACAATTAGGTTTTTACTGCATTGAAAAATTCCTATAATTAAGGAAGATATAGCAAATTTAGTTTTGGTTTCTTAAGAACAATTGGACCTCAAATTGCACCCTATAGAACACCAGCACTACACACTTTCTGACAGCTGTCACATGTCTTACTTGCAAGGAAATTTCAAAAGACTTTATGTGTGAAGTTGAAACAGTAGTGGCATGCAAAATAAAATGCAAATATAAAAGTTTGACAAAAACATTGACCCTTTAAGGAATCAGTACACAATTAATAAAATCCGGTTCAGTACCCACGAATGTAGTTCCAGTCTATTTTTAGATCACTTTTTCCGGTCTAAATTTGGTGGTGATACTAGAGTTAGATTTTGGCATTCTTGGTAAGGATTTAAAGGCAATTGATTATTCTTTAAAATGTGATCTTATGGTGTGGTTGTCTGTGTGTATTTCGGCGACAGTGCACATTGAGTAATAAGGTCATGGTGATGATCCGGAAGTGAAATCTGTGTTCCGTTGCCTGGTGTTTTGTTTACAATTCAGCCTCTCAAACAAATGCAGGTCAACCCTTGACAAGAACTAAACCGTAAAGTCATCTTTGAAGGTATTTTAGATTAACATATGATTTGTATTGATTGTCACACAGTGGAAAGTTCAGTACTGAGGAACAAATGTAGAGACCATATAGTAAAATTAATTGTGTACTATGGCCTTATCGCCTGAGCCGGATGTCACTTTTTGGATGCCATTGCACTCCAGGGAGGTGCTTATCCCGAGTGCTGGGCTTTTAGCCATGGTGTTTGGCCTTTTCGGAACCTAAAGACCCATGACTATTTATTGTGTATTGCCAGTCAGCAAACGTCCATGCATATACGACTATAATTGCTATTGTCATTGTCATGGTCAGTACGGACTCATAGCCAGAGAGAGCATCGTCTACCACAGCCAGCCACAACGCCTCAAAAGCCGGCCGCTGGTTTGAAAAAGGGATTATAACAAGTGTCTCTATTTCGATTGACAGAGAAAAACCACAGCGTGAAACCAGGTGTCAGATATGACAGATTCTAGTCAATGTACTAAACGCCGTATTATTATTATTATTATTATTATTATTATTATTATTATTATTATTATTATTATTATTATTATTATTATTATTATTATTATTATTATTATTATTATTATTATTATTATTATTATTATTATTATTATTATTATTATTATTATTATTATTATTATTATTGTTGTTGTTGTTGTTGTTGTTGTTGTTGTTGTTGTTGTTGTTATCTAGGGTATGGCGTATATAGCTAATTTAAAAAAATAAAACTGTCAAGGAAAAATTTGATTGTCAGCATTAAATACTCTACAACGAATTGAAAGAAATGTAAAAGAGAGTATGAGACAATATAGTAGGAACAAATCCTGCTCACGCAGCAAAACATAATTACGGGACTCACACACCCTACAACGATGCTTGATTTTAGACACCACCATCCCCTCATTGCTAGGCGCTAGGTCACTGAGAGGAGAATATTTTTGATAGCTACGTTTTATAGCTTCGTTCGCTTGCCAGTCTTGACTGGGATGATAAAAAGAAATGTAAATATTACAATATATTTTCGGAGTTCTCTGCCATTACTGTGTGAATGGGTAAGCGGGGGTGGGTGAATGGGTGGAAAATTCAAACGTGAAATATATAATTTATTTGTATTAGGAAGTTAAAGACATCACGAGTGATTGAACTTTGACTTGCTGTTTCAAATAATAAAGATTAATTATTTGAACTGGAGGCGGATACAAGTGTCCAACTTCAATTATATAACTACAACATGACTATTATGAAAAATGTGTAAAATCCAGTTGAAGATTTTTATTTGTTCAGTTCTAATAACTTTTCAAATTTTACCATGCATACGTATACAGGGATTCTACCAATAAGTTCTTCTTAAGAATATAAAATCAATTATACGAAAATCTTAGTTGTACAACTAGTCGGTCCACTTCCATTCAATGCCAAATATTTATTTTTTCAATTGTTCTTACATGTTTTATTCGCAAAATGTACATCCAGCAATGTTTAAATTTATTATTCTCATCAAATCCACGCCATTATCTACCCACAGGTACTCCTACTGGCCCTTACCTCCACCCCACGCCATCCTCTACCCACACGTACTCCTACTGGCCCTTACCCCCATCCCACGCCATCCTCTACCCACACGTACTCCTACTGGCCCTTACCTCCACCAAACGCAATCCTCTACACACACGCACTCCTACTGGCCCTTACCCCACCCCACGCTATCCTCTATACACACACTGGCCTTTACCCCACACCACGCCATCCTCTACACACACACGTAGTCCTACTCGCCCTTACCCCACCCCACGCCTTCCTCTACCCACACGTACTCCAACTGGCCTTTACCCCACCCCACGCCATCCTCTATACACACACTGGCCTTTACCCCACCCCACGCCATCCTCTACCCACACGTACTCCTACTGGCCTTTACCCCATCCCATGCCATCCTCGACACACACACACCGGTCTTTACCCCACCCCACGCCATCCTCTACACACACGTAGTCCTACTGGCCCTTACCCCCACCCCACGCCTTCCTCTACCCAGACGTACTCCTACTGACCCTTACCCCCACCCACCCTATCCTCTACCCACACGTACTCCTACTAGTCCTTACCCCAACCCCACGCCGTACGTGCTCCTACTGACCCTTATTCATACCCCACCAAAGTATGACTCAGATGGCTCAAATTGCGTTCTCTATTTATAATAGCTTGCAACTTTTTAAATTTTGTCTGTAAAATGTCATACCCGTAGTTTTTTTGTTAGAGTTTAAAATTGACGGGTCATTTATAGACGCTATTTAGAGTATATTTAGAAGAGTTTACCTGTAACGTCTGTCGCAGATTTGAAAAGCAGGGTCTTATTTTACTATTCTATTCATATACTGGTGCAGATTACTTGACAAAAAAGTTGTTTTACTCAGGGTTGAAAAGCAGTAATGATGTATCTGAATCCAAAGTTTTTTATTGTCAAAACCTAAGACAGCATAGATTTACAAGCAAGACCAAAATCCTTTTCCAAAATACTAAAAACCAAAACAACGCTTTAAACAATGCTGGCTGGGTTGTGTGTGTGTGTGTGCGCGCGCATATATATATATATATATATATATATATATATATATATATATATATATATATATATATATATATATATATATATATATATATATATATATATATATATATATATATACCTCGAATACAATGTGAATATTTTAAAAGAGCTTACATCACAATTAATAAAATTTCATACAGTCCGAAACATTATAGCGCAAGTCCAAATGAATGCAGAATTCCAAATGAATTCCAGTAGTGTGTTGGTTGCAGTAAAATATTTAATGTGCTGCTGTACCTATTCTTCAAAAGTGTTCATGTGCTAATAGGCTTGGTGTATCACAACGATATAATCCCAAATTTCTCTAAGTGAATTCACAAAAATCCCGAAATAGTTTTTTAATCCGATATTGTGAATGAACACTTTGCAATTTCAAATAATTGAAGTTAATATCTCCTTTAAAAAAAACTGAACACAACTAAAATACCTGTTTCACTTCAGATGTTATGATATAAGTATTATGTAAACAACCATGATATAATAATCTAAGACACAATAAGAGGACTAGGATGATGGTGAAAAATTAATTTATCAAAAGCCTCCTTTGAGTTTTCGGATCGGTGAAGAAAATCAAGAAATGGATCAAGATTCAGCAAGGATGGACATATTTCAAATAATACCCAGCCATACACAATATTCGCATCAGCTGCTTTTACTGATAGGCAAAGAGAGTTCATAGAGAGCCTTCACCTTAACTTCTAATGATTTAACTTGACCATGTCCCATAGTATATTATGCACGTGCAACGCAAACACGAAAAAAATCAGTTTTACCTTTGCTTCAATGAGTTGATCAAAGAATTTCAGAATGGTTTTCCAATGATCTTCAGATATTGCTGTAGAATTTAGATGATACAGCCTTTGACAATTTATATTTCAAATCAGAGATAGTGTCAAGAATCTTGGTTCAAGGTAAAAATAAAGGAAATCAGCGGATATAAATACACTAGTTCAAGGAACAAAATTAAACAGTACAGGAATTTACCGCCGGAAATCAGCATTCAGCATCTTCCAGAAAAGCCTTATTGATCAGAATGTCTTCGCATGTACCAAAATCTGTGCTAAAAAATTTAATACTGAATTTATATTACCTTTACATGATTATGGTTGTACCATGTGAATGAATGGCCATGCAGCTAATGGTAATTGGGTAATGAAGCTTACGAGCTGCAGGAAATATTAAAAGCAAAGAGTGTCCAACCTCACCGTTTCTAAATGAATGTTATTACTCGCTTTTAACCTCTGTACTTTAAAATGTTGCTGTATTCTCTGTATTATGGATTGTACTCTTCGTAATATATGGGATAATCAGTCAATAAATCAATCTCCTTTTTTCTGTCTAATACAAAGACTGGAGAAAAACACTGGTGTTAGTAAAATTTTTTTAATCAAGTATGTTCTCCAATCTGTGGTGTAGTCGTGGCTCAGAAGTTAGCGTGCAGGACTCTACCAAAAAGTCGCAGGTTGGAATCCTACCATCGGACCAGCCTGGATCAGCTACCTTGTTGTGTCATTGGGCAAGGTACTTTACCCAAACCTACTCGGTACTGAATACCTTATTTGTGTTGCTGTGCCGTAAAGTACCAATATTAATCGGTATAGTTGTGTCTACATTATGTAATTTTGTATGCAATGTCGAAGTGAAATATGTATAGTCTTTGTATATTTTCTCTGTTCACTCCCATATTTATGCTATGACCGTTTGCATTCTTGTATGAATATGTAACCTAACTATACAAATGTTTACATTAATTATATTAACTCCTCATAGAACAGCCCTGATTGGCTGTCACTACGTGTCCTTTGGAAAGGCATCTAGCAACCACTTCCTTGGTCATGATATAGTTAATAATCTGTTTGAAGGTCCAGTTAAAGCAAACATAAACAAAAGCGTTAATTTTAGATCTGTTTGGTGATCAAACGAAATCAGTTTTGAAAATCAAAAGAGACGACATATATTGCTCGATAACATGAACAGCACTAGAAACAAGATAGGTCTTGTTACGCAAGTGTATCTTCAATTGATTCGAATAAAAATCTTTTATAGAGTGTGTGACAGACTCACTACCTGTAAGTCCAAACTAAATAAATTGGGCCACGACACAAAAGTGGCAGAAAATTAGGTGATACATACAAATCGTAATTTGATTCCTATGTTTAGTGTGGGTGGAGGGAGAAAAGGAAATCATTACTTACCTGCCATGACTGTCGGTCCGACAAAGTTCAATGAAACCTACAGAGTCCGCCTTTACTTATGTAAGAAAAAATCAGTTCGAATGGGAGTTGCGCATATTATGCGAGTTCCTTATAACATAACTTATTTGTCTTTGTGTGTCTATTCGACAATTATTCATTCAACCAGCAAGTTCTGCTGTAGCTAGACGTTTACGCATGCGAAGCTCATGTAAGAATTCCGTCAACTGTTTCAGATATAATAGTTGACTAGTTACACTATATACTCTCGTCTACCCTTGTATTGCATTACGCAATAATAAATTTCCCTAATTGTTTGTTGATTTAGAATCTAACTAATAGTTTGAACAGAGAAAAAATGTCAAAATAATCCTTTCACACAGATAGCCATTCTAATTAATCACTTTTCCTAGTCCATAATCAGTTTACTTGCAACATGATGGTCGGTTGGGCCGGATCTGGTGAGTTGAGGTGTGGGGGTGTTTTTCAATATTTTAAAAAATGCTCTGTTTTTCCTCAAAAGGGCACGAAATAAAACGTCTATGTATCTATTTACTCAGAGTGCGCATAGTACTCAATAAACATGCACAAGAAAGTTCTTTAGAGGCGGCGGGGTGTTGGTACGTAAACCCTTGACCCCCTCTGTTCTACCCTGTCAGCAAATAAGCTTTTCCTCAATGTCTTGGATCTTTTGTCCACAGTTAAACGGTCCCGTCATTAGAGAGAGAGAGAGAGAGAGAGAGAGAGAGAGAGAGAGAGAGAGAGAGAGAGAGAGAGAGAGAGAGAGAGAGAGAGAGAGAGAGAGAGAGAGAGAGAGAGAGAGAGAGAGAGAGATTGTGTTCCAACGATGAAGGGGAAATTTCCAATCGTTTACTTGAACAGGCATGTAATTATACATAGACTAAAGTGGATTCGTAGGGGCCTTTCCATTTAGTAAGCTTCTTCTTCGCTTAGTAATCTCCCAGATATTGAAATTTAAGACAACGCAATCTAATATGAGTAAAATACATGAATAAAGAAGTCATTTAACATTATTCCATCTTTCACTTTATTAGTATCTCTCGGGGACAATATTTAGTCAATGCTATTGGCAATTTTGTAGCGTCGTCTTCCGAAGGGTTTTCGTCTCTGTGTCCGAGACTGCTCCGTTGGCCTAGTAGTTAGAGGGTCTGCCTGGGAATGCATGAGGTCGCGGGTTCGAACATCATCCGAATCATACTAAAGACTTTTAAAAACAGTACTAAAAGCTGGTTCTCTATGCGTTCAGTATTAAGAGGTTAGTGTTAGGACTAGTCTGCCTGGTGTTAGGATAATGCTAATGTGACAGGGTGGGACGTATGCAACATTTCTGAGGCATGATGCTCCGTTGATAGACATCGCTATAAACTGACACTCCGCAGACATCGTAGCGATATGACTAAAAAATTGTTAAATCTACGTTAAAAATCCAAATCACTTACATACATTTTATGTGCTTGCTTGCTTTCGCGAGAATATCTTACTGTTTAAAGGTTTTAATGCCTAACAGGCTACAGTATATATGCCAAATAGTTCCTGAAAAGATGTAAAGGAATTAACTGAAATAGTTAATCAGAATCGCACAATTATACTTGTCACAAAATAGTTAATTAGATTTTCTTTTTACCTTTAATGTAAACTAATTTCGTTTTTCTTCAGTAGGTTATGTCGGATAAAAATTCACCAAAGTAACTATCCATTGAGACCTAATTTGGAATTTTGGTCCAGAAGGAATATAGAGTTAGGAATAGGGGGACGATCAAAAGGATGAAGACGCAATAAATTTTAAACTTAAAGAATTGCAAAGTGCAGAAGTCAGATACACCTTGAATTTGATGTGTAACAAATTTTATAATTATATTTTGAACAGTTTTGCAATTATATTATTTAAAGTAAAGTATGAATCTTACCTGGTTGTATGAATTGATATATAAATGTTAAAAGTATAGAAATAGAAGAATTATTACTAGCAACAAGCAGATCAACACTAATACTTTGATATGCACATAAATTACAGACCTTCAGAAATATATAATTGTACGTACAATTGACAGATACACTAATATTTTGATGTGAATACAATCGACAAATATACACTAATATTTTGATATGAATGCAATCGACATATATACACTATTTTGATATGAATGCAAAGGACAGATATACACTATTATTTTAATATGACTGCAATGGACAGATATACAATAATATTTTGATATGAATGCAATGGACAGATATACACTAATATTTTGATATGCACATAACTTACAGACCTTCAGAAAAATATGTACGTACAATGGACAGATATACACTAATATTTTGATATGAATGCAATGGACAGACATACACTAATATTTTGATATGAATGCAATGGATAGATATACACTAATATTTTGATGTGAATGCAATCGACAGATCAATGTTAACATTTTAATAGGGAATACAAATTGCATATGTACATTAATATTTCAATATGCATACACTTAATATTCTACACTAATATTGTAATATGTATACAAAACTGACAATCCACACTAATATCATAACATGTATATCAAATGACAAATCTGCACTAGTATTTTAATTTGCTCACAATCGACAAATTTGATGGACAGAAAAATGTATAAAAGTATTGAAACTAGAGAATTATGAATAGAAGAAAAATAATATATAATCTGGGCGTGCTGTACATATGATACTTGTGCAATTTTTTAATCTTGTAATTCTCTTTAAGAGAACATTCATGGACACTCATTTTTAGATACATCTAATGTCCCTGAACTGTAGTATACAATAATTTCTGTTTGACACAATTCATGAAGGTTAATAGGATTTATGTTGGACCGTGACTTGAAAATCCCAGTCAGGGGTTGATATTATTTGTCTCCCTTGGACGAGTGTGGAGACAAATAATGTAAAGGGATTACCTTTTCTTGGTACAAACATCGACATAAATTATTTTACTCATCCGATTTTTCTAGCTAAATTAAAATAACTCTGCATCCTTGCTAGATAGTTAGCAGATTCAAAACACAGTACTATTATTGCTTGTCATTTTTTTTAAAGGTCATCAATTTTTAAAATCTTATATAAAAATCTAAATAATGATCTGAATAGAATCTACCTATTTTTATATGCCACTCTTAGAAAAGGAAAAATTAATCTATAGTAAACTTATATTGTTATTTCCTGGAAGCATTGCGGAATTTGCGTCACGAGCCACAAGCTTTTTGTTTTTCCAAATACTGTGCATGTTAATGAAAGCAATGAGGTGACCTGTCGACCCTAATTACACAAGTTCTACACATGATCAAATAGAAACATAATATCATTTGATATCATTACTGTATTATCACATGTAATCTAATGATGTCATATGAAATTGACAATAAATAATTAATATATTTTATACCTTTAAGTTTTACCTTTCATCAGTTTTAATTTGGATGACGTTCCATTGTAGGCAACGGTACGATGCTGGAGTACAATATGCCCTCTGAGCACAGTTCTAACGGAATGTGTAATGACATGAGGAAATTTCTAATTAATGAAATTCTGGAAATATATATTTTCTGTCCTGGAAATACGGAATGTGTTGCTATCACTAGAGCAATGATACGCTACATGGAGATCGTTTTGTGGAATAGCATGTGGATTGATGAATGAACCACTCTGGTTGGTAGGTGCAGCTTTTACTTGTAATCGCATTTTGTTTTATTCAGATAGGGCTGATTATGGGTGTTCGACAAAGAAGAAACAAGTTTGAGACATAAGACATTCTAGTATTTTTTTCTGGATTTGTATTAGCATTTGTTTGCTTTTGTGTGGCCAGTGATGTATATTGCCTGTGTCTGAAGCTCGATCAACTAGCTTGACTCTGTGTGTGTGTGTGTTTGTATGATGTTATCAAAATGAAGAGACCTTAAGTTGCACTATGACTGATTATTTGTTGCTCTATTTGTTGTTGTTGTTGTTGTTTCTTGTTTGAGTTTATAAAATCAACCTTCAAGCACAGCAGAATGCATCGAGAGGTTCTTTCTACAAGTAGTTCTTATTGCGTGGACACCTTTATCATACATTTTACCATTCTTTCAATCTAGCTAATCGTTAGAAGGAAGGAACTGAATGCTAAAAAAGGCACCTGACATAAACCGTTCTTTAAAAATAATCAAGATGTTAGTTTTAAACAACGTTCAAATATTCTGTTAGAATTAAGAGGTACCACACCTTATTATGTCAACGAAGTCGCTCGTAATTCCGATCATTTTTTCCGGAGTGCTCCAAGAGTAGTGATATGATACATTCGATAATTCTCTTAGTAACTAATCTAATAACAATATTCACATGTTGATTTGAAATTGACTAAACAGAAGCATGAACGCTTTATTAAAAAGCGGATCTGAGAAAAAAAAAAACAGCTTGCATTTGATAAAAATAGCACTCGGTTGAATATTTTTGATCAGCTGGGGCGCTCGAATATACATAGAATGACGACTATGGGCTGAAGTCAATCTGACAGAGTGGTGTTTGCTTCTTATGTATACAACGGTGATGCCATTTAATCTTGTGCTGCAGTTTTATACCGAAATCGGTTCACCCTCGAATGTCGCCGCAACATCGTATTAGTTCGTGTACAAGTGCAAAATGGCCGAGTTTCTCATTTCGAGGTAGAAATAACATGCAGCACAATGTGATGTGACGTCATCTGGTTTTAATGGAACTCAACGATGTTTAGGACCAGTATCTTTCAAGATGTAGTATTAACCCGATGATACGGTATTTATGACCTTTTGAACGCGATGGGGGTATTGGTACTTTAAGAGACCTGGTGGATATAATTATTGAGCTTGACATGAATGCAATAATGTCGGTACCAAGAGATGTGATAGAAATAATTAAGAACCTTAACATAAAATCAATAATGTCGGTAGCAAGAGATGTATTTGTTTACAAGTTTAGATGGAATAAATACTTGGTTAAAGCCAGTATTGTTATAAAGTAACAAATGTCAACATGCTTGTTGTATAAATAAAAAGGAGGCATCCATGTTATCTTTAACAGAGATCTATGTTGCTTAATTAGACGAAAGGGGCATTTGGTTTACATCACAGGCAAAATGAGATATTTGGGTTGCACTTAACATGCATCTAGGTTGCCCTTTTAGAAGAATTTATTTTGCATTATAGTTGCATGTTAAAGCTACGTAGATGTATATTCAGTTGTTTAAGGCAACTTAGATGTCTGTTGAAGGCAGTATATTTATCTCCTACCAATCTACTTTCTACCTGAGTGTCCTAAAACGATTATCTACATTGCGAATATAATTTTAGAGACAATTTTTTTTTTGCGAAGCGATAAAATCGAAGGTCTCAGAAGAACTGGTCAATTACAAAGCCTCTAGGAATGTTAGTTTGTTTGCCAAACATGCTAGTTTGCCTGTCTGCCTGCCATATACGTTTTGTTTGTTTGCCATACATGCTCTTTTGCCTACCTGCCATATACGTTTGTTTGTTTGCCATACATGCTAGTTTGCCTACCAGCCATATACGTTTGTTTGTTTGCCATACATGCTAATTTGCCTACCAGCCATATACGTTAGTTTGTTTGCCATCCATGCTAGTTTGCCTGCCTGCCATATACGTTTGTTTGCCTGCCGTACATGATAGTTTGCCAACCATACACGCTTGATTGCCTGCCGTATATGCTAGTTTGTACGCCAGACACGCTGGTTTTCCTGCCATACACGCTAGTTTGCCTGCCATACATGATAATTTGCCTGCCATACATGCTTGAGTCAAGAAATACTAGAACTAAGCTTAAAGATAAGGAAATATGAAAGCAGAAGAAATCACACAAGCTAGTGGACATCACTTTCAGATAGAAAGAAAGAAATTTGATTAAAAAGAAATAAGCTTAGATAATTTAGGAGGAGGGCTATATAGGTTTATAATATTGCGATCTACAGAGGACATGGGCGTACACGAAGATCTGGAGGAGATATAAAATAGCTAGGTATATAGATAAAATAAGGCATGTAACAAATATCTTATTTGGATAGAATGTCTTATACAGATTACGTAGCATTTATTCTTGCATTTTATGTAATTTATAATTTAGAGAATTTTTAGCTTGCAGAGTTTGAACGCATCGAGCATAAATCAGTAGTCCATAGTGATTCTATAGTCCAAAAATCAAGAGAGCAACAACATGAATACTGCACTCACTTGCATAATGTACCGTAATTTGTACGGTTTTAAAATGCAACTCTTTAAATGTCGAATGACAAAATCATCGTAGATTATGTTACCAGTCTGATTCAGATTAGTTGAATTACAAAATTTCTCCTCCATATAATATTTAATATAATAGAGTTATATAATGATTATTCTACCAATATCGACTCTGGAGTTAACATGGTACCATTTACCTACCAATGTAAATTTTGCAGAAAGAAATAGTAGCTAGATTTAAAAAAAAATCATCTACTAAAATATTTAAGTTGGCAACTTAAAAGGAAAGCGAAACATCGCATATTTAACATGGGTAGTGTTGAAAGTCAGCCTTATATGAAATTACTGTGGCAATAATATGAGCTCCATTATAATAAAGTCTAAAGTTTTTGAAGACTTAGTATCTATGACAACGAGGATGTTTCTGAAAGTTAATTTTTTTTGTTACGTATCGGCTCGTTCAAAGTAACATAAAAGAAAGAGTGAAGACAACAAGCTTCATAAATTTTAACCAAAAAAATTGTTTTCCTAGGAAACATGAATAAATTTAATTATGTTAAACAAGACTTACGGTTTACAGAAATTATCCAATTTTTGATCAATTAGAAACAGTATAAAGTTCTAAACACAGTCTAAAGTGTTAGAAGTTCCTGTCCAAAATGGCGGATGACCACGTCATACGAAGGCAAACATAAAATTCCAGAATTTACACAATAAAGCTCAGTTTGTGATGCCCGGTTCCAATTTAGAATATTTTCGGGAAAATGTCTTTTGTACAAATCAGTAATGTTGTTCTCCAGGAAAACAATTATCCATAAAAACGAAGTAAAAATAGCACCTCTAACAATACATGTTGTTCTACATAGACATATGAACAGTCAACTTCTAGCACAAACATACCTTTTTTAAGGTAATAGAAGTTGTAAAACTGACTTTACGACTCTACGACTCTGTATGACTCGACTACGACTACCTGTCCGTGACTGTTGACTCTCGACTAAGACTGTCTGTCCGTGACTGTTGACACTCGACTATGACTGTCTGTCCGTGACTGTGTACGACTTACGAAAATCTCAAACATATAAATGAAGCTAATGCGTTGTTTGAATTACACGCGCATGAGGACGAATGCAATTTCATAATACTTCTGGACATTTAGGATAGCCTGACCCAGTATCAGCCAATCGATTTCATGGCTATTCCTGAATGTTTGCTTGTAATGAATTTGTTATCATACACAGCACGTGCTCACATGAGTCACATCTACAACTCGAGTAAACACGATGTTTTTAACAACATATTCGACTGATATTAATATAATCATATTAATAATTACATTTAATGAAATAAAATGAAATATAAAGATTTTTACAAAATTCTTTTCTTAACACATACATACTCTAACTACAGGGTCGTAACAGTTTACTTTCCAAGATTGAATGTGTAAACGTTTTTCTTAACCTAGAAGACTCCCAAATGAATTGTACTAGAAAATATAAAAAATAGTTTACCAGTCTATAGCATAAAAATAAGTATTCCTCCATGTTTTACAAAGAATTTCACGTAAGTGTAATGAGCATGGCTTTTACATTACAGGTGCTCTTCAGCAAAGCAAGCTTCCATATCATTTTAAAATGAAATACATTTCTAATTCAATACAACATACAGTTTAAATTTTTAACTGACTTTGAAATACCTTTTAAAATTGATCATGATTTCTATATATTGATTCGAGGAAAATAAATTTTAATATTAAAACAATATAGATAGAATTTTAAAGAACACTTCAACTTTGGAAACTAATAATAACTGGAGAAAGCTAAATTTAGCACATGTCTGACTTATTTTATTTTTTCATGGAGTTCTGAAAAATGGTAATATAATATTTTAAATGTTGCAGTACTTGTCGACTTATTTGTCGGTCTTCTATTATCTCCTTAAGATCAAATGTTAGATTTGTAAGTTTCTTTTGAGGTATGTATATTCATCGCATTAGGTTAATTCATTTGCATGTATTTCACCCAGCTGATCGCATTAAGTTAATTCATTTGAATGTATTTCACCCGCTGAAAGCATTAAGTTAATTCATTTGAATGTATTTCACCCAGCTGATCGCATTAAGTTAATTCATTTGAATGTATTTCACCCGCTGAAAGCATTAAGTTAATTCATTTGAATGTATTTCACCCAGCTGATCGCATTAAGTTAATTCATTTGAATGTATTTCACCCGCTGATCGCATTAAGTTAATTCATTTGAATGTATTTCACCCGCTGATCGCATTAAGTTAATTCATTTGAATGTATTTCACCCGCTGATCGCATTAAGTTAATTCATTTGAATGTATTTCACCCGCTGAAAGCATTAAGTTAATTCATTTGAATGTATTTCACCCAGCTGATTGCATTAAGTTAATTCATTTTAATGTATTTCACCCAGCTGATTGCATTAAGTTAATTCATTTGAATGTATTTCACCCAGCTAATTGCATTAAGTTAATTCATTTGAATGTATTTCACCCGCTGATCGCAATAAATTAATTCATTTTCATGTATTTCACCCGCTGAAAGCATTAAGATAATTATTTTGAATGTATTTCACCCAGCTGATTGCATTAAGTTAATTGATTTTAATGTATTTCACCCGCTGATTGCATTAAGTTAATTCATTTGAATGTATTTCACCCAGCTGATTGCATTAAGTTAATTCATTTTCATGTATTTCACCCGCTGATCGCAATAAATTAATTCATTTTTATGTATTTCACCCGCTGAAAGCATTAATTCATTTGAATGTATTTCACCCAGCTGACTGCATTAAGTTAATTCATTTTCATGTATTTCACCCAGCTGATTGCAATAAGTTAATTCATTTTCATGTATTTGACCCAGCTGATTGCATTAAGTTAATTAATTTTCAGGTATTTAGATCAGTATGAAGATCAGTATGAAGATCAGCCGGAGAATAGTCCATCTCATCTTAAAGCGATTAAAATAGCGTCTTTCTCTTGGGCTCAATTAACTTTATCCATACAGGTAAGCAGGTCCACATCACAGCTTTATAATCGTTACACATTTTATGCAGATAGGTAAGCAAGTACACATCACACATTGTGCAAATTTTATGAAGACAGGTAAAATACACGTTTCAACTCGTAGTAAGTTGATAGCTTTCTACTCTTGTTCTTTGGTCTCGGATATTGATGCACGTTCTTAGGTCGTGGTTGCGACAGGGTTACATATAGGGTCACGCTTATATATAGGGTTGTTTTCACAGACGTCACAATTATGTACGCAAATACCCACAATGCAAAGTGCGCGTACATTGCGCAGTTATTTTGATTCTCTAACAAGCCTTGATCAATACGGATTATCACGCACATTCAAGATAAGTTCTGGTTTAATTGTTGCTAAAGGCTGTTTACTTAATCGAAATGATGCATAGATTAGACCTGAAATTATGTGCCTCTATAGACCGAAAACAAAAATACAACTGTAAGTTCCATGGTTTATATTAAAAGACAGAAAACTGAAGTTGCTGTTGTTGGGCTTAACGCCATTTTTCAGCACACGATAGGCTATTCATGGCGGCCAGTATTAATGGTGGAGGAAGAAACCGGGAAATCACCGGAAAGAACCACCGACCCACGAGAAGCTACTGGCAAGCTTTCTCACATATCCACATTCGCCGAATCCTAGACTCGAACCCACGCAGACAGAGGTGAGATGGCAGTGATCCGTAACGGACAGCGCTTTAGACCACTCGGCCACTCGGGGCCCCAGTTGAAACTGAAGTTGAACCGTAATCGATAATATTGCTATCAAATATAACTGCAGGCTTTTCTATATATAAGCAGACAATATCGACATTCTTAAAAAAAATATTTTGTATGATGCCCCCGAGCTTGTCACCTTGAAAGAATAATACCGAACAATTATCTTCGGGATACAATAACAGTTATGGAAATAAAAGTTCATATTGTGTTTATTGTGCCAGAGCAATAATGAATAAAAACGTTTCGCGAAAACATGTGCTTGTGCCAAAGACAACTGAAAAAAAACACAATTTTAATTGTATCAGTAAACTTCCAAACAATCAACATACATCTTACCTATACTAATATCTTCAATTGTGTGTGTATTGTATAGTTCGCTCATCACAGTGGGTTTTGCATTTAATTGTATGTGAAATGTATATTTCTTTCATCACAGTCCGTTTTGCATTTAATGTTAGACTCATGTTTAAAATCACCATGGTGCAAGCATATGCCCCCATTGAGGACGCCAAGGACACCGCCAAAATTCATTTTATGATCAGCTCCAAGAAACATAGGACGATTCCCTGCGACACGACCTCATACTTGTTTTCAGCGACAGTAACGCTACGTTTGGTAACCAACTCCGTGAATTTGAGCACGTAATCGTGCCGCATGACAATGGCGACCGACTTATCTCTTGGTACGCAGCAAATGGCTTGTCAACCAGGAACAAATTCTTTGATTATAAGCAGATCCACAAGAAAACCTGGCGGTCTCCTGACGGACGTACACTCAACGAGATCGATTATTGGGAGAAGACGAGGAACGTATAAAGAGCGATGGATTCAGGAACGGTCTTGGGAATTGATTGACGAAAGGAGGAAGATGCGGCAGAAACGTGACCAGGCAAGGACAGATCAAAAACGATTGAAGGCATCGGAAGCCTACCGGGAATCAGATCGGAAAGTGAAGAGAAGCTGTAGGCGAGACGAGCGAGAGTAGCTAGACCAGAAAAGCCAAGAAGCACAGGAAGCGGCTGGGAAAAATGACACAGAGACGCTCTATCTCATCGTTTGCGACATCACCAGAGCGAAGAGTGGACACAAAGCCCCTATCAAGGATAAAAATGGAAAGCCTTGTCTAACCAAAAAAGAACAAGACTCTCGATGGGTTGGGCACTTCAAGGAGACGTTAAATCAGCATACCCCATAAACTACCTTCACTTTAGATCCACCCGACCCAACAAACATCCTGGCCATGAGGAGAGAAGAAATTTCAACAGCAGAGATGGAGATGGCGGTACGGATTCTAAAGAATAACAAATCTCCTGGTCTGGATATGGTGTTTGCAGAAATGCTCAAGCACTTTGGACAGGAACGAACTGACAGATATTCTACACTCATGTTAGCTGACGGCACGAGTACCCAAAGAGTTGTGTAAGGGAGTCATTGTCGAACTTTCAAAGAAAGGAAACCTGGCAGACTGTACTAACTGGCGAGGAATTACACTCCTCTCTGTCCCTGGTAAAGTATTTAGAATTGTCCTGCTATGGCAACTCAATAAAAATGTAGACGCTAAGCTCTGAGAAGAACAAGCTGGTTTTCGTCTCAGACAATAATGCAGTGAACAAATATTCGTCCTGAGAAACATCATCGAGCAGGGCCTGGAACATCAACAGCGGTTCATTATCAATTTTGTCGATGTTACCAAGGCCTTCGACAGCATGCTTCGGGATTCGGTTTGGAACATAGCGAGGTTTTATGGCATCCAGGAGCGATTCATTAAAATCTTTGAAATCCTCTACCTCGACTCTTAGCTACTATGTCAGAAGAGGAAGACGGCACCACAGACTTCTTTGCCATTCAAAATGGAGTCAGACAGGGGTGTATCTTGTCTCATTTCCTCTTCCTAATGGTGATCGACATTGTTATGAAGAAAGCCATGGACTGAGATGATCTTGGAATTCCATGGCTGAAATCAAACCGACTAACTAGCCTTGACTTCACGCATGACATTGCACTCCATGGCAACACGAATATAAAAGTGCAAGAAATGACAATGAGCTTGGAACGCGAAGCGACCCAAGTTTCACTCAGGATAAGCGGGAATAAGACAAAGATCACGAGGATCGGATATACCACAGCAAGGGACGCCGTGAAGATTCACTAGCAAAAACTTGAGGAGGTAGAAAAATTCACCTACCTGGGCAGCACCCTAGCCAACGATGGCGACGCCTACCACGATGCCGCTTGTAGAATAGGAAAGGCAGGGTCAGTCTCTCAACGGCTTCGACCAATCTCGGCCAACACACAAATCTGGGTAGGAACAAAAATACGGCTACTTAATACTATCGTTGTCCCACCTGCAATCTATGCATGTGAAACTGAAGACATCGGCCCGGAATGTAAGGAGGCGTAACATTGCCCAATAGAATCTTGCAAATCTCATACAAAGATCGCATCACGAATGAAAAGATCTACCAGAAAACAGGCACCCGCTCTCTCAACGACGCTGTGACGAAGCGCCGGCTACGTTTTGCAGGTCACATACTTCGGCAACCAATCTCACGGCATGCAAGAAACGCCATCTCGTGGACGCCATGGGGAACTACATGGCGAATCTAAGAGCACTGGGAATATCATTGAATGACGCTGAAACCATTGCGACAGATCGACCTCGATGCAGAGCACTCGCTGTCCAATGCGCCGATCGACGCATGAGGACTTGAGACTAAGACTATCTTTGAAATACGTTTTCGTTAATAAAAGAAATACCTCATGTAAATCAATGTAGGCGTGGCTACTAATGTTTTCCAAACTATCAAGTAAGAAAGCTAGGTCATCATCAATCACTATTAGATACACATACAAACAGGCTGTCATATATGTGATACATTTTCAATGTGTGCGACATCATGTTGAATTGTACAGACATTGTTCAACATTTATTGTTCATATCTCTATTCACTCATGCTAAATAAGTTTTCAGTCCTGGACACGTATATTTTCATGCATACATATCGCTTGTTTTCAATTCTAGCTGAATAACAAGAACCAATTTTAATTATTGTGTTGCTGTTGTTGTTATTATTATTATTATTATTATTATTATTATTATTATTATTATTATTATTATTATTATTATTATTATTATATCAATAATGTCCTAAACCAAACTAGAAAAGTCTTTTCTAACTTAAATTTTAATTCAGACATTGTATGTAAAGTTTCGTAACACAGCTAATGCAGATGTATGAAATATTTAACCACCATTCTAATATCTGAGCACATTAATTTACTTTAAGTAGTATTAATAGTAATTATTCTCATTATTTATTAGTTATGATCATAAGCACATATTGGTGTACAATGGCCATCTTGAATATTGGACTGTACTTTATTGGAAGTAACTAATATCCATAAGGAGATGAATATTCATCAGTGTTATTCGTTTTTCTATTTGGTCTCTATAGGCACCATGTGATCCATCTATATTTACATTTATAGACTAGTCATTTACAAAATTCTTTACTGATATCGCAAACACTAAATTTAATTTTCCTTACAGGAACATACTTCTTTGCGAAATATATCAGATAAGTTCATTTATTTATTTTGAATGGATAAGAATAACGCCAGATTTGATTGATGTAAAACCATTTTCTTGAATGTAGTTAAATCCGTGTTCATAAAATCCTAATATAAGTGTCTCATTTTGTATATTTTTTTTACAGAAAAGTGGTCGTCCCGAACAATAGCAGTATATAGTCCATTATATGCCCTGAACAATTTTGTATATAAAATTTATACTGAATGTGATGTTTATTTGCAGATCATACAAGTCTCTTTCTAGTCGTTGATAATCTCGGTTTTGGAGTATGAAATGTGATGGGAGAAACACATATTTATTAAAAACGATAACTTGAACAAGATGAATTGTGAGTGGCACATAAAATGAATAGCTTCTAGAGCTTTACATAGAGAACTTAGATTGGAAAGTCTTGAATCAATTGGACAAAAGAGCACACTAACATATTTTACATACACTGAAAACTGGTTTAGTCTCTCTCCTATCCTACATATTTTATTCCACTAGCTGTCAATGGTATTACTCCCTTTTAGTCAGTAATGTAAACTAAATTTCCAAGCAGGACAAGTTAGAACAAACCTTTTTTACAATTCGTTTATATTTTTTTTGCCATTCTAGAATGGAGCACATTATTTATTTAGACTAGTCAAGGCAAATTTGTTAACTACTTCAAATGCACAGTAAATAATCGCACCGCTCATGTCCCCAGACACCTTTCTTGAGGATGAATAGATTTTTAAATTATTTATGCTCGACGTTGAACTAATTTCAACTCAGTCAACATTCATTTGCAAATATTATAATTGCATCACCTCTCATTTCCTTTTTTATTTATCTACAAGACACTTCATCCCGCTGACTAATGAAAATTTAAAGTATTTGTCATTAAAACTCAATACCATCCGCCAGTTATTCACATATTTACTGCTATTGTATTGTTCAAGAACATTATATTCAAATAGGTTCAGTTTATTCCCTGTACTTCTATATTGTACATCTGCTAACAGATTTATGAAATAAAATATGATAAAATTAAATACAGAGGTATATTGACAAAATTCAGAATTTCAAAAAAGATACCATCAAATAAAGGAAGCTACGATATTGTTGACAAAAATAACATATTGTTCCCACTTTGTGCCTCAAATGATTTCAGAGATAAGTTTCTTTAAAAAAATTAAAAACTTAAAATTTACATTCTTAAATGATCGGCATAGTTCATATCTTGGAAATTATTTCGTTGAAAACCCTAATACAACGAAACTGATGTCTGTAAATATGTATAAACTAAATTAATAGTTATATTTACTGATCACTTTAGTTTCTGTAAACATGCAACTATAGCCGCTTTCGGAAAAGATTTCGTAATATCATTAACTTGCTTCCAGGTATCTCCCAGAAGTAGGAATCATTTTAACCACAAACTGAAAGAACAATGCTAATTTATGCAATCACATACTTTTCCAAAGAAAAGAAGATCATACATTATACACTATGATCTATGAAAGTTAAAATTTCTTGTCTTACGTGACAAGGGCCCTACTTGGTAACAAATACAGGAGTTAAAGCCAATAAGCGTTAACAAAACAATTTATTCCCCTAGAGAACAATGTAAAAATTGGTAAATAGGACTTATAGTTCGTGAATATAGTCCGAAATTTGATCATAAGAATAAAAACAAAAGTCCTATCACTAAGTAGTCTTATAGGAATCCAGATGTGGTCCACTGTATGAATAACAATAATTATCTCTTAATTGAATCACAGTCTTTGTTTCAGAATAATTCCAGAATTAATTTCCATGAATATCTTTCAGAATTTTTATAGAAAAGTCAACTTGTTGAGTTTCCAGGGGAATAAGTTATTAAATTTAAGAATCAGACAAAGAACAAACAATACTGGCAACAAATTAAAAAAATAAAAGACCTTGTACCTTCAAGGTGTTGAATATTTCTGTCAGAATTTTTTTTTATATGGAATGCATTTTTAAAACCACAGACTCCATTTCAAGTCTCGCTTGAGTGGTCATGTGATCTCTTACTACACTAATTTTCAGACATAGGCCAATATCACTCCAGACCAATCATTTTAACTTCCTGTTGACACTGTTACCAGGGTAAGACGGACTAAATGATAATTCTCACGTAACACTTCTTCATCTTAAGTAAATAAATTTTCGTATAAAAACATATCTCATTGCAAAAACAAATCCAGACTCTGAGAAAAATGTTTATTGCAATTAAATACAATGAAACAAAAATGAAATAAAAGGATTTTAAACCTTAAACAAAAGCAATTTTACGTAACCCTTGCAAAACATTCCTTTCATTACGTTATTGAATATAATAAAAATTTATCGTACATCATTCAATACTTATTTTGATATGGGCACTTCTTTATTTTGTTATCTGCAATATATTGTGTGTTGAACAGTTTTCAAGCATTTATATTGCCATTTCTACTGGAAATTTCTCAAGATCTGTATTTTTAGAAATGATAGATTTGCTTGCACTTTTAGCGGATACAAAGACTCCGTTGTGTTCTAGTAAGGATCAAAGGTACGCGATTAATAAATGGCAATCATAACCGTTAGGAGTTCATCTAATATATTAATTTAGCGTTTTCTATACAAGCTGCTTCTAAATTATCATCTAAATAATATTTGCAAAGTTGCCATCATTTGCTTTTCTCATCAACATCAGTTTGCATGCATATGATTTTTCTTAGACATAAATACACATATATGTCGCCTCATCTACAATTCTAAACCGGCCAAATATTTGCAGTTTTTATAGCTACGGTTCGATCGCACATGACTGACTTTTTAAATATTTGTATTTACACCTTTAAGGAAATGCGGACAGTCTGAGCGTCTGCTTTACAAAATCGATCTGTTGTACCTACGGCAAAGTCCCGGATGTAAATGTTTGATGTCACAGTCATCTTTTTCATGTCATTATATATCCTCTGATATGACATTGAGAACAAGAGTAAAATAAAAAGTATTTCTCTTCCTAATTGTAAATCGCTTGCAATTAGTTATAAACACATGGCATACAAACATGATTTGAAATGTAATTCCTTTGGTAGTAAGAAATTTGTCATTACGATTGGTGATTTACGTCAATCAATATCAAGTGTCTGCGCAGTAAATTAAAATGGTCACAGTAGTTGTACATCAGAAACTCTGGATGTATGTAGGAGCGTTAATAGTTTTAAATAATTGAAAGATGGAAAAGTAATGTACGCCGAAAATACAAAATAAATAATACAACAGTTACAAATTCACTTACTAATACAATTACCACTGTTACACATACCAATGATTATAACAATAAGATATCAAAAACAGCATCTAACAACAGAAGCAGCATCTTCTAATATTACTATGTTAGCGGGGCCCCGCTTGGTCATATGGTCTTAAGAGTTCGCCTTTATTGATCTTTGAAGTCTCACCTATATCTTAATGGATTCTAGTCCGCTTTGGGCAATGTAGTTATGCAAGAAAGTTTGTCAGTTTCCTCCCGTGGATCATTGGATCTTCATAGGGTTTTCACAGCTTCTTCCTCTACCAATTAACCTTACGCCAGACGACAGATCGCTCCGCCTACCAAATCACGTGACTTAACCTCTGACAACCCTACAGTATTTGGCAAAGATATTTTTCAGTTTACATGATATATTTATTTAATGTGATTTGTATTATTCTTTTAAAATATAAAATTACAAAGTTGCAATACTGCAGTAGACAACATTTATGTATGTAGATCAAGTTCGTACATTATTAACCTAAGCGTATTATTTCAGTAAATAATAACAATCAATTGTAAAGCTGTTTAAGAATTTATTCATATGAAAGGAAATTTGTTCAAAAGATGCTGATGTATTTAGCATATAATATTACCCTTGATAATTTTATTTGACTTATGTTTATGTGCCTTGAAAGTATATACATTAAAAATTAATAACAAAATCGTAAATAATTACTGTTTAGAAGTATACTGTTGTATATAACAATCTTAAGGTCTGTTATGTTAGTAAGATGGAATTCTGATTAATGATGTATGCTTATGTAAACATGTAAATGCACGTTTAACATATCGGAAGATAATTATTTGAAACCTTCATTTAGTATTTCTTTTTTACGAATTATATTATTGTATCACCATCTCTCTTTCAACCCAATAAGAATGTAAAGCGTCACTCTAGTGTCTAAAAGATCGAGACGATAAATAATTTATTTTGGGACAAACCAATATTAAACTGTAAATTTTCAAACTTTAAAATAATGCAGCCTTGGTTACAATGCTTCCTATACAAGAATAAATAATATATATCAAAGTCATAATGTTAGGATATTCTCCACCTATATCCTTAAAAGTAAATTTTGATTGAAAGTACAATTTTTGAGGACAAGATATCATTTCATAATTGTATATGCGACTACAAAATTTATCAGCATTAATTTATGCAGTGATTTTCGTCCAAGAAAGGTAATACCAGTAGAAGCATTTACTTTAAGCCATTCTTTTCGTATTGATTTGTATATATTCTCTACTTTTTTTTATAGCAATTTCCTAATGACAATTGTCTAGAGCGTTGGAGTGATGGAAGTGGAACATCAGCTTCTCCACTAATGTTTCAATAAGAATTAAACTTTGCTTCAAATATTGTTTGATAGAATTTTTTGAAAACGTTTCTCACTCAATATCACTTAGATTATCGATTTTATCCTCAAGATCTTTGATTATATATAGATATTTGTTTGCAATAATCGGCTCTGAGTCTTTTTTGCGCATCATTGGTAGAATTGCGCTAGAGTATGCTTTTATAAAATAACTCCGTATCTGCTGTCATGATAACGAGTTCAACTAGGGTTTTCTTGTCGTGGTAGTAAATTCCAAGCTACTTAAAAATTTATCATTTTAAATATTTATTGTGTAATTCCTTGTTTAATTTTATCCTAATTACTAAAAAAGCTTCATTATAAAAATCATTATTTTTCGTTATGAGGGGAAGTATTTTATATATTTAATTTAATTCTTTGTCTGTTAGTTTTAAATTTTGTATTCAATTCATTACATATTACTGTAATGTAACATTGTTTGCTGGACTTTACCTTGTCCAAATTAAGTTTTTTTCTGCTTGACCATATTGACATTTTTAATTTTGTTTTTTCATTTATGTAAACAACTAATATTAGCTTCATTATTCTCATAGTGTATGAGCTCAATAACCGAGTTTTTATTGAAGTAAACAAGATGGCGTAAATGTCTTGATTAGGTACAGTGTTTTGGAGATCCGCAAGTGAATTCTTTAGGTTATTGTGTTGTAAGTAAACAAGGCTCATTAGATCATTCCAAAAATGTATCTTCCATTAGGTAATGATTGTTTTTAGAAAATACTAATTTGTGACATGAGGTGAAACAGAGAACTATACTATATAGTGCCTGTGAGGATTTTTCCAGTCGTGCTATAAAATTGAGCACTTTAATTTGTTTTATTTTGTAACCAGTTTGGGTTGAATTTTAGTTTCTGCAAATTATTGAATTCAAGTAATTATTTCCTTTGTAAATACAACAGTGCTCTGACAAAATTCTTGGATAAAGACATTCATTGGAATTTATACTGAATAAAAACCTGGAATAATATTTATGTGATTCAGAAGAGACTGTTGATACATCAATACTTTGCAGGCCATAACAGACACGTCATAGCCTTCAATTTTGAATCTCTTCGAGACTGGAACTAAATTTTATTCAGGACGTTTTATTATTAAGACGCGAGTCTTTAATTCTTGGATTACTTTGGATTTAATCCTTTTTTGTGTTTACAAAATGCCGATATACCAACAACAACATATATATCGTCTTTATACGTTATCTGAGCTAATAAAGATGTGAATATGGTACCAATGATCTTAAGAATACATACGGGTTCTGAAGAACACATTTGCTAACTTTTTGGTTCGATCGAAATGACATGTTAGTTTGATCTATTCTAAGAATATAGAATATTTATTTTAATACTATTCACCATTTCCGTTGGAACCAAAAATGATATTGGACAGTTCATATCTATACAAGTACTTTTTTAAAGGGAGAATAGTTACTATGTGATACTGTGGTGACATTCCTTGGTTGGAAGGCACGCTTTCTTCTGGAAAACATTTTACATTAAATTTGATTTAATTATTGATCCTAATACTATCCAAATGTATATTGGCTTGACAAATAAAGACGAATGATATTCCAATTGGAAAGTGGACCGAGATAGACCGCTTAAATTAAAATCAATATAGGAATGAAACTGTCTACATGTATTTAGCAAAAGGTTTGATCGTATGTTAACTGAAATTCGATTCCGCATAAAATACAGCAATTTTAAGAGATACATATATCATTATAAGTATGGATTCTCAAATTAAACACAGATTCATCAATAATTAGGTTTCAAATGAAATCTATCAAACATACTGAACGTTTTGTATCCATTCTCACGATTACAGACAGTTTCATGTTATTTGATATGAGCATTAGTATAAAATTTTATTTTGAAATTATTACAGTGACAGATTGTATTGAATAACAATGACAGATTATATTGAATAACAGTGCGTTTGTACAGTGAAATAACGTAAACAAAAACAGCAATATTGTCACACTGAACTGTTAATTAATCTGACAATACATAATTATGCCGTCATCAAATATTACAAAGGAACATTATACAAATGTAGATGAGTTTATGAAGTGACATACCAGTTATGTGTGTGATTCAATGTTATTCTTAGAATATAATGCTAATTAATATTACGTTGCAAATTATGACAGATGTAGACCACTCACATCAAGGAATATATGTGTAAAATTTATTACGTATATAGTAAGAATAATGTGGTTTATATTTAAACTTTGACAACTATTGTTTCAATATCATCCTTATATATTCTATTGGTGTTTTTGACCCTCATTAGTCATGTAGCTTGTGTAGGGTGAATGATATCACGTGACTGTTCCTTATCGTCAGGAACGTAAGGACTAGGCGCACATTCGCATATCAGTTGTAGAACAGTTGTCACACAGTCTGGAATAGAGATCAAACTGGTTTACTTTTCTGATCGACATACTACGTAATATCCGAGCAAAGTTTGTGTGTGTGTGTGTGTGTGTGTGTGTGAGAGAGAGAGAGAGAGAGAGAGAGAGAGAGAGAGAGAGAGAGAGAGAGAGAGAGAGAGAGAGAGAGAGAGAGAGAGAGAGAGAGAGAGAGTAATTAAAAGGGTCTAATGATAAATACATTTTAATACCTGGATATTCTTAGTTCGATCTACAAGGACAACAACTCGAGTGAGTATGAATTGCAACATCAATGTACATAAGCTGGTGGGTTGAAATATTTTTTTTTTACAAAATTATGTAACCTGTAATTACCGTTTAAATTGGAAAATTACATTAGAGAATCACAAATTATTTCCTACATCCAACTTTAATTAGCTGTTTCAATTATGACTAGTCAGCAAATTGGAAAAGAAAAATAAGTGCGGTTTTATTATGCGCGAAACTGTTTTCTCAAATCAATTCATTAAAGAAGAATAGATAAACCAAATAGTACGAAATTAAGAAGGAGCAAAGAAATAAAATTGTTTGAAAGCCAAAATAAATGCCCAAGGAAAACATTAGGAACAAAGAGATACTAACACCTTTGTGAACCGCTCCGGTGGGCTAGTGGTTAGAGCGTCCGCCATGGATGCGGGAGGTCATGGGTTCGATCACCCGTTGAGTCATACCAGAGACTTACAACAGTGGTACTAACATCTACCTCGCTTAGGGTTTTTGCGCTTTGCATTAAGAGGTTAGTGTTAGGACTGGTTGGCCTGGTGTCAGGATAATGTGACTGGGTGGGACATCATGCTACATGTCTCCGGTATGATGCCTCAGTGCTAGACATCACTATAAACTGCTACAACGCAGATATTGTTGCGATATGACGGAAAAATTGTTAAAGCTACGTTCCAAATTATAAAAATTAGCACATCCCATCACTAACACTTTTGTGAATAGTAACATTTATAGCAAATGTCTAGTCAAATCATACAAATGCCGATGCTTTTGGAAATCTACCAATGAATGAGAGAAACAAATAACTTTAAAAAAGTTGTTTGCTTTAAAATAGCGACAAAGATATGACAAAAAGAAACTGCAGTATAGGTTGGCACGATCAGCATGTACAGTATTAATTCATCGGTCAATGTTATTTCTTCAGTCTTCTCTAGGTATTTCTCTAGTTTAGTGTTTCGTGAAAGAGATCAAAATAGCTAAGTAAATAGAAATGGATGTTACATGAAATTATTAATAAATCATTTTTTTTACAAGAATAATTTCCAACTTTTATCAATTCTAATTTAGAAAAGTTAGAATGTAGCCAAATATACGAAACTAATTACAACGGCTGAAATAAGTTAAGTATTTGTAGAACGATCGACATGGGTTCGATTTTCTTTTGGTAATTAAACAGCCGTGTCACTATTGTTGAAATATTTTCTTTGGATGCAGTAAAACTGTTTGTAACATGTTGTGGCTGCAATTAAAGTTTGCCTTTATAGCCATTTTGCATTAGGATATTAAGGTTTCTTGCTCCAGCTGGTTTCCTTAAAACAGGTACAATCGTGTGAGTTACAGAGGCAAGGTAGAATGTATGGTCATGGCAGCAAGAATCATTTTGACATTTGTTCTTATAATATTTGTAGTTAACTACAAGACACAGATATGGAGAAAAGAGGTTGACATACATCCCAGGACTGTCATTTTTGTGTGTTTACGTCTTCCAATTTCCTTGTCTTCATTTGTCTCTCGTCAAACTCTAAATATTCTAGATTAAATTCAAAATTATGCTTTAAAAATTCAAGAGATATCTCCTCATGTGATCTTTTGTGTTCGAGACCCCTCCAGTACCTCAAAGTGCAACGTTCTAGTAAACCAAAACGTGTTTAATAAACTTGTTGGCGGGTTGGGGCCAAAAATAGCGGAGATTCGAACATTTTATTGATGTCATCATCGCTGAGAGTCTCAGAAGTTTGGGATCGTATTTTCTCATTGTCTTCTTTAGATCTTTTGGTTAATTTTGCAGGGCTTCACTTGTTCAGTTAAATTTTGTTTCACAGACTAAGCTACTGCTGTGTCTGTGCCTATTCTAGTGCCGTTCAAAACTACCGATCACACCGTTTAAAAACAATAACTCAAACATCATATAACAAGGTCTACCAAATATATAGATGTTATGTTTTTGTACGATGCGCTTTCAAATTGAAGTGAGCGTCAATTGCAGTATGGATGACGTTCTTTATTTTGCATGGAAATTAACGTTCAATGGTTTGCAAATAAGAATCAAGTTCATTTCATCATGCGTTGTCGATAATTAGTCATTTCATTTATTAACATAATCATTCACAAAGTAATTTACATTTTAACAAACTGATATTATCTAAAGGGAGCTAGGCATTTTTTTTTAGCTCAGATAGTTTACGTTAAATTCAATTCATTTGATCTCTTAATCTTCTTGGCTGTTATTTTCACATATTTCATGACGTGGTACAAAACGTGATATTGTGATATTGTAATGAGTGCTGAAGCCACGAGATAAAATATATAACTTTTGACAGCAGAATATGAAATATATCCAGTATTTTCGCAGGAAAGAAAATATTCTTTTTATTGTATCTGTACACAAAGACCAAAACCTAAAGAGTGTCAAGAGTAATCCACTTACCAAAACAGCCCCTATCTAACTTAAAGCAGACGAATGGGAAGTATAGAACCAGTCCTCCGAGAATGAAGAAAAGGGCGTACAGGATTTCAATCCGTGGATCCTGGACAATTGGAGCTATCACCAGGAAGGCGGAAACCAGGAAGAAAACAACCGGTATCAAAATGAAAACCTGGATAAAAAATGATTTTTTTTACCAAACGAAGACGACGCACTAAAGCCTCTCTTCTTTAGAAGGAAAAAGTTAGCACAGTATTTTAAATAACCGTTCAGCCCCAAAGGCAAGAATGAAATATGTATGGCAAATGCATTTCTTCGACGTGTTCTTTGTTTCTGACAACCAGTCCATTTTCACAACTGCTTCCACCTCCAAAACCAAGAACTCCTTCTTCATGGTGTACTTGAACAATATGTGAAGAAATAATTGATTTTAGAATGTAAAAGGTTAAATTTCTCCCATGCAATTAAATATTTACCAGAGATTATCCCAATGTTTGCTGTGATTAACACGAATCTCATTGTGCTTATTATTGGAATTCCATGAGATACTTTTGCTCTTTCAGTATTTAGTAACAAACGCCAGTGGCAACCACGTCATTTTATGTTAAATCTCACCTCAAGTGCAGGGCACTATGATGCACTGAGTGAAAAAGTGATCTTATCGATGACGTAATAATCTATAAACTACATCATTTCGAGCTGCGCAAAAAAAACGTTTAATTTATTAAAGGGTAAAGGTTGAAGAAGGCCTTAAAGTCTTCAAACTGCACAATAAAAACTGATGATCTTTAACGATTTCAAATATTAACAAAACGTCTTCCAACAGGTGACAGCGAAATTCTGAGTTTTGTTAAATAATTAAATATTTAATCTTTTGTATAAAAACGAAAACTAACTTTTCTCTCTTTTTTCAATTTATTACTTTAAAAAGTGGCAAATTGGCTGTGATTTTTCATTCAGGAAACTATATCAGTGTAAGAATTTGTGGAGTTTCTTTGCTGTAATAAATGAGCTGATCCCCAAAAAGGAATACTATCCTTAAGGGACAGGGCTCAGAAGATCAAAAAAGAAAAACAGATTATGAAATAAATAAAAATGATTCAAGACAACAGTAAATTAGTTAAATATTGCAATGATAAATAGTTTAATATGCTTCCTAAGTTTGTTATTTGTTGTGCTAAAAGCGCATATAATCATCATTCAACGATGCAATGCATAGATAAAAGCTATATTTAGTAACAGTGAACTTGACCTTGGAGCTACCAGCTCCGAGATTAACAGGTCTCTTCTTCGATTTAGGAAACATATTACACATGAACTTGCGTTGAAATGTTATTACTAGAAAACCTAAACGGACGCCGCACAACCTAAAGTACCATTAGGACTATAGAGAACTATGAGATCAACAATGCTTCTGAAACAAGTATTGCTACAGTTTATGAGGTCAGGAAAAACTACCAAATATCGACAGCTGCATTTAGAATAACATATGGAGAAAACCGGAAGAGGTATTGCGGAAGGCTATAATAACTCACTGGGCCGTACGACCACGTAAGCTAAAAACGACCTTTTCTAATTCTCTTGGGATCTTAGTGAAAAGCGCATCGTCAGTTGCCGTTGTGAATTCTTTGCGATCCCGATAATAAGATAGAGAAGAAAAAGGACAGAAAGAACAAAAACGCACAAGAAAACTAGTATATCTTACTTTGATTGGCCTGTGATCATTTCTCCTTGTGAAACGAAGAATGATGAGAGCAAGGGCAGTGAGAGCGTAGAAGATCCAGGAAGCAAAACTGAAGAAATCTATCAGACCTCCGACATCTGAGGGAATGATCATTAACATAGCAATGCTACACTGAAACATAAACAAATAACATATATAAAATCCTGTTAGTTAGACAGATACTGCGAATTTAATAGAACTGAAGTTCTTGACTGATGATGAACTGTATCCTTTTTCTCACAAAATTATTTAGGTATTTTATAATCATTTGCATGCAGTTCTCAGATACAGTACAAGCATGACTGCCAGAAATTACTTCAAAGCTAGTCAATGCTAATTCGACATCGCCTTTAAACAATAGCAATATGCGGGACCGTCATGAAAGGCGTTTAAGAAATACATATATCCAATAATATGCGTTAGGTTTGTGATTATGATACCATATTTGTTAAATCCTTATTCAGTTTAGTTGGCTATGCATTCAGCTTAGTCTTGCATGCAAATAATATTCTAACTGAATCATTGTCCTAAGGCTGGTCGAAATGTTTCTTTATTTCTTATCATCTTCAATCAAAACAGTTGCCCATTACTCAGCTTTCTCCTTAAAATAATTTTATTGTTTTATTATTTTTAATGAAATTAATCCTGCCGAGCACACCATGTTTCTTTGAGAATATGCACCCAGTCATAATATCTTACGAGAATTACTACCTCGCAAATGCAGCCTCTATTAAATTCTACCATTAGCTAAAGGGAGCCAATAATTGTCTGCCGACCTATGTTGCTGTCCCGGCAGACTTATTTCCCATAATTTATAAGAATTGGCGGCAAAGTCGATGAACCTTTCAGTTACTACAGGCGCTCAAGGTGCGCTTTCTATGGAAAGTAAGTGTGGGAAAGATGGGAGGGTGTATGTGTATTATGATTAGATAAGTATTGTCGAAGAAACTTATTTTACTAGGAAAATTTGGTTTCTTTTTTAAATACGTTAATCACTCATAATAGCTAAGGAGATAATGGTAGTATTTAGTAGGGGCTGCATTTGCGAGGTAAGAGGTGGAGGGAGGCTTAACACCTTTAACAAGAGATACCATCTCTGCTCCTCCAAAGGTACGTGAGTAGGTAACCCTACTGGAGTAGATTCCATACGTGCAGGTTCCGTAGCTCTCAATAGGAATGAAACAACTGCCGTCATGGTTGTTTGAATAGATGAAGGAAAATCCGTATTCCCCAAGGAGTTACCGTTGTGAGATTGATTCCATCGTTGATTCACAATTTCTCCTGTCTGAAGGTACACCGAGCAAGAGAATCACAGTGTCTCACTATCCTCATTACACATGAGGATACTGCGACACTGTAATTCTCTTGCTTTCTGTATCACGTTTTGGAATCAGAAGTGTTGGAGGGTAGGCGTATGCATCTAGGCCGCTTCCAACCTATGAATAAAGCATCGACTGACAGGGTTTGAATCCGGGACTGGATAGACGAAGGATGGGCTTTGATATTCCACCTTGTCGCAAACAGGTCCACGAAAGGTGGGTCCTATCCGGTACATATGTGAATGAAAATCTAGGAATGAAGAAACCATTCCGATTCTATTAGCTGATTGTTCCGAGACAAAGACTCGGTTAGTACGTACGTTTGGCGCAACTTGACATAACGAATCTGTACCTGGATTTGTTGTTGACAGCACCACTTTAGAAAGTCTGACGCCAGGACGCAAAGGTCTTGGTATTTGGTTTCTACTTGTCATATGAGATAAGTCAGCACCGTGAAGTTTTTGGACAGAATGAGAACTCCCTTGGCATGTAAATATTCCTGCCAACAGTGAAAAGCTGACAATTATCAACTACAGAATTTACTAATATGAAGATGTCTTAGTTTTAAGTGAGGAAGAGTTGTGCATCGTTGATGTTACTATCTCGTCCCTGAACATCTGGATCCAAAGGCAAGACAAGGTTAGGACAGTTGGTAATAAAATCGGAGGCAGTGGATAACGAGGACTACCTACGTGCCTCGTAATGCTCTATGCTCTCCATCACGCGTTGCTGTGAATTAAGTTCCTGCGATCTATCAATTGGATTCCTCATCTGAGGCAGGGGTTTAAAACTCGTCGGCTACACGCACCTGGTTTAGACCACCAGTCGAAGAGATTTACTGGAGAGTATCCGCCGCGCATGTTAGAGCTTTTTGCATGCTGAGTACATGTCAGGACCAAAGGAGGACGAGCTACTCAAAAACACTGATACAGCTCTATCAAAGGCAAATAATTTCAGGTTTGAAAAAGTCAAAGAGACTGAAAATGAACAACTACCGATGGATTTTCTCTTTCGGCTTTTATTAGGCTTGCCACAAATTTCTAGAGTTTGTTGCTAAAGTTTTAAAGGAGAAGGCGATCCACAGCAAAAGTTTTAAAACATGCCACAGAAAACAGCTGCCATCAGTAAGTTGAACCCTATGGACGATATGATGCATAAGACGACCATGGACAAATGAATTCAACCTTATGGAGTTTATCTTAATCATCAAGTACAATATTTATAACGAGGTTGAAAAATAATGTAATTATAAGAAGCATGATCAAAACAAAATCAGATGACTCAATTAATTAAAACTTTGCCGGGGGTACTTGCATTCGCATTGATCTAGAGGAAATTAAAAATAAAGCCATGATGCCAAATAAAGGAATACTACTTAGCACACACGTTTTCTAAGAAGGGGTAAAAATCTGTAAGAGAGATGTGCACTGCTCTAAAGGTACGCCTCACATTCAGGCAACTAAGCGTTAGAGAAAGGCTTTGCTTTTGAACTGAATTTGAAATAAAATGGATACAAGAAGCTTCATTTGAAAAACGAATGTTACAAAGAAAAATATATAAACCAAACATTAAACTTTAACAGCGGGAGACCTGTGTTTCTTCACCATCTCTAGATGAGAGAACGTCTGGGTCGGATACCGGCTTAGCGTTTAGTAGTTTGAATTTCTTTGGTACAAATGTTTCGGATAATCTAACTATTGTCAGTAAATGAAATAGATCAGTGAAATTCTACTATATACATAAACAGACAGTGCAGTGTATACACATTAGAATGAGCTGCTTGAGAAACAATCTATTCTCTCAATCCGACTGACAAACGTTGTACATTGGTACACTGTTTCATTAGGAAGATTGGATTTTGCTGTTGGTTTAACAATGATTTTCATTCAATCCCATAACATCCTTACAACATAAATGACAAGGATGAAACAACAATTGTATTGTTTTTGAGTCTTTATGAAACCTTTAAATCAGGATTCTCAAACACGCAACACGCAGATTACATTCGGCCGTGGAGTTATTTCTTGTGACAAGCATCGACATTCGCAATTTGTAAAATAATTAATAATGCAAATTATTTCTTCACAACCAGCCAGTTTAGATACAAATTCAATCATTAAAAACGTTATCGTTTTGTTTCCATCATTTCAAACGGCTCCATGTTTTGTGCTAGACCTTATGTAGCCCTCGTGATGATTTGGGTTTGAAAACCTTGATTTAAATGTAGATGAATCAAGCCAAAAAGGACAGCAAATGACATACGGATTTCAATTGTTTGAATCGCTCCTAAAAGATTAAAACACTGTGTTACAATGGAACAGCGTCTATCACAAACTACAATGTCCAACATAAGGGCATCTATGTATTTCATCTAATTTGAGGGTTGCGGAAACCTACAAAGGTTATAGCAAATCAAATTGTGACCAAAACAATAACGCAACATAACATTATTCTACTGATCATTATTCGCGTCTGTAGGAGTTTCTAACTGTTAAAATATTTTCCCACGGAGCCTTAATTTCTTATAATGTCAGTACTCGTTCGTATGAATGCTATAAAGCCAGTATCAATGACATTAACATCTACTTCTTCCTCTTTCTACTGATGCTGAAGCTACTACTACTGTTACTATTACTACAAATGTTTCTACTGCTAAACCAACACTACCACTACTTTTGCTGTTGTTGTTTATGCTTATCATAACCTAGACTATACCTTTACAGATATTCCACTATCACTACCACTTTTGTCACCAGTGGGTACTAAATACCCAGATATTTGCGTGACTTTTACCGTGAAGATGATGGAAAGTACTGGCGTAAACCGTTTACAGTGGATGTAGGAGAGAACTTCGGGCAGGTGGCCCTCCCTGGCGGCACAATACACAACTCTGAAATAAATGATAAAGCTTTACACTAACAGGCATCTCAATTTCTTAATTTCGACAGCTTTAATAATTACACATTTGCCATTAACCATATATTGTGGCAAACGAACGACATGTTTTAATAACGTTTCATAGAAAATGTGAAACAATTATATCAGAAATGCACATCAGATAACGTTCCGTTATGCATATCAAAAATTAAAAAGAAAACAAATTATTTGGTGAGTAGATGAAACCAATGGTATTTCTACATTTGTCAAACGTATCGAAACTTCTTATTAAAAGCATAACAAAATTCAAGTATGTTGTCGATTACAAAATACAAAGACTGTTTTCCTTGTAAATTATTTTCTTCGCTACTTTCTTTTAAGTCATTGCCATTTTTAGTTTGCTATATTCAGTGGAAGAAAAGAATATAATGAAGTTCAGGAAGAAAAGAATGAATAACATTGAAGCCAAAGGAAATATATGCAATTAAAAACTATAATTGTTATTCTAACTATAAAGTAAGCGATTATCAAAAGAAAAAAAACAACAGAAAAATATCGGATTTGCATTACATTATTAGTCTATGAAAAAGAGGTCACATAAGAAAATAAATGAATAAATAAATTTTAATATACCTACTACCCGCAAAGCAGACCCCGTTAGCTGCCCCGAAGGTAGAAATCAAAACAGATATTGGGATGATAAACCATGCCATACCAAGAACTCCTTTTCCCCAGTCCTGCGATAAAATAATTAATGTAAATTATGTATCTATATAATAATTTTAGTTAATGCTTATCAAAGACACAATTAACAACTGCTGACTGAAAATATAATCTATCTAAAATGGTACTTACTATTTATAGTATAGGCTCTAGTAAATGCCCCCTAATACGGAATAAAATAACCCTTATTACCATTGAAGGACGATGGATAGTACACTATTGTAGTAATATGAGCTAGATGTAAAAAGTTGGTCAAAACACAGGGAAGGATTTGGCCACCCGATGACCAAGCGTTTTGAGTCTGAATCGATTTTATATATATATATATATATATATATATATATATATATATATATATATATATATATATATATATATATATATATATATATATACACACACACGGTACAACTGCTATTGATTTATGAATCGAAATATAAAGATGTCACTTAAAAGTAACTTTCTCTGCGCGAATTAATTTAAGTCGTAATATCCCAGTTAATGAAACCATACACACCTAATTCTTCATCTGAACGGCTGATGTCAAGAGATCACGTAATATAACATTCAATGATGAGATGATGTCATAGTTGGCTTAAAAATCATAGTTTCATTGGGTGACTAAAGCTGAAATCTGAACATATTAATGTGATAATCTTGTTCAACGAGACTTTGACGCGAAAGAAACCGTTACGTTACAATGCTGAAAAGCAGATTTTGACAGATTGTCTCAGATACATGGATCCTGGTAATCTAGTAAATAAGTCCTGACAGTAAGGTATTTAGTTATAATGCTAGAACATGGCTGCTATTCCTCTGGCACAACTCCTTTTGTCTATCCGATGTGGAAATATTTTATGCAGACCTTATACGATGGTATTCTGGTTGAAGCTGTTCTCGGCTTCCTTTCACTGTTCCTCTAAATAGCTTTCCTTCGTACTCTTTAAGCCCTAACCCTATTTTTATCTTACCTGCAATTTTCTGCTCCTTCAATGTCTCACTACTTCCTTAAAAGTTTTCTCCTCACATCACAGAGGTCGACGATATCTGTTGTGAACTTGGCTTCTGTATCCTACGATTCTTGTCAAGGATCTCGCTGGCTCTGCCTATTATTATTGAAGGTGGGGAACAAGGTGTCTAGGATTATTTCTTTAGCACTCATAACTGTGAGTTGGTGTAAATTAGCTGCCTATGGATGCCTCAAATACTTGTGCCATGCATGGATCTTTATATTTTACAAGTTCAAACCAGATCGTAACCTGTATTGATTTCTCAGCTTTCATCAGATGAAGTTTGATTGTCATCATCAAGTCATCGTCGCTACTTGTGTCATCTCCAGGGAAGCTACGTGTTGTGGCAACGTTAATGCTAGACCGGAAGCACTTCTACCCTAAGATGTATCAATCTGATTATGATGTTTTCCGCCTGGACTATGCCAGGTCCATATTCTGGATGGTATGTTGATGCTAAGTGTGTCCGTTAGCAATAAATATTTTTAGGTGTTGAAGTCCAGGAGCTTCGGTCATTTCTCATTGGTCTATTTATTAAAGTATGGACTGCCTATCTGTCTTTTCCTCCCATGGCATTCCAGTCGCCTTGAATAGCTAGAATATTCTTATTGGAAATCTGATCAATGCGAGTTTGAAGCTTGTCGTAGAACGCATTCACTTCCTCCTTGATGATAGTGATGTTAAAGGGAGATGTCCTCAAGCACTTTTCCTAAGATATTGAATCTGCAACTGTGATAATACCACCAAGTAATCAACATTATAAGTCATCCAAGCAAGGTCATGCTTTCGATCATCTTCTATACTTTGAAAGCCAAAGCAGAGAGCATCATTGCTGAATAGCAGGCTGGTTTCAGAACAAGAAGTATCACTATAGAAGAGATCGTCAACATTAAAATCCTCTGTAAAACGTATATGCAGCATCAACATGACCTGTCATGTCTTCGTTGCCTTTCAGAAGGAATTCGATAAGTATAGCATGCAGTCTTGTGGGCCACCATGCGAATATTCAACGTGAACGCAAAACTGATCCGCATCATATAAAAACCGTATGCCAAGGCGACTAGCGCAGTTCACGTCAAAGGCAATATACAAGATTGGTTCAGAACCACAGTAGAAGTCAAGCATAGGTGCCTCCTCTCGCCCACTCTCTTTAATATCTACCTGGAAAGGTTCATGTCAGATGCCTTGGAAGACCATGAGGGCAGTGTCAGTGTTGGAGGCAGACAAATCCCCAGCCTTCGCTTCGCTGATGATATTGATGGCTTACTAGGAGATGAACAAGGACTTGAAACGGCAGTGAACTGTCGAAGTCAAGCATCACTAATGGAGGGTATAGGCTGGATATCAGCACAAAAAAGCTAATGAAAACAACCCATGTGGCATCCAGAAGGAAATAACTATGAATTGACAGAAGCTTGGTACAGTGACAAGCTTCAAGTACCTAGGTATTTGAAGCTATAAAACCAATATTGCATTGAGAGATGGACCCGATAGCAGATCTAGAGAGAAGAATCTATGCCTTACAGATGATACATTATCGACGGATTCTAAAAACCTCATACTTAGATCACGTCTGTAATGAGGAGGTGCACATTACAATCTAAGTTGCAATTGGAAAATGTGATCTGCTTACCACTGTAATGCAACGCAAACTAAGGCATTTCTCACGCTCATATGGCTGTCAAAGACAATCCAAAAGGGTACAGTGAGAGGAAAAAGAAAACGAGGCAGACAGAAAAAGAAAATGAGAAGGTAACACCAAAGAGTAGACAGGCATTGACTTTGTTATGTCCCAAGGAGCACTGGAAAAATGGCAAGATGGAAAGAGATTATTGGAAAGTCATTACTCATGCCACTACAACCAGCCAGGTTACGGGGGAAATGACCAAAAAGAAAACGAAAATGAATGGTTTGAACTTAAGAATCTCGTTCTGTGATGTCTCCATTAATAACATTCTACTGAGGCCACATGCTACGTTATTTAAATCCGAAACAACTGAAACTGCAATAAAGTCTAGGCAAAACGTTATTTAAATCCGAAACAACTGAAACTGCAATAAAGTCTAGGCAAAACGTTATTTAAATCCGAAACAACTGAAACTGCAATAAAGTCTAGGCAAAACGTTATTTAAATCCGAAACAACTGAAACTGCAATATAGTCTAGGCAAAACGTTATTTAAATCCGAAACAACTGAAACTGCAATATAGTCTAGGCAAAACGTTATTTAAATCCGAAACAACTGAAACTGCAATATAGTCTAGGCAAAACGTTATTTAAATCCGAAACAACTGAAACTGCAATATAGTCTAGGCAAAACGTTATTTAAATCCGAAACAACTGAAACTGCAATATAGTCTAGGCAAAACGTTATTTAAATCCGAAACAACTGAAACTGCAATATAGTCTAGGCAAAACGTTATTTAAATCCGAAACAACTGAAACTGCAAAATAGTCTAGGCAAAACGTTATTTAAATCCGAAACAACTGAAACTGCAATATAGTCTAGGCAAAACGTTATTTAAATCCGAAACAACTGAAACTGCAATATAGTCTAGGCAAAACGTTATTTAAATCCGAAACAACTGAAACTGCAATATAGTCTAGGCAAAACGTTATTTAAATCCGAAACAACTGAAACTGCAATATAGTCTAGGCAAAACGTTATTTAAATCCGAAACAACTGAAACTGCAATATAGTCTAGGCAAAACGTTATTTAAATCCGAAACAACTGAAACTGCAATATAGTCTAGGCAAAACGTTATTTAAATCCGAAACAACTGAAACTGCAATATAGTCTAGGCAAAACGTTATTTAAATCCGAAACAACTGAAACTGCAATATAGTCTAGGCAAAACGTTATTTAAATCCGAAACAACTGAAACTGCAATATAGTCTAGGCAAAACGTTATTTAAATCCGAAACAACTGAAACTGCAATATAGTCTAGGCAAAACGTTATTTAAATCCGAAACAACTGAAACTGCAATATAGTCTAGGCAAAACGTTATTTAAATCCGAAACAACTGAAACTGCAATATAGTCTAGGCAAAACGTTATTTAAATCCGAAACAACTGAAACTGCAATATAGTCTAGGCAAAACGTTATTTAAATCCGAAACAACTGAAACTGCAATATAGTCTAGGCAAAACGTTATTTAAATCCGAAACAACTGAAACTGCAATATAGTCTAGGCAAAACGTTATTTAAATCCGAAACAACTGAAACTGCAATATAGTCTAGGCAAAACGTTATTTAAATCCGAAACAACTGAAACTGCAATATAGTCTAGGCAAAACGTTATTTAAATCCGAAACAACTGAAACTGCAATATAGTCTAGGCAAAACGTTATTTAAATCCGAAACAACTGAAACTGCAATATAGTCTAGGCAAAACGTTATTTAAATCCGAAACAACTGAAACTGCAATATAGTCTAGGCAAAACGTTATTTAAATCCGAAACAACTGAAACTGCAATATAGTCTAGGCAAAACGTTATTTAAATCCGAAACAACTGAAACTGCAATATAGTCTAGGCAAAACGTTATTTAAATCCGAAACAACTGAAACTGCAATATAGTCTAGGCAAAACGTTATTTAAATCCGAAACAACTGAAACTGCAATATAGTCTAGGCAAAACGTTATTTAAATCCGAAACAACTGAAACTGCAATATAGTCTAGGCAAAACGTTATTTAAATCCGAAACAACTGAAACTGCAATATAGTCTAGGCAAAACGTTATTTAAATCCGAAACAACTGAAACTGCAATAAAGTCTAGGCAAAACGTTATTTGTCCAGTAAGCAGCATATCATACTTTATTAATGAATATGCAGCTATGTTTACAAATAGATGTTTTATTATCTAGGAACTTTCGGAGATCATGCAACATTTATTTATGATGGATATAATGTACGCATTTTATGTGTCGCCTTCCATTTTGTAGCACAGACTAACTGTATTATAATAGTCGTAGCTCGTCTCTTTTATATTTTTGTGCGTATAAATACATGTTCACTTCTACTGCCTATTATTGACTTTCTCCATACGAGGACCGGTTGCATAGTTGCCTACATCTTTGAGAATTCTTGTTATATACTAACTGTTTGCTTGTTTATTTATATTTCTACAATTCTTTTGTGTTCTAATTGTAATCGAATGACACCTTAAATTTAATTATATCATGCAATCTTCTACAAAAAGAAAATAAATGATTATCATGATAATGACGACGACGACAATGATGATGATGATGGCGTAAAATCGCACCTAGCAAAACCTAACTTACCACAGCAACTGCGTCGGATTTCAGGAGTTCATCTGCTGTCAGGACGGTGAAATAGGATATATTTGCCAACATGTATATTACTGTCACCAGTAAGATTCCGAAAACATTTGCTCGCGGAAGGTTCCTAGAAAAAACTAAAACATTCAAAACTATTCATAATTTACAACACACGTTAAAGCTTTATTTCTGGTAGATGAAAATCTAGGTTTACTCAGATTTCATTCTAAGTTATTTATTCAATTTTTTTTTCTAATCTCAGAACTTACGAACTATCTATATGTATCGTAGAAAAATCTATGGAATAAATTAAACAATATACTTCATCAAAGATATTTATAACAAAGTAACGATGTTTTACGAATATATTTCTCAATGGAATAAAGGAGGTAGAGGGATGATTACCGAGTTTATCACCATTCCGATAAAATGAGAGTTGTCTTCTCATTGGTAACAATCTGGATGGCTGATTGGTTTAATCTTAGGATGACGTCAATGACAACAATCTGTATGGCTCGTTTGTAACGCTAAAAGGTACACACCTACATATTTTTTCTTTTACCTACCTACATATCTACCTATCTAGTTTACAATTTAAAATAATTTATTTATACTAAGTTCGCCTTAATAGAAGGGTATAGCGCAGGGTAATAATGTATATTATATATATATATATATATATATATATATATATATATATATATATATATATATATATATATATATATATATATATATATATATATATATATATATATATATATCGACTCAATAGTATTGAAGAGTTGATATGTCTACAACAGTCTATGTCGTGGAGATTGGCCAATATCTTTTTGTTGGTTCACAATGATACAAACCAATACTAAATTCTTACTTGAATTTCATTATAACTCTTAAGTCCATGAATATTATTTTTGGTCACATTATATTTCCAGAGAAGAATAAAGAGAATTAAATCATTTAACACAAATCTAAATAATGCACAGCATTATTACCGCTAAACTCGGATCAGATCTTATCGCAAGAAAGATTAATGTTTCAGTAAAAAAAATATTTTTTTTAATAAAAACGACATAAGAAAATACTCATGAAGGTCGAAAGTTCAATGGTCTAGAACAATTAGAAGCTATTCCCAATAAAGGATGTGACAAACATCATGTACACAAGCTTTAGCTATCTGGACCAACCATTGTTCCTATTAAAATATGTATTTTCGAGAATACTTACTAAAATCAAACTACCTTAGGAAAACTATTACTACCTAGCAAATTATGTCCTTCCAGACACTACATTAAGCTAGAGGGATTTAAAAGGTGTCTGTCGACCTATGTGGCGGTGGGGAAGAGTGATTTCCCTTAGGTACAAAACTTGGAGGCAATATCTAAGAACTTGTCAGTTACTACTGGAGTGGAAGGCACGCTCTCTAAGGATGTAAATGGCGGGAGGCCGGGAGGTTGAATGTGTATTATGATTGAGTACGTATTCTCGAAGAAATATATTTTACGAGGAAAAATTGTTTTCTCCTTTGAATACATTACTCAATCATAATTACTTTGGAGCATATATACCAGTTCAGTTCCGCTAATGTATGCGAAACAGCTTGTATATAATCTGACTGGTGGGTGCTCGATCTGTGGGGGTGCAGCTTCAAAATAGGTTAAACATTTTACCCACACAAATCCTACCGAAGTGGCGAAGCCACGTCTTAAGAAGCTGTCGATCAACCTGGAAGTTTGAGCTTTTGAGCCGCGAATATAGGTCCTATAACATCGAAGTTGGCCTTATGGGATGATAGATCTCTAAGATAAAAGCTAAACAATGTGAATTCCAATCTCTACTCTACAGCCTGAATAATCTGGGTTAACGAACAGTTCCGGTCGAATGATAAGCACGTGGCAACTGCATTAACCTCATGAGTCGAAATACGTAGTAGGTTCATTTGAACTGGGACTATTTCCTTATATACTGAGGGAATACATGCGTGATCCAGGACGAGATAGTCTGCGTTGATATATCATCCTGTCCTGTCTTAAGAAGTAGAAACAGGTGTGATCTCCGTCGAATCAACGCCTCTGTTATATTAAGGTACAAACACAAACCCATAAAAGGGTCTTGTAAGTGGCCTGAAGCTGATGTGTCTAATCGAGACAGAGGTTTCATGAAAATATGGCTACCAGTGGAAGGAATGGTAATTGTTGGTGATGACAGAGGATGGCGTCATAATTGTCAGAACTGCATGTAATTCTGATCTGCTGATAGAACAATTATTTCGCTAATTCTGTCTACAGTTGCTAACGCCATTTGGCAGCAGGTCTTGTGGGAAAGGTGCGCCAGATATTCCTTTGAAAGAGGTTAAGATATGTCTTGTTCAGCCAGGTAATACCGAATATAGGTTATATATTGGGTATAAGACGAACATTAAATTGGAGATGGTTCGGATGTTTTGTCTTCTTCGAGATGACGAAAAGTGTCAGTGATGGTGGAGCGGTACCCTTTCATCGTACTCATACAAAGAGCCAGAAAACGTTAAATAAGTACCTTTTGGTACGAGCGGAGGCATTAGCTATCACGTTCTTAGAATTTGCGGCAAGTCTTATACCTATGGGGAGATCATTCTGCTCGATTGCCGCATAGTTTGGCCGACAAATTTTAGCTCCCTTTACCTAAAAGTAGTATCTGGGAAGGCAGGATTTACGTGGTAGTAGTAGCTTAAGATGATAAACCTAATAGTAATGCAATTTTGTTTACAAAACTCACTGATCCTGGACAAAGTCAGATATTATATACAACTGTACAAACCCATAGCAGATAATGAAAAAAACCCCCAGAAAACAAACAATGTGTGTGTGTGTGTCTTCTCTCTCTCTCTCTCTCTCTCTCTCTCTCTCTATATATATATATATATATATATATATATATATATATATTCTTATCCCATACTCTCTGTTGGGGCCCCAAGTAGCCTGGTGGTCTAAAGCGCTCTCCGTTACGGCTCCATTACGGATCACTGCCATTTCACCTGTCTGCGTAGGTTCGAATCTGGGTATGTGAGAAATTTACCAGTAGCTTCTTGTGGGTTGGTGGTTCTTTCCCGGGTTATTTCACCACCATTATTACAGGCCTCCGTGTATAACCTATTGTGTGCTGAAAAATGGCGTTAAACCCCACAACAGCAACAACAACAACAATAACAACACTCTCTGTCCAGGGTTAGCATAAATTTACACTTTAAGACAAAAACTTCGAGTATATACTTACACAAAGGGATTTTTCAGCTCCTCTGTTAAGTAGTTCAAGTTATTCCTGAAAGATTCAAATTATTAAATACATAAATAAAAATAACGAAATTAAAACCACTTATGGAGTGGCAACTTATATGAAGAAATTTTTTTTGTTCTGTACAAGTCGGTTTCAATTTCAAATGCTACTCAGGTATGAAAATCTTGAGTTTCTATGCTTGATTGACAATAGTCGATAAGTTAAGAACGTTTTTGGATCAATAAGACTATCTAGAGTATGATATTTTGTGTTAGATTGTACAGTGAGATTTCAATTTTATAGTATGATATTTTGTGTTAGATTGTACAGTGAGATTTCAATTTTATAGTATGATATTTTGTGTTAGATTGTACAGTGAGATTTCAATTTTATAGTATGATATTTGGTGTTAGATTTTACAGTTTGATTTTAGTTTTAGAGCTTGATATTTGGTGTTCGATTTTACAGTAAGATTTCAATTTTATAGTATGATATTTTGTGTTAGATTGTACAGTGAGATTTCAATTTTATAGTATGATATTTGGTGTTAGATTTTACAGATTGATTTCAGGTTTAGAGCTTGATATTTGGTGTTCGATTTTACAGTTTGATTTCAGGTTTAGAGCTTGATATTTGGTCTTCGATTTTACAGTAAGATTTCGGTTTCAGATTATGATAGTTGGTGTTAAAGTGTTCAGTTAGTTTTCCGTTTTAGAGGATGATATTTGACATTAAATTGCACAGTTAGATTTTAGTTTGGTATTACATTTCACAGTTAAATTTCAGTTTTGAAGGACGATTTTGGTGTCAAATTGTACAGTTATATTCCAGTTTTTGGGTACTTAAGACATGCTGTGGATAGTTTGTACTCTAAGGATGTGTTTGAATTGAATACGTCTTCATTTTAGTATTCAGTGAGAAGATTTCATATAATCACTTCTTTAAATTGTTGTAATTAGTGAAGATTACCTTCCTTGCATTCAGTACTTGTTGAGTTATAAGAGGGTAGAAGTTTGTACTTACCACAAGTCATACGCCCACATGGCAGAGTAGAATGCTAATGCTACAGATGCGGGTGAACTTTTTGTACCCTTGAATCCAGTTTGCAGAACGCTTAGATGACCTGCAGGAAAGTTACAGACTCATTATTTTCAAGCTTCACGACTCATGTATCCAGTAGAATATTCTAAAAAACTGAATTATTTTAATCCCAAATATTTATAAATTAATTTCGAATCTCAAGAAATACAAAATAATAATAAATTTACACCATTGCTTACAAATATTGTTAAAGTAGACAAAATGAAGATATGAATATATCAGGCGCCTTTCTGGCCTTGTGAATTAATAATAGCTAGCTTTCTTCATCAAATGAAACGAATTTAACCAATCAAAATGCCTGTTACAAAGGCTTAGTAAAACTATGTCATTACCTGCTACAGATATTCTTAGGTTGAAAGGGCAGTTTAATGCAAAACTATCCGGTCAAAAATAAAAATTCACAAAAGATAACGTATACATGTGACTTCAAAAACGTCCATAGTTTCTTTATAGCCGTAATAAATCGAACTATAAATGTTTTATTAATTAATCTTTGAAGTCAACGCTCATAGCAAACGATGTTTATGTACCGCAGTTTCAAAATCACGGATGCAAATTCCATACAAACGAACGTTTTGACAAAGGTGATGCTAACAGTGAAATTCAAGCCCTTTACATGTGTGTGATCATTTCTAAAAACAATTCAGATGGTTGCCATTCAGGGCGTTTTTATAGATATATTCTAACCCACATGTCTACTGCGATTGGTGGCTTGCTCTGCCCCTGGCCGACTATTGTACTATATGTGAGGTGTACATGCCTTGCATCATTGTTAAAGAAGAACACAAGCTCGAAATACATATTTCAAAAATATATCCATATCTTTTGTAAACGTCACAAGATAGCCTTAAGCTGATCTACCTAGCATCAGCTTGAAATAGAACTGGAATATTCTTATTAATTGCTATGAATGTAGAAGAATAATTGGGTTTTCTACTAATTCAGTCTCAACGAGAGTTTATAATTTTGTCACTGAACTCACAAATATCTGAATTTCTATTGGCTTATTTAGGGATTCGACACATATCTAGTCCATATTTTGTATACATATTTCCACACTGTTTATAAAAAAGTTGCTCCAGAAATATTACTATACCGGCATATTTTATTTACCCAATTTTGCTATAAAAATTTCAAAGCCCAGCTTTAGCATGGTAATCTACATCTAAAATGTTGACACTGCATTAAAATGTGTTGTCAAGAAGAATAGAATACAATCATCTCATGGTTTGACCGCCATAAGAGAATTTGGATCAAATACGTAACAAGAATTGTGCAGAATGCTGTGTCTCGATTGCTCTGTCATGTCACGATGCAGACGCCCCAAATAATGACTAAAGCAATCATTACGTTCATATAGTCATGGAAACTATATCCACGTCTAAAACGTTTCATGACTGCACATGCATCTTTAGTAGATAAAAGTAGTAAAACATTAAAGCTTAACGTTTATCAATGGGTCACGAGAATCAGGTAAATGTGCCGTAAAAGAAGGGATACCAGTTTCTCGCCAAATCTTTTCTGGCTATACCAAAACGTAAACTCTTAACAATTTTAGGTGAGATGTTTCTTTGCTTTAAGTGATACTTGTCATGATTATAGATAATTTCTCACCTTGAGCCATCCTCACGATTCCTCCAACAACAATGATTCCCAAGGCAAAGAGTTTCGCTACCGTGAAAATCACCTGGATGCTCGAAGCCAAAGAGGTATCGTAACAGTTGATGATACATATCGTAACTAAAAATACCAAACTGTATGAGGAAAGTGTTAGAAGGAAGATTTACTCTTACAAATTAGTTGTTCAGATACAGTAGAAGATAAGATAAATAATTAAGATTTTGATTTCCATCTCTTGAACAATTTTTAAAACTTGGGGAAACATAATCACAAAATAAACATTCATAAAGTTATTTAGCTATTGTCTGTCATTAATAAATTTCTGATTTCAAAGGCTATATTATATTGGATTATGACAAGAAATTAAAATAGTTGCTATATATGGATTCCTTTATGCCTGTTTCAACCTTTCATAAGGCTCAAGGAATTTATAAGAATTTGTTTTAAAATTATGGATTGTAGCGATGTTAATTAATCGTTGATTCGTATCTTTTTTAAATAAGCATTCGAACACAGAAAAATGGCTCAACTCTTTTTATGACTATCTTTTACATACCATTCACATGCTTACCCAATCAATAGAGGTATTAAAATGGGGGTCTCGAAAATGACCCTACTGAATAAGTCCTGTTCAAAACGAAGGAAAAAGGTCATTATATGTCTTAGGAGATTGACCAGTGCATGAAATCCATGAGCCGACGTTATTAATTATTTCTTCAATCCTTGGTGAGCAAAACCTCGATATTATTCAACAAGTTTCATGAACTCCTATGTTTAATATAAAAATGATCCAAGACGTATGCCTCCGTTTATAACAGTGACGTTTTCGTCAATGACGGTAAAGCGCTAAAGAGTATTACAGCGCTTTCGTTACAAATACACTAAGTTGCCTCTGACAATATAAACTTTGTGACGTCACGATGTGATATATAGAATCTATGTTAGAGTTTGGACCGAGACAAGGAAATCCTAGTCAAGGGATTACATTATTTGTATCCCTAGGAGGCACATATAATGTGACCCCGCGACTGGAATTTCCTTGTCTCGGTTCAAATTCCAACGTAGATTGTTTTTCTCACCCTTTATTTTTTTCCAAAGCAAAAAAGAACTCATCACTTGTGAAATATAGTTCACGCGCAAATGTTTAAATGCGGTGCATTAATACAAATATGTTAATGAAGACCTGCGTGACTGTGTCATCCGAAGTACAGTTCTTATGCGTGAACAAAAAATAAGAAATAACATAAAACGTCGCATATTAATGAGTTATTACCACATTTAATATATCGATCTTATTGGAAATTGGCAATAAATAATTAATATTTATTGCCCATCAGTTAAAATTTTGAAAAGTCATATTGTAAATAATGAAACGATACCTGGTATAAAGCTCTAATGTAGTTATACTTAGTACATGCTGTAAAGATGATCAACATGCAGCATTAGATTATTTATGGGTAGTTAGTGATCTGTGTTATTGTCGTATAAAACTCTCTTTTTCTTTGGAGGAGGGAACTGTTTGTGCCATACTTGTGTTGTCTATAACATTGATTGCAAAATTACCTCCGTTTATAAATGAACCTCCAAATACGGACCCTAGCGGATAACCATGTACTAAACTTTCAAGTTTACAGATTCTTTGGCAATTTATTTCTCTGTCTTGGAAATATGGCAAGTACAACAGTGAAATTTGCTTATGGATTAAGGTGTTGACGGATAAACGATTCCTTCTGGCTGGTAAAAACATTATTTGTCACTAAATATTGTAGGTATATTTTTAATTCAACTGGGGAACAATGGAGATGCTTAAAAAATTAGGACAAAGCATGTCAATGTTCAGGTCAACGTCAAATATATGTAGCTAACAGTATATAACACATTTCAGGCTGTTACAATGATTTATGTAGTTATTAAGAGATTTGGGAGGCTATGAAGTGTATATTCTATGTGCATCGATCAGTGATTTCTGTCATAGTTCATTTCACGCAGCATTGAGAATTTTATCCTTACTGTAGCACTGTAAATTTTCAGGTCAACGTCATCAAATGTAACTAACAGTATATAATTTGATTCAGACCAATAATTTGAGACTACTTAGGTAACTTTAGCTGCATTTAATGATGCTGACCTGAAAGTGAACTGAGCTAGGCCTGCATATAGGATAAAATTGACCATTCTGTGTGGAACGAACTAGCATAATACCAAAAAGCTCTACACGGTGTGCGTGTGTCTTTGTCTCTCTAGAAATATTTTTGTGTGGTGTGTTCTCAAGATCGATTGACCTTAAGTTACTGTACTTTCATTATATATATATATATATATATATATATATATATATATATATATATATATATATATATATATATATATATATATATATATATATATATATATATATGTGTGTGTGTGTGTGTGTGTGTGTGTGTGTTGTTTGGTTTCAAAACAAATACGTCAGACACAGCAGAAGTCAACAAAGAGTTTCTTTTTTAAAGTAGTTCTGAGCATGTAGACACCTTGACGGAGACGACTGGTCTGAGATGGTTAGATTGAGATAGGTAAAGTAAGGTTAACAAAACAGCTATATTTCATTGTCACATTGATGAGAAAAAATCAGTTTGTCATATAGACTTTGGCTATATTGTGTGCAGTTTAATATTTTTGTTATTATAAATGTGAACATGTCACTTTATGTGATTCTGATTGGTATAAAATAAGAAAATGAGAAGTATTGTTCGGTATTATCTTTACTGATAGACTGCGATAGTGGGAAAACGTTTTTAAGCCCACCTTCTTTAATATTTAGTTGTCAAAGAACATTTGGGAGGACGTTTTTTTATTCGAGTCACGAAAGAAATTGAGGTAAAATTTGTTTCGTCTGTCTGAATATGGTTAATTTACCACCACAGGGCTTGTTATGTCATGCATAGCATATAATAACACGAAAAATGACTATCAGACTATAACAACAAGAACAAAAAAAAAGTAAAATTAAGGGTATTGCTCAGTTGAGATGGGCGGGAGGGTCAATCTGTAGTAAGGAGTCCATCATATCCTATAGCGTAACTTAAACGTTAACTTACAAAAGTAAATTAAGTAACCTCTGTTCGCAGAATAATGTATACATAAACAGGTCTCCAAACTGACAGACGTTTACCCAACTACTGCATATTTACGCGGTAAATATGCGATGCAATTCCTACTAAAATTAAATTTGTTTACGTATTCTTTAACCTACTGTTCCAAGTCAAGTATCGCAATTTTACTGTCATAAATCGATTATGGTAAATATGGGAATTTTTACATCCAGTAAACCATCTTTTATATGAATATTGCAATAATGTAATTATTGGTTTTGAAAGTTTCATGATAGATTACGTAAACAAGGACCGCCTACTGCATTCTAACGGGTACTGCATTATGCAATGCGACATCATGCACATCCTGAGTCGAAAAATGATTTTGTCTGTGTAAACTGTTCTGTTTATTCGGAAGGACGATTGTTCTTTGACTTATAGCATGTAAGAAACGTATGATCCATCTTTAAGCATTAATACTAGTTCAAATTTGTTTGGGACTATTTTTACGCACCAAAAATGAAAGGTGCATAACCTATCAAAATGAACACAATTATTGGTTCTTCTTTCAATTTAATTAATTTGTACTGAAATAAAAACTATATTGCAAAATGCTGAACATTATTCAACTCGTTTCATAAATTAAATCTTAAAAAGAGAACCTCTATTTCTCAGTTTGGTAGTGATTTATTGTTGAATTTATGAAACGGGAAGAATAATTTAAAGTTTATGTATGTTTTTGGCAAGCAAAAGCTAGATATTATTCAATGACTTTCATAAATGTAACTTTAAATCATTACCCATTTGAGATTTTACTTATCACATAGTTTTTATTTAAAGGAAATAGCTTAGAAATAAAGAATATGAAATAATTTGTTTATGCTGGCTCAGACGTTGCACCTTTTAATTGTTGCGCATACGAAATAGTCCCATGAGATAGTTGACGTATTATTTCATAGTTCTAGATTTGATAACATTTAAAAGTTGAACTTTTCTTTCAAATTATTATTCAAAGAGCAGCAGTCCTTTCAAATCAATAGAATGTTTGACACAGACAACATCATTTTGGTGCCTGTTACAGGTTTGGATCCGCATATCTGTCTATTGACTGATAACCTTACTTTCATTTGTAACGAACCCCTGTTTGGAGAATTGGCTATATTTCTACAGAAGTAACCTTTTATTTTCAATGCATATTTGGTAATCGATTCGAAAAATGACCTCCAAAGTAATAGTAAAAAAAAATGACGGAAGTAGCGGTAATGAAAATTCTCACGATCGATTTCAATGAGTAAAGAGGATACACATCAAGAATTTCAAGGGCTTATTTGGACCAATATGATTTACATCATGCGATATGTTAACCATGTTGACACGACAAAAAAAATTGTTAAACTGTGCACACTATATTAAAAGCATACCAACTACCTGCTAAGAGATATTTTGAAACGGGTTAATAAAAAACATATTAGTAACGCCATGTTATAAAAGTATAAATTCGTGTCTTGATACCTAATGAAACTTACGTATAACAAGAGCAGCAATAAGCTTAACAGGAATTTGAGGAGATCCACAATAGTCCATGAAAGTGGCGACATATTCCGCAAACGTCAGGCATACGATAGCCAATGAGGAGGGCTGTGTTACAACAACCTTGGTCCAAGCAAATAGGTAGGCTACTATCGGATGCATTGCTTCGAACAAATAGGGATACTCTGCACCAGACTTTGGGATCAACGTGCCCAATTCAGCATATGTTAATGCCCCTAAAATAAAAAGTCGCAAGTTTATGCTCCACTCGCTTCGTTGCTTTTAAAGGAATGCATACTATATATTCGATTTTTTTTCTTAACCTATGACGGAATGTAATTTTGTTCCAGGAATATTTATTTAATTATGTATTTAATTTTATTGCAAGGAATGCTCTTAAATATCTCGTTTTTTTGGCAGCAGCTGCTAAATGAATCGGGCTAAAGCCATGTCTTCTTTATTTTGTGTTTTTTTTTTTAAAGTTAAAGTTTAAGTTTATTAAGTTTATTAAAATTATGAATAAAATTGTACATATAATCGATTAGAGATATGTGATAGTAAATGAATGTTCACTTCTTTCGGATTCGTGGTTACGTTTATTGCTTGCTATTTTAATTCCTGCCAGAGACATTGCTAAAGATACTACTGGTGTAAGTTATGAGTCAAATTGATGAAATTATTTATAAGTTATGCCGAGTTCAGGAACGATTTCAAACCCCTATACATTATAGTGATATTACAATGCGCAGGTGCTGGTAGCTATAACGCAAGATTACATTTCAAGGCTGTCTAATCGTTGTGCGCAATCATTCATAGCGTCTTTGTAATAAGATTAATTTTATTCGTGCTTCCATCTTTACATTGAGCTCCGCCGCTTCATCGCTGTATCATATTTGAATGAAAAAGCTTCAACTTGAATGTAGTCTCCTGTTGTTGCTCAGTTCTGACAAGTGGAGGCTATTGCTTATATACTCTAGATGATCTAATAAAGGTGACACATTTTCATTATTATAGGTAAATACGTGCCTAAAAGTGATAGAAGTCCTCCTACTGCCCATACAACCATACTGAATCCGACGGACTGGGCTTCTCTAAGGACTCCTTTGGGCGAGATGAAAATACCAGATCCTGAAACAGATGACAAATTCACAGTTATGCCCATTGTGTTCCCAGATTCAAGTATGTCCACACTCAGTCATCCGTTCCGAAAAGTACGCGGCATTCTCTTCCGAAATTTAAGTGCTTTCCAATTAGGAATAGACTTTCAATTCCAATATGTAAGTGGATTTTTGTCTCGAAATGTCTGCACGTTCTATTATTTCCCTATCTTATGTTTCAGTATGTTTCCTCATTATGTTCGCAACATTTATGTTCTAATATGTTCACAGGTTTCATTACGTTCGCAACAATATGTCCCATGTTCTGACAATTCCATTATATTTGCAAATTTATTCAAATATATTCGCGTGTTTCATTACTTCCACGACTTGTTGTTTCAATTTATCCGCCACTTTTGTTCAAATACATCATTTGGTGTTTGAGAAAATGCTCGTTTAAACGAAGATCTAATTCGATAAAACTATCATTTATAGACCGAATCATATGATCGTACATTTGTGAGCTGTACAATCATTTCATTCTTTATACGCAACGTTACGACTCATTAGGTAGTTGATCCCTGTTACGTTGTATCGAGAGCGCCTAGTCTGTTATTTCGATCACGTTTTTAATAGTGTATTTTTTATGCATTTTCCCGGCATCAAGCATATAATGTGAATAGATAAAAATTGATTGAGTAAATAACTATATTCGCGTAACATTTACCGACAAAACGACGATTAAATTATTTTTGTTTATCATTTTCAAAAATCGTTTAAAATTCCTGGGTTTTTAAAACTGTTTTCTCTGGCAGTAAAGCACATAGAGAAGCCAAGGTGTGTGTGTGGGGGGAGGGAAAGATGGAGATATTTGCTGTCACAATGATGAATACCCAAGTACCGCCGATACGTGTGAAAAGTCGTATATGCCAAATCACCTGAACGATATATCACATTATAAACCATTTAATTTTTCTCCAGAACTGACCAGCGTAGCCAATTTTCACATGCGTATGAATTAATTCAATGTCCTTCGACGACATCTAAGGATCAACCATTTTCAGCCTTGTGTGAATGTTGTTATTATTCCACTAATGGAATTTGTCCAATTCATGACGTCACTTCACTTGGACCACTCCCAGAAAGGAACGGAATTACGAGCGACTTCGGAGACTAAATTAAGAGGTGGCACCTCTTAATTCTAAACCCAATATCTGAACGTCGTTTAAATTTTACGTCTTTATTATTCAAAAAAAATGTCAATGTCAGATGGTTCGTTTATTTCAAAAAATCGTTTCGTTCTTTCCAAAGTTTTATTAGACTGATTGTTACATCCAGGAACTTAAAACTAAGTAACAAGAACTGGTAAACCAAAACAAGCATTTTTTTTCCAAAATACAGATTTATTAAAATAAAATATAAAACTAAATAAAGTGCAGGAATTAAAATAACTTTAAAACAACTTAGAGTATATGAATTCTAAGAATGTTATTATAAACTGCAAATTAAGTTGACATTATTCTGAATGAAGGTTGACGTGTATTTGTGCGCTACTGTTTTATGACCGCTAGCTAGAAGAGGGGTTGGAGTGAAGGGGTAAGGGCACCAAAGAGTATTATCTATAATCAAGAAGACTTTTGTAAACATCTCGAAAGTACGTTAAGTCGTTGTGCACGTATTTTTTTTTTTTCATAAATGACGCTTCAAATGGATTCGATACACAAAAAGCGTCAGAATTTTCGATTTAATTTCCTTTGGATCGGAAAGGGTGATAAAATAAAGTGATGCATTCTTGTGAATGATTAAAGATATTGGGTGGATTTAAAATGACATTTACTAACTTTTACTGTCTATCACTCAAACCCTCATGTCATTGTAGTACAACAAGAGCATTATAAACGCCTTTTATGTTAAAACAAAACACACACGCCTAAAAAGAAATGTGGATTGTAATAAGTATTTTTCTTTGTAATACAGACAGTACCATTGTTAAATTCTGACTTGTATATAGACTTCAAACAAAATTATAATATCAATAATGTTTTATGGAATGATATTAAATTATTGACGCTATAGCAGTGGTTGGAATCATTATTTAATTCAGATAGATTTTAATAATATATTGTCTGATCAAGTGGAAGTAGATAGGAAAATCTTTCACGAAAATGACGCTCCTCACCAGACAATTTATCGTTACTTTTTAGCAACTTGTATTAGCTTTATGGAACACACACACACACACTCTCTCACACACACACACATATATATATATATATATATATATATATATATATATATATATATATATATATATATATATATATATATATATATATATAGTCTAATATTTAATAAATTTTATCTTAAATGTACAATGTTTTTCAAGATCTCTGATATCCACCATGGCAATATGGGAATACTTCTGTCTAATTGGCTAACAATTTTACTAAGTCACAAACTTTAAAACAACCACATCAGCTTTTGAAGAGTAATTTATGAACAACTTATGAACAATCGGAAATAGTTACATCGATGAAATGAACGGATCTAACCTTTAACAACACCAATTAATTGACTAAAGGTATATTACAGATGATAAACGGGAAGCGTAGTCGTATGCCTAGAAACAATATGAAAACTACGGGATATAGTGTTCGCTTGGAATAACAAGGGAAAAACAGGGTTGTTTGGAATTATGGAAAGACAAGTTGGTGCTCTGAAAGTTTCGATAATCTATGGCGAGCACGTTGAAGTATGTGGACAAATTGAAAAAAAATTAATATATTCTTTAACTTGCCGACGTGATGGAATGAATGACTGCAGAAAGATTGAAAAGTACGACATGGAACGAACAGATACTGTTATTATGATAGTCTGGAAGAATCTGAATAAACATTGTGTACAAATAATGCGTCATTGCGGATGCACCAGAATAAAAAGCAGCCTATATCTGGAACCTTGCAAATAAATTTGAGGAAACAGTCGCAGGCAATAAATTGTTCATGTGATTTCATATATACTCTGCGATACCCGTTTAACTGTAGCCCTATTTTGTTGCCATATGTGTTACACGTTATTACAAGTCAGGGAAATACTAAATTTATGACGTTATTTGAGGGATTTCGAATTCGATTTGTGTATGGAAACTCTTCGATTCACTACAGTGCGTGACTGAAAAGAATCAATTACACGTCTAAATAGAAAACCGCATCCGTATCCATAGATAACGAAATATAGAGATTACTTTTGTCGCGATTTTTGCCGTATCCATAAACACCTTACTAGATATGGGCTCTTACCTGTGTAGTACGCACGGATATATTTAAATAAAAGTTGTGGATGTATTTAAACAAAAAAAAATTGCTGCCATAATGAAATGTCTGAACGAATTGGAAAAGAATAATGGAACACGTGGACATAGTGATGCAATTCATCGGCTGAAGTTTCTTTCTAATGTTGTAATAACATAATGATCACATCAAGATTTACTGAAAAAAATCCACCGTTTTCACTATTTACATTTTGTTACCTTTCCATGTTAAATCTTTTTATTGCTTATTACAACTGTAAAGAGGCGAGTTATTCTCATGTAATTGCTACTGACTTTTATATCGGTTTTCACTGATTTTTGTCAAAGGAACGTTCATGAAATTTAGTCTCATGTTCTGTATTCACGTTGAAACAAAATTCTGGCTTGCTCATCGCTACGTTCTCGTTGTATCCATCTTTGACGTTATTTTAATTCTTTTGCCGATATCAATATATTACTCTTAATCGACTCAGCTTCTTATATCTGGTTTGACATAGTGATTTTTTTGACGTAAGCATTATTTAAACATTAATATTTCACATGCCAATTTGGTACATAATATGTCTTTTATAGGTATTTTACAAATACATTTATGTTCCTTGTAATTGGTCACGTAAAAGTAACGACTACACGCTCTCCTGTGTGGAAACGTTAAAACATTAAAATAAAACCAACTCAATCCTAGCTCAATGAAGACCATTGCGATAGTCACCTGGCATACTCACCTATGATGCTTCCCACGATGAAAGAACTTCCGCTGATGAAGCCGATATTTCTCTTGAGCCGAACTTGATCGGTGGATTTATAATCAATGCGTACCTCGTCATCAACTCCATCAACAGTATCAGACATCTCTCCATGGTGCACGTGCCTCCTTTCTAAAAAATACATCGCATAGAAGCAACATCAATACATATTCATATCATTAGAATAGTCGTTTTGTCGCACCATCTAAACAACTAACAATCCAAGGAGAAAATTATTCATAAGCATTGAGTTATATACTTGGTGTAACTTTGACTATAGACTAAGACAAGGCATTTGAGACATTTTCTGTAATTTCAAAAATAAAACTTTCATATATTGTAACTTTGGGGATATAATAATAATAATATTTTACTAATTTATTTACGTGCTACAGTTCTAGGAAAAATGATAAAAATAAACCAAATCTGGGGTTTCTAAGAGCGTCATCTCTAAAAAAAACCATGCTGAAAATACTTCCTCAAGCATAATGTGTTGCTCTCTGTGTTAAAGACAGCTAGAAACCTATTTTAAAAGGCTTCATGTGATGCATGTAGCTTTCAATAAATGGACGAGTATTTCACACGCGATCAAAATCTTTACATATATTGCAAAAACTAAATTAAGTTTTCTTTTCAAGAAGGAACATACTGGGTTTGCATAATATATAATTTATATTGAATCGCCAAGAACTACGCCAGGTTTTATTGACGTCAAACTATTTTCACGAATGTAATTAAATCCGTGTTCATAAAATCTTAATTAAATTGTCCCATGTTGTTCATTTTTTAAGAAAAGTAGTCGTTTTAAGTACATATTTCTAAATAGGTCACACTTCTGACATCGTGATGATATGACTCGAATTTTTAAAGCTACTTTAATGTGTGTTTGTGTGTGTGTGTGTGTGATTTTGGATTTTTAACGTAGCTTTAACAATTTTTTAGTCTTATCGCTACGAGGTCTGCAGCGTGGCAGCTTATAGCGATGATAAGAGGCCATAATGCCGCAGACATAAAGCATTATTTCCCATAATATCCAGACACTAGAACGACCAGTCTTATCAAAAACCTGGTAATGCTAAGCGCCAAGCGAGGCAGATGCAAGTACCATTTTTATAAGTCTTTTGGTATGATTCGACTGGGGTTCGAACCCACGACCTCCCTAATTAGAGGCGGATGCTCTAACCGTTTAAGTCACCAGAGAGGTTAAAGTTATGTTAAAAATCACACACACACACACACACACACACACACACACACACACACACACACACAGAGTAGCTGCCGGACTCTAGTCCGAAAATGAATTAGCTACAATGTTGTGTCATTGGGCAACGTACATTACTCAACTAACTCGTTACTTAATGATCTTTCTGTGTTGCTGTGCCGTAAAGTACCAATATTAATCGGTACGATTGTGTCTAACGCTGTGTAATTTTGTATGCATTGTGGCAGTCATATATGTATTGTCCTTGTATATTTTCTCTGATTACTCGCATACATCTGTGTTGACTGGGCGCATTTTTGTACGAAAGCATGACCTAATTATACAAATATTGATTATAATTATATTCCACCCTCACAGAACAGCCGTGATTGGCTGCCTCTGCGTGTCCTTTGGAAAGGCATCCAGCAACAACTTACTTGGTCATGATATAGTTAATAATCTGTTTAAAATTCCAGTTAAACATAACAAAAATCTTTAGGGATCCAAAGATATGTTTGATGCTTAAGGACTGTAAGGAATACTAATTGGTAAAACTGGTGAATCAATGTAGTATAGTAAAATATCACGTAAAGGGAGGGGGTAATGAGTTTAACGCTATATGTTATTAACACTGAAACTGCCATTTTAATGATCAAACATTTTGATGTATATATTTATTCATAAGAGCTAAAATAGACAAATTAATATTGTATTTTACACTCAATAAATCACGGCAATGGGATAATATTGAGCTATTAAATTATAATTATCTTGCTGCATGAGGACTACTCAAGAGCGTTACATTTTCCGTATACACCGAGCCTTGCGTACTATGTACATTGCATACATCACGATGCCAAATAATGGCGGCTGCCAGACTGGTCTTCTTCCTGTAACCCGATGACTGTCAAACTTTCCATATTAAGATTAAAGCTGTGGTCTGTACTGATAACAGCAAAGAGACTTAGAAAACATTATTGAATAAACACTTTAAAATGACTTATTTAGTTGTTCACATTTAACTTCGTTTCGTCTCTTTCACCGTATGTACATTTCAAAATGTGAATCCACAAATGTTCATATCGTCTGTTATCATCAGTATTTCGTTCTTGATACCCGTCTATCGATAATGAAAAGTGCTTGACAGCAGCTACTTTTTCTAAATAAAGTATGTATGTATGTATGTATGTATGTATGTATGTATGTATGTATGTATGTATGTATGTATGTATGTATGTATGTATGTATGTATGTATGTATGTATGCATGCATGCATGCATGCAAGCATGCATGCATGCCTGTCTGTCTGTCTGTCTGTATGTATGTATGTATGTATGTATGTATGTATGTATGTATGTATGTATGTATGTATGTATGTATGTATGTATGTATGTATGTATGTATGCATGCATGTATGCATGTATGCATGTATGTATGTATGTGCTAGTTTGTGGTGACAACACACTTCCCACAAAACAAGTGTGTGAATCAACTTAAGAGTAAGAGAAAATTGAACAAAATTACAGTTGATCAGGTAAGACATATGAACAGCTTCATACTGTAAAAGATGGTACTTGTTACAGTTATTACGGATGTCATGATAGTACAAGATAGTACTTTATACAGTTATTGTGGATGTCATGATCCTTGTAAAAGATGGTACTTCGTACAGTTATGGTGGAGGTCATGATCGTAATAATTGTGAAGGTTAAACGAAATATAGCTCAACATGTTTAATGACGGTGAATATGACAGGTTTTCATGTATATAGCCATGTGGTTTTATACACTGGAATGTACAGTGTCTCGAAAAGGCCACGTATAGGGAACTAGTTGAAGCTTGTTTGTACAATTAGTTATGTACATGTTAGTGGTGATTTAGTTCTATTTTTTCTGTATTTGTGATAACTAGTTATTTGTGTGCTTTGTGCATAAGATTTAAACATTGGATTTATAATTTTTTTTTTATCTTGTACAGTGTAATCATTTTTAAAGGCATTGATTCTCTCAAAACAGGATATGAGGAGGCAGGTAAATATTGCTCTGTGGTCTACATAAAAGGTAAATATGAGACAAAAGTCTAAGATTTCGTACAGTTTGCCTTCAACTCTTATCAGGATGCCAAGAAGGCGGTTAGAAATTTAAAGTCAAGATTCAATATTAATTTTTTTTTTAGAAAACTTAATTGCTAGTGTGGTGCAATAGATTGTTCAGCATATACAAAAAAAAAATTGAGCATAAAATGCGAATAATCCGGTCTCCTCATTTTGAGGAACATCATAATGTCTGGCATTATCACTATGAGATTATTATTATTATTATTATTATTATTATTATTATTATTATTATTATTATTATTATTATTATTATTATTATTATTATATTATTATTATTATTATTATTATTATTATTATTATTATTATTATTATTATTATTATTATTATTTTATTATTATTATTATTATTATTATTATTATTATTATTATTATTATTATTATTATTATTATTATTATTATTATTACCAAAATATATGGAAAGTGTGTTATTGTCTTCATCATAAAATGTTGTTTAGAGTCAATTTAGGTCTAAGTAGCTTTTATAAGAACTACTGTCAAAGTTGTTCAGGACTGACTTCAATCCATTTTATTTGCAAAAAGCATGTGCAAAAAGACAGCTTATGTTCGATTTCTCCAAGGATTTTTGTTTTCAAAATCAACTTTTCCTTGCCACTAAATGTATCATTCATTAAGTGTCAGTATCAATTTATTTTTATTAACTACATAATCCATATTACTGTACACCTTTAACTACATAATCCATATTACTGTACAACTTTAACTACATAATCCATATTACTGTACACCTTTAACTACATAATCCATATTACTGTTCACCTGTATCAAAGTTCTGTGGTTAAAAGGTGCATAATTATTTTTTATTATAAATTATTCATCCCCCACAGAAAACACACACACACACACACACACACACACACACATAATGGAGCATGATACTTAACTAAAATAAAAAGGACATAACTATTACCATCATCTGTAGCCATTTCTTCACAAAGTCCAATCCGATAATCTTCAGTTGATTCAAATTTGTGAAAGAAAAAATATCTATCGAGACCGTTTAAGTTCAAAGTAACGAAACAGTTACGACACAAATGTAGAAGAAACTTAGGGGATGCATAAAGTGTTTGATTTGATTCCTATCTTGAGGGGCAAGGGAGAAAAGTTCATGGCTTGCCTGCCATGACACGTCTGACAACGGTTTATGTAACCTAAACTCCACTTGAATGGGAGTTACGATTTATTATTTAAGTTCATTATAACATGACTTACCTGCCATGTATGTCTGCCACACAATCGTTCATGCAAACCAATACGTTCCGCCTAGCTCGAAATTTACACACGGAAAGATCTGGTTCAGTAAGAGTTCCGCAATCTATTTCAGATATAGTAGCTGACTTTTCCAAGTTCTCGAAACTGTTTATACTAAAATAGTTGTACATTCTGCACTGTTCTATGTATATTTTTACGTTACAATATATATACCGTATACAGTCGCTTATAAGACGGTACCAACTGCAAACTGTAGAGCTCCATAATGCGCCGACAGATCTGGGTTTGTGTAGTTGTTAGGAGTAATTAATACAACAAGCAAAAACGACCCTGTTCTGCAGGTGCAGTATGCGGAAGCCGATTTCAGATATCTATTTTTATTCGTCTTATAACCGTGTGTATACGGTAACCTGACAGATTATGAAATAAATCAAGAAGCTACGCGCGCATTAACCGGTTTGTTTACAATGTACGGTGTTTCTAATTAGTCACCTTTCCAAGTCCATCATACACTCAACGTGAAACTTTGTGGTTCAAACGAATCTGCAGATACGGGTTTTCTCACTGCCTGGGGTCATTTGCCCGCAGCTCGACGGTAACGTCGTAACGGAGAACACTAATTATTCAAACCAAGGAGCTAGTATTACCCCTTCCCCCCAAAATACCAACAAAAAATTCCCTTTTCATCTAACCATCAGAGAGAGAGAGAGAGAGAGAGAGAGAGAGAGAGAGAGAGAGAGAGAGAGAGAGAGAGAGAGAGAGAGAGAGAGAGAGAGAGATTTACTTTTTAATATATACAAGTTTACGTGTATTCGAGTTGGTAGTGAGAGAGAGAGAGAGAGAGAGAGAGAGAGAGAGAGAGAGAGAGAGAGAGAGAGAGAGAGAGAGAGAGAGAGAGAGAGAGAGAGAGAGAGAGAGATTTACTTTTTAATATATACAAGTTTACGTGTATTCGAGTTGGTAGTACACAAAGAAAATCTGGAAATTAAACGTAGAAACTATGGATATCTGCAAGCAAAAAGGCCACGGTCAGCACAAAAACTGTCACGGTACTATGTGTATTTAATGCCAATGCTTTATATATTCACGAAAACATATTCAGGTTTCATTTCCTCGTACAGTGTGGCCTGATGGTGGTTTGTTTTCGTCGTTAGCTTTTTACAAATTTGAGTTCAGTTTACTCATTGTTACACCAGCAAAGTGGCTGCAGTGAGAAACAAAATGTCCGATTACTGTTATGTAAGTCTTAATCTAATTAGCTTTGAAGTATTGTTATGCACATGTAATTTAATTATTTGTTTGTTAGTTACAAGTTTGGTATTTTTTCCATTGAATTCTATTGTAATGTAATTTTAGTTACTGGTTTTGAAATTTTCAAAAAATTCAATACAATTGTGACTGTTTATTTGTATCAATAACTAATATTGAAACACCATATCTAGTTTCTGACCTTGTTTCAGAACCAGTGTCAGTTTTCTAGAGAACATTTTAAGTTTTCTTTTATTATTATTCATTCTCATATCAAGAATTGTTGAGGTAAAGTCATACCTGGAGTATGTCATGGCAAATATGTAAAATGCTTCTAGGATGTTATGGAAATGATCACATGACCCTCATACGCGAAACTGTTTTGCGCCGTAAATTAGTGTATAACTATTGTCTTGTTAGAATTTGTCAGTCGGGCTTTAAAAATATATTGTGATAGTTTGAATTGAATTTTTATTTTATGAATTTTCAAGTAACTATTTTTTCCTTGAATACAAGTGCTCATACAAAATTATTTAACAAATACATTCATTGAAATTTATTCGAAATTCCAAACTGGAATATTTTTTTCTGTGATTCCACAAGAAACTGTTGACACATCAGTACAACGCTGACCAATTCAGACGTCATCGCCCTTCATTTTTAATTTCACCGGTACTCGACCTCAAATTCACTTAGGACTTTTTAATAATAGGGCTTCTTTTTATTATTCTTATGTTACTTTTGGTTTTGATTCGTAAAAACGTAAGTTCTATTTCTCATTTTTACCTAGGTTTTCTAGGGATATAAATTATTTGTTAAATTTTACAATGCTTGTTGTGTTCACTCTTTTATTGTTACTTTTTATGAGAGCCCAAACTAGCAAAATTATCATGTTATAGTAGAAGTAATCAGATATTCAATACTAGATTAGAACTGAAAAACACCAACTTCTATTTTGTGCCATACATTCATTAGGGTTTATATTCCATTGGAAAAATGCAGTCAGGGCAGTCTTTATTCCCCTTCCTAACTGTACGGATGACTCGAATTTAATAAATATACAGAACGCCTTTTGCAGTTATTCTTCAATATTAACTAACATTACATGGTGGCAGCGGTAAAAACACAGCATTAAAATTATCGGAGTTTAAAATGGCTTCATTTAAATTTACAAATTCCGGATAAAATTGACTTTGCAAGAACTGAAACTTGGGAAAAGTGGTTTCAGCGTTTTGATCGCTTTCGTCAAGCGACTGGACTTAGTGAAAAAGAGAAAGAAATTCAAGTAAATACCTTAATTTGTTGCATGAGAAATGAGTCTGATGACATTTTGTCTTCGTTCAACGTGTCAGAAGGAGATCAAAAGAAGTGAAAGCTCGTGACAGATAGACTCATGCGATATTTCATTGCAAAGAGGAATGTAATTTTCGAAAGGGTAAAACTTAATCAAAGAAAACAGAAAGAGGAAGAAACAGTTGACAGTTTTGTTTCAGCTATCTATGTTTTAGCAGATAACTGTAATTTAGGGGCACTATATGATGAAATGATAAGAGATTGACCTGTGGTTGGCATGCGAGATTCGAAACTGTCAGAAAAATTGCAGTTTGATTTAAATCTAACCATAGAGTCTACCGTTAGTAAAAATGAGGCTGTGAACAATCAACTATACGAGCAACTGGAGAACGAATGGCTGAAATGGATGCAGTAAAATCATTTTGACTGAAATATGCGAAGCAGAAACATAAAATCCCAAAAGTTCAACAGAATAATTTCAGCAGAAAATGATGCATGAGATGTGTAAACACAGTTATCATTCTCTGAACCAATGTCCAGCAAAAGAAACAGAATGATACAATTGTAAGAAAAGGGGGCAATATGCAAAATGATGTATGTTAAGATCAGCAGTTCCCACAATAGAATCGAGAGCGGAACCTGGATTTCTAGGGACTATTAGCACAAAGAATTGTCAGCCGTGGATAACGTATGTGAGATTGTACCATTTTACTTTTATTCAAGATTGACATTGCAGCTGATATGACTGTAATTCCTGAGAGGGATTTAAGAAAAATCGGTGACTAAAACTATCAAAGTCTGATCGAAAATGAATGGACCTGGAAACTCTGAACTTATAGTGCTGCGAAAATGTACGCGTTGGCTGGAATCGAACTGTACTTTCAATGTACCAGACATTGTAAACGGGCTGAATCAGGCACTCTTGGGCAGGACTGCGATTCAGGCTCTCAAGAGTATCGAACAGGTAAATACATCTTCAGTGAATGCCTCAGATAAAAACTTACAAAATGCAAAGTTCACGATCAATCTATAAATTTAGATAGGGATTATCGCGAGAAATTCCCAAATTTGTTTCAAGGTCTAGAGAAAATAATATGGTTCTATAACGTAACTCTGGACAAAAATGCCAAACCTTGTGCCTTATGAGCCCCAAGAAAGGTTCCTTGATTGAATAAAGTTCAAGAGGAGATGGATATAATGAAAAAAGAAATGGGCGCTATTTCAAAAGTAGATGAGAACACTGAGTGGTGCGCGGCAATGGTTGTCGTTCAGAAACCAAACGGTACTGTAAGAATTTGCGTGGATCTGACTTAACGGAATGAATCAGTTAAAAGAGAGAACAATTCACTAGCATCAGTTGAAGAATTCCTTGCAAAACTAGCAGGTGCAAAGATTTTTTTTATTACCAAACTTGATGCAAACTCAGGCTTTCGGCAGATAAACCTGTCAGAAGATTATTGCCACCTTACAACTTTTATTATTACTTTTATTTTAATCGCCTTCCGTTTGGAATCAGTCACATGGATGATGTTCTTGTTTTAGGGAAAACTAAGAAACAGCATGACGAAAGACTAAAAATTGTCATGAAATCAATTCAAAAGGCCAGCTTCACTTTGAACGCTAAAAAGTTTGAATTTTAGAAACCATCCACTATATTTATTTGGCATGTTGTTGACGAAAATGGTTTCCGACCTGATCCGGAAAAAATGAAAACTATAACTAAAATCGAAACACTGAAATGCGTAACAAAGATAAGACGATTCCTCACTGAAACAAATCAGCTTGGCAAATTTTGTCCAAATATGGCTGAAAAATCAAAACCATTACGTGAGCTTTTGAAAGGTAAAAGATCGTTATCTCAAATAATTTATTTCTTTCTGTACTGGTTGTCGCATAGTTCAAGATATGTTGTGTATATTAAAGTTATCTATCGCAACACATAAGACAAAAATCAATAAAACCTCAATTCAAACGTCACAGTGTATCCGTTCTAACATTAATTGCGATTTGTGGAAAACAAAAACAAAGAAGCAGTAAATTCAAACGTTGCGAGGTCATCATTTACATTCATTGTTATAGGTCTATTCTCCTGAAATAAGTAACAGGAAAGAGTGATAAACAAAAAGCTTTGAAAAATTTAAATAATATTTTACCCTAGAATACAAAGTGAAAATGAGAAAAAGAACTTACCCTTTTGCGAATTAAATCCCAACAAAATCCAAGCATCACAGACAAGTCTTAATAATTTAAAAAAAATGAACTGAATAAAATTCAGCAAAAGTCCAGAAAAATCCTAAAACTGAAGGTGATGACGTGCCCGTTATAGTTTCTAGTGTGTTGATTTACCAACAGTGTAATAAAATTCCAGGTTAAAATTGATTATAAATTCCAGTGAACATCTTTTTCCAAGAATTTTATCAGATCAGGTTTGTATTTCCAGACAAAATCACTTGAATTCAATAATTTGAAGAAAAAAGATTTCACCCCGAAATTAGAAAAATACTGGACACAACATACAACTTGAGTCTGCTAAAAGGTAAAGTACGAATGAGCAAGTCCTCATGGTGGCAAGATCATTTAGCTCTCTACTTAACTCTAGCATTTAGCATTTTCTAAAAAGAACCCATTACTTAATGGGTAATGACCTTCCAAGTTGATCGTGATACTTATAAAACAATGATTTAGATAATATATAGGAAATTCCAAAATTTTGACCAAAATAAACGTACTTTCTTCTCCTATTAATAATAATACTGATTTTAAACCTATACATATAGAGAATAATTTAGCTGTGTATTAGTTGTTTGCATAATGAAAAAGATAAGTCCGGTCAAGCAGAAGTTACCTCAGTTTTGGAAAAGGTCAAGTCCAACATACAATACTATATTACAATAGCATGTACTGAAAAAAAAAATAATTAAAAAACCTATCTAGCAATCAATATTAAATATTCAACACAGACACACACACACACACATACAGAGGGCTATTTAATCTCTGTTAGTAAGAACACTATTATTAAAATTATTTTAGCTTTAATTTGGATTATTAAAAAAATTAGTGTTTGATTATGTGACTTGCTATTTATTATTATTGCAGATTGGAAAACAGCAAATTATTTTCCAGTTCAATAAAACAATTCCATTGCTAAGTTAGGCTTAAGTAATAAAATCAATACACAGTGCATGACATTTATGCATGTTATGTCTGGAACTATATAATCTTTGAAATTCTGTATCTATGGATGGTTACGACTCTAATCTTTAAAAAAGTAATAGGTAAGAGTGAAAGACAATAAGCTTTGTAAAATTTAACAAACATTTTTATTTCTCTAGAATACAAAGTGAACATGCGAAACACACAACTCACGGTATTACAAATTAAATCAAATCCAAAAATAATCACAAAGAATTAAAAGAAACAAGTCCTAGTCATTTAAGTCCTCAAAACATTCTGTAGAATTCCAGAAAATATCCAAAACTGAAGTCGATGACGGGTCTGTGATAGCTATTAAAGTGTTGATGTGTGAACTGTATTTTATTGAATTACAGAAATATAATTCTAGGTCTGAATATACAATATATTCTAGTGAATGTCTTTTTCCAAGAATTTTATCAGAGCACTTACGTATTTCCGGAGCAAATTATCACTTGAATTCAATAATTTGAAGGGAAAAAAATAGATTCTAGCCCAAAACTCCTGGTCACAACATATAATACAACTTAAAGTGCTAGATATTAAAACACGAATGACCAAGTCCTCATAACTACAAGATTACATTGTTCTCTGCTTGACCTCAGGTCACAATTTTCATATTCTATAGACAAATTACTTAATGGAAAATGACCTTCTAGAATGATTCTAAGGTTTACAAAATTAAAAACATAGCATGTAAAGTTGTCTCGGGAAACTCCAAAACCCCGACTCAAATAAAGATATTTACTTCTTCTATTGATAATAATTCTGATATTAAGCTCATTAACATAGAGAATAATAAAGCTAGGCATTATTTGTTAACATTGAATGAATACGATTTTGAATAAGGTTAAATTCAACATACAATGTTACATTTAAACACACACACACACACACACACACACACACACACACACACACACCAAACAATAAATTAAATTTTCTTTACCACACATGTTTCCTCCAGCATAGTCTTATACGTTTACTTGCATTTTGATAGAGTGATTTAACTTTTTTTCAAGGTATGGTCCACTTTACTCTTAATGAAATTATTATATGGAACACAGTTGTCACTGTTATATATATATGGACATGCTTCTGTTTTGTTTAGTATAGGTTAGTTGTTGAGTTGAACATCACGAGAATTAGGCTAGATCACGTATTGCATGGAGAGGGTGGTATGACCCACACGTAGTAATTAAAACGAGAATTTTATTGTTGTGTTTGTCATTGGTTTCTCCATTTTAAGACAGGTTTAAAAATGTATGCATGTTGCTCATTATGAAACTCCATTTTAACAACGCCATTATAGAGAGAGAGAGAGAGAGAGAGAGAGAGAGAGAGAGAGAGAGAGAGAGAGAGAGAGAGAGAGAGAGAGAGAGAGAGAGAGAGAGAGAGAGAGAGAGAGAGAGAGAGAGAGAGAGAGAGAGAGAGAGAGAGAGAGAGGCGGCCTTAGACGAAAACTGTCCTTTTTAACATTAGGAGGTATACCGGTTAGCAAATTCATTATTCCCTTGCACATTATACTTTTTGTTTTCAGTTGTGCATATTTAAACAAGAATCCTAATATTCTTTGGGCTATTGACTTGTTTTTATTAGCGAATGAAACGGAGAGAGGTGGCACTGGTGGAAACATTATTGACAATTTGCAGCAGAGGTTCCCAATACGTGGACCATAACATGTTAACTAAGTGCACTTAGGTTAATAGTTTCCTAGCCTATGCGCGCAACAAAGAGGAATATGTACCGTGTTATTGCGCGCAACAAAGAGGAATATGTACCGTGTTATGCATAGTCAGCAATATTATCATGTAATATTGTTGTGTGGGTTTAACGCAATACTTGAAACAAATTAGAACGTGAAGTATGTCTGGTCGTAGTAGAACTTGCCAAGAAACACCGACCCAAAGGAAGCTAATGACAAGCTTTTTCCATGTCCACTTTGGTCGAGCCGAGACTCGAACTCATCTATTTGTGAGATGCATGAGTGGCTTATAAAGACCAGACATGTAGTCCACTAGGCCATTCGGGGTCCATTATGACACAGTTCAGATAGAGATGACTTTATATATTTATTTATTTTCATTAATGAACATTTAAGTACTTTAAATTGATTGTCATTAGACGTATGCCTGTATCAAAGCTTTCCTAGTAAATAAGAACTGAAAGAAAACTTAAGAAGCAAAGAAACAACAACAAAAAGAAGACACACACACACACACACACACACACACCGTCTTACTTATAAATCCATAGAAATGTTGCTATTTTCAGTATGCACACTACACTTGTTTCGCCCTAGCACCGTTAGTAACTGAATTGGATAATACAAAATTCATTGAATCGCCTTTCTAATTAGTATAAAATATAGGTCCGTAGTGAACTTGCTTGGGCATGCATCAAGGATGACTATTACCGTATTATTCACTATCAAAATCATATCGAGTGATACAGAGGGGAAAGTTTTGAATTTAAAGATAATTATTGATTAAGTTGTCTTCATTCCTACAATTGACTGAAACTACATTTATCCCTGAATTAAAACCTTCCTAGTAGAAAAGCGTAATTTAACAACTTTGATCTCATGAAAGATGCTTCTTCCACTGCCGTGTCGTGATTAGATTTTGACCTAGCAACATGACTAATTCACACCTCTTGGAAATCCTAAACTTTCACCTTGTATCTTTTGGATGTATGAGATTCGTAGTACAATGTTTCTATTGGAAACAAATATCAAAGTCACCATGTTCAAAAATCGTAAGTAGCGATGATGAAGTATTTTACTATTTTATTACATTTTTGTGGCATAACAGATTAGAAAGTAGTTATTTCTTTAAACTTTATAAAATTTGATTTGATTTTTGTTTTATTATCCTAAATAAAATCTATTGGATTACTTTGATAGTCACTAATGTCGGGTTTTACGTGTTTTTATCCCCTGTGTTTAGGGTGATATGCAGATGATGTTAAACTCAGGTTATCAAAATCTGACTAATTGCATTCAAAATTGTACTTTGGATGGGTTCATTCCTAAACATGGCTAATACATATGTAACAAAGATAACTCCTTAATGGTAAATGAAAGGGGTCAAAATCATGTTATTGTGTAATAGAGAGGGGGATTGACGGTTCTAGGCAGTTTCTTTAATGAGCAACATATTGTTTAAGTTGCCTTTTTAAATTCAGTTTCATACTTGAAATGTTTGATATTTCTCTTATCCAAATTCTAAATATTTCTTAGCTGAAAAGTGTCATTAAAATTTAAATTTCACCTAGCATAATGCTTCTCTTTTCAACATTTAAATATAAAGTAAACGAAGCAAATATCAGCATGCGCACTGCATCTTATTTTAATAAAAGCCTTGCCTTGTAACTTTAGTTATAGAAATATATATGAATTTGAAACTTCATTACTTATATCTCAGATGTCCCATTGGAAACGAATCTTAAGGTTACCTGGGCCATAGGTCATAAGGTGTTATTTCACTATTTGCAGTAAAATGTGAGTTAATCCGGGTTAGAAAGTCGTTATTCTTTAAACTTTAAGGAGCATCTTTTCTATTTTGCATGTCAAAATGAAACGCTTTATATCTAGCGAGCTACTTAGATCATCTTTATTGTCGTATTTTAATTATTTTTCATTTACTTTTGTCTTTTTAACATATATACGTAGTGATATACTACTGACATTTCCCATACTTGGGTAATACACATGTAACAAAGTGCACTCCTTAATTCTATTTTAGATGGGTCAATATTAACCTATATTTGCGCTAGGGCAAATAGGTGCGTACTTTTTACAAGAAATCATATTATCAGATACTAAGATGAAGGAGGATTTTAGAAAAGATATTAAACTTCCTTGTTTAAGCAGCAAATAAGATTTGACTTTTTTTTACTGGAAATGCATTGAATTGCTCTTATCAGTCAAGAAACGTTGTCATTGTTGAAAAGTGTGATTAAAAACCTTAAAACGAAACTGGAGGACAACACAACCACCTTTTATTCGTATGGGTTTTTGAAAAGATTCACTGCGCAAGCAACATTGTGTTCTTTTTTAAACTTTAGAACTGCTAGTACCTTAAAATGTATTTGAAACCGTCACAACTTATCGACCAGATGTACAAGATTCATATTCCAGATTTATGATTGGAACCTTAGACAAGGGATGCCAGATTAAATTGTCATAAATAAAAACGTGCTCCGTTTCATTATTATTTTTGGCAAAGATATGAGGCACGCTAAAATGTCTTTTCCTTTAAACATAATACTAATTTTACTTCTTTCGCGTTGAAACAAAAAGCATTGTATCCAGTGACTACCTTTACATGCTTTTATTATCCTATTTTTCAGTTTTGTTACAGATTTATATTGTAATATCTAGCTGAGGTGGAAAACTAGGAGGATCATACAAATGCAGTTAATTGTATTCCTGTATGGTGCCTTAAATGAGTCATGTGTAAGTCATGTATGTGCGCTTCATTAGAAAAAAAACTACCATATTATTTGTAACAAAGTAAATTGATCATGTATTAGAGAAATCAAAGTTGACACATTATTTGTTTTCCTTCAGGAAATATTAGTTACTGTTCATTGCAATTTCTTCAGTGTTTCATGTTGATACTTAAAATTGGTTATATTAGTCTTAATGGTGATGTAGATTCCTCAAGCTAAAAAGCGCGATAAATGCACTCAGACCTCACGAAACATGCCCTCTTCTTTCTTTCGGATAGATAAATAGAAAAGAGTTTAAACTGGAATTATGTGATTTTGCACGGAATTAAATCAATGACTGTAATTTAATGCATCAGATAGATTTTAATGATGCTCCATTTGATTACTGTTATGAGAGACTGTCCAAGCCGTAAAAGTCCTGGTTTGATAGTGAAACAACATTGGTACTTGCGGATATATTTGTTATGAGTTGAATCTTTGCAGAGATCGGTTTATTAAGAGAAACGGGGCAAATGTAATTTTTTTACAAGTCTGATGGGCGTGTGTTGATAACGGCGGTTAGATAAGCCTGAATTCTGATTTAAGTTGATCGTCTTGGGTGGGTTTCCCTGACCACGTCTCGTGTTTTAAATGTCTTACATTGCAGAACTAGTCAGTCAGATGTTTTTGCGTTAAGCGAACAGGTCCTCTGGTGAATGAAAAATCACTCGTAACAATAGTCCTAGGGATGTGTAGTTGGAAGTCTTTGAGAGACAACTAACATAAGGTGTCAATGAGATGGCTCTGCTAAAGTGGAAAAAACTAATCTCGAAACAAAGAAAATAGCTTCCACGTCCGTACGTCGGATACTAAAGATTCCACGTCTGATATTAAGGATTCCACGACGAGAATTAGAGTAAACGAGTGGAATAACAGTCGACAAACAGTAAGAGGCTGGAAGCAAATAGAGAGGCCAAAGGGAACAAGTCGACCACTACCTTCTCGATGAGTTGAATCTGAAGAGTAACGCGCAACCAGACCAGGTTATACAGACATTAACTGAAAATGAAAATCTCACTCGACTTCATTCTTAGATTTGTGGTATCTATGTAAATGGAAATACTAATTGCATTTTTAGAAGGTTGTGTTTGTGTTAATTTATTTTTCCAGTCTGCATGTATAGTTCAACCGGCTTTGTACAATTTTGTTTTGTTTATCAAAATAATTTAATCACTATAGTTTGTATACAGGGGATCTACTCAGATCTCCATTTATTCTATCTATTAATTTCAATTAAATGTTCTCTCGTTCCGGACTATAACACTAAAGTCCGTCATCTCTAGATATAAAAAAACGCCATTCAAAGTTCGATAAGCCACCATAGAATGTATTATATGTGTGTTAGTCAGTATGCAATCGGAAGCAAAATAAAACCTGTCAGTGTGAATAAATTGCAATGGTTATACATGCTGATATCTTGAGTGTGTGTGATGAAGTCAGCTATCGTTTCTGTGGGATGAAGAATTTTATTCAGAATAGTCTTTTCTCCGATTAACAGATCCAAAGGTACCAAAGTGTGTATATATATATATATATACTATCTTTTTTGCAGCATATATCCTGGTGGGATCATACAAGACAGCTAAAAATCCTCAGTTGTGAAAATGCCATCAACTAAAAGTTCGGTTTTTCTTTCTCTAGCGATTCTGAAAGTATCGTAAAAGCCTATATATAGTTTCAATATACAAAAATTCGTATATAATACATGCTGGCAAAATTCTTCACAGGTTAAATCTTTATATTATCAATACTACCATGTCCTAAAAGAGTCATATGTTGTTCTATTAATTTAAAGCATATCAGTAATGCAGCTAAATTAGTATACGACGTCATAAAAACTGGAAACGCTCATTCCATGAATATACTAATGAAGACAGAAGAATTCGAGTTCTTTAGAAGTACGTTATGTCTATGAAAGAAAGACATATTTGTCATATAGTGGGAAAATGTAGAGGTCCTACCATAAGAACCCTTACTTAAATGTCATTTTCTCGTCATTAATTCATGTGAATATCTCTATCTTAATAGATCTACCTTATATATGTTAGTGTCATGATTTACTTTTTCATATCTATGAGTAATACTCATGATTTACTTTACACCTGATATATCGTATCATATCTATGAGCAATACTCTTGATTTAATGTATCATATTGTAATAAAATGTAGGAGATGCGCATTTGGTTATAGCGCCCTGGTAAGCAGTTCTTAGGTTTGTGTGATTACTTGTTTGATTATTGGAATTCAGTGCAATGGGAAATATTCCTTAGCACAAAATAATTAGCCAATCATTAGGAACAAACGTCACGGAGTGAAAGTGTTAGTGTGTTTACATGATGCAATGGTCAATGAGTAGCGAATTCAGGCCCAAACCGCATTACTGTCCCTGTCATAATGTAGTCCTTATTAAAATCTAGCGGTGTACATTGCTGTCGTGATTGCAGTATTTACGGTAGGAAACTGGTAAATTACACAATGGAATAATTAAGAAGGGATTCGGCAGATACCGTTTATGCATGTTAGCAAATGTTATGCAGTTATACTGGCCTGATGTGCCTTGATATCGTATATTGACTGGCCTAAGGTGTTTTGGTAAAAAATAGTTCCTTGTGTTAGGGGACAGTTGTAAAATTTCTATGTCGTCAATTGCTGACGGTACGGAGAGTTGATAAAGAGAAACATTGCAGATGTTCGGTTGATAGATATTTGGCAAGTTGTCAATAATGTGGTCCTGCGTTGATTGGAGTAAAATCTATGTACAGAATGGACACGTCGGGCTTTCTAACTTACAACTGAAAAGGTATAGAAATCTTTTGGAAAAGTGGGGTAAACTTATTACTTCTAGCGGGAATCACGTTAAGATTTTGACACCGCTGGTCCAGCAATGACCCCTGGCTTGTAACAATATCTATGAATAGTACTCATTATTTACCTTATCATATTTATGGGAAGTATTCGTGTTTTACCGTATCATATCTATGTACATGTAGTCATGGTTTGCCGTATCATGTATGTTGGGTATCATTCTGATACTTCCTCAAATTCCTGACCATATAATCAGGAACATAGTCTGTAAGTAATTATAATTCTATTTTGTTTATTTTCTAACAGCTAACTCAGATGCAATGCATAATTGGCTGGCAACAAACCACCTCACATATCTAACAAAGCAGCATGCTATATCACCGTCTTTTTGCAACCGCAAAACCTCTCGTTCATAGTACGACCGATCAACTCGTAAACGATAGTCGCAAATAAACCTATCACAACTTATTTCATCAGAGAAGCCATAATCAACGGACGCAAAAGGTTTTGGTCATAAATGCGCATTCTATGAGTTATAATTACTATTAATTAGGGACGAGATTTGCCTAATCTTCGACACATTCACTGATCTTTCTACAGAGGTATAAAAGGTGTCTGTAGGACTTGCTATTTGAATACCATAAAGAGCAAATTCCAGACACACAAGTTTCACTACTGTATTACCCACATAACAGATGGTGCTAAGGTATCATTGTTACAGTTCCAACTGTAAACGAGTAGCTAACGTTTGTGCTAAACGATACTGTAAAATTAAATATAGCAGCTACCGAGAATCATGTTCTTTCTGCTCATAGCACATATTGGCATTTTCGTATGAAATTACTTTTGCACAAATTCTATATTATTGCTATAAAAAGACAACATAAGGATTGGCGACAACTGCCTCGAATTATCCAGTGCATAGTGCTTTGCTTAGGCACCGCGCTGTCTCAATTCGAGCTTATCGCTGCGCCACCGTTAGGGGTGGGGTAGAGTGGGGTGTGGGTAGGGGCAATTAAGCAGGTTTTTATTTACCGAGCAGGAAATCCTCAAGACTGTCAAGACGTTTTGCGTATATACACAGCACGGAAATACCGGTGGTCACCTTTTAACCCGAGCAGGGCTGCTGTAGGTCGATGACGTGTCCCATTAGCACAAAACCGATGTTACTCCTGCAATATCCGCACCTTCGAGAAAGAAGACACAAAGCTTTATAGTGAAGATACCTATACAACGCTACGTGCCGCGCGAAGGACAGTGAGATTTTTATTTCTGGAGCGCAATTGCAAAAGACAAACTATCCGTTTTGTAACGCGGTTCCAGAGGAAAAGCAGTCGTTTCGATATCAGTAACACGAATTCTAACTGATGACCCGGTCAGGTGGTAAATGTGCTTGGGACTGAAAATACCAACCACAGCCACGGGATTAAGCTCATTTTTGACAAGAGAACACTCTGATAACTATATCATTGCTCACCATCATCTGTACACCTATACAAGTTCTGTCAGGTAGTCATCCAACACATGTACAAGTTGTACCGGATTGTCTTCTAAAATGTATACAAGTTCTTCTACGTTGTCTGCCAAACATTTTACAAGTTCTTCAAGGTTATATTTTGCGTCAACCTTCAAAAACCTTTTCTCTTGGAAGTTTACATGAGTTTTTAATAATTTTAAAACAATCGAATTTTAACTTTTCTCTGCTAATGACTATTCTAGATTTCAGTGTTTCCATTTGCTCGTTATTGTTAGGCCATTAACAAATTCACTTATGGAAAAGAGACCCACAATATTCTTTTCAATTCCTAAAGAAGAACACAGTTTTGAAAATAGGAGTATAAACGAACACACCAGATCTGAATATATACGCAGACATTACCAGACAGACGAAGGGAATCAGTATTAGAATTAAGAGGTAATTAAAAGTTAAGCCATTTTCATTGTTTCTTAAGGGCAACATGTGTATTGTCTGAATAGTTAGATTATGATAATATATTCTGACGTCAGATGTATGACGTTCCTTTGACAAAGCACATACTCCAAGGCTCATAAACCTGCGTCATACTGAAATAAATACATGATAGTGCGTTTAACAAGAAGACACATTTTGGATGAGTGTTTCGCACAACGAGTCTGACGAAATGTTGCTGAATGGCTGTCGATCATGCACCCATTAGTTTTAAACGATTACACAATGTCTTAACTGGAGAAGGACATATGGCTTCTAACTCTTAAAAAGCTGTTTCCCTGGTTTAGCAGCTGATGGTTTATTAACATTGACTGCTCTAAATGAAATTTTGCTCGTTACTGTATTACTCAGTGCAGTAAAAACAATTTGAAGGTATAGGTTTATCATAATTGTACAATAAGACGCTATATTAGGATATTTGCTAGACATGCCTTACATGAGGATATTCTCTCGCATGTCTTGCTTCGTTTTAGATGCAACCTAAAATAGAACAATCTGTAGCGTCATTTGTAGACACATATTCAATTTCTCACAAAAAGGATAAGGGTGGGAAAGTACAAAACAACATGTTCCTCTTTCGGTTCCTTTTTTATGTACCTTCATTCAAACGCAAGTCAAAACTTTTCCATATTACATGATTACATACCTACTTGCATACAGGAATGCATACATGTATAGATAATTAGTTATTCATCTCAATAAATATGTTCCTGTTTTTATTGTTCGTCATAAACATTAGAATTTTGTATGAAGTACAGTGTAGAAGGGGGACTGACAGACCAATTGTTACGTTGTGTAAATATATATGACGATACAAAATATGTCAGAGCTTCCTGCGTTTTACCATTTGTGACCGGCATTTGATGATTTTTGTTTGTTTTTTCGTCTGGTAAGGATACTATGTCAGTATGAAAATGTCTTCTTTTTATCGGTTATATCTCGTGACAAAGCCTGAGTCCTTTAGCAAGAAAGGTCTATCAAAATACTTATGCCGCGTTCCAATAGAAGACAAAACTATTACACTAGGCAGAAAAGAGTTCAATATCTGCGGATGTAAAGGTGTTAGCTTGCGTCCAACTCGATTAGTCTCTGTGGAGTGTCGTTTGGTGGACTGGTTAGGATCACTATAAGTCAGTAGGAATACCCGTTTGTAGGAATGATGACGATTATGGGTCAAGGAGTGGAGCCTTGAAGCGACTATTAGCTGTTTGACGGCCCAATCCCAATGAGACCGGTTCCAAACAGGGCATTTACCACAGGAACGCGAGGGAAATTAGGAGGGTTAATAAGCCTGCTCTTCAATTAACAATGATTGTAATGCTTTTCTGTTTATTTGTACATACCATATTAATATAGATACTGACAATTTTTTACAATAAAATGTGTAGAAGAAAATAATGCGTACGCTTGGCTTGCTCTAGGCAGTGCGCGGAAGTAAGGTAAGTACTTTATAAATGAATGATGTAAAGAACTCGTGCAGAAACTTAGAAGGGGAAGAAGGAATTACCGTTGAAAAGGCTGCTGGATTGACATTAGAACTAGATTGGCTCTTTGCTGAACACAGCATAACCAGTGTTCTTGCATGTAAGCGAGTCATTGACGTCGCCACTAAACGCGGCAGCTATTTAAGAAAAGGGCGAGGTCTACACCTATTAGGATGGCTGCATAGGGTATCTCCTACTTCGACCTACTTCTCCGGCTTCTACCATTGGGAAGAGCTAGCACACATACAAGGGAACTGCTTTGCATGCACTTGGCATCGTCAACCTCTAGTCTTCACAAAAGCGTAGAACACACATGGAAGCGTTCAGAGCCATAACAACCAACGTTCTTTTCTTTTGTTTTTACGGCAAGTAGACGTGATTCGCAGTCATTGTCTACGGACCTACTATCCGCTCCAGACTGAATAAGAAAACCAAATGAAATATTTACGGTCACCTGTCGAGCACTGTGCAACAGGAGATTGAGCACAACCCGACCCTGGATAAACTGCTTCGTATTACACTAGCCGTAGAACGTCATCCGAATCACTAAAGACCCATTCTGTACAATATATTTGCTAAACAGCATGACTACTGGCATATTTAATCGTTCTACACACTGGTGTTCTTATCACATAATGCAATTAAGACCAAAATTAACCGTAATTGCTACTAAAATACCATTATGATGATCCGTAGCAAACAATTCCAAGCAATAATCTTTACTTGGGAATATTTAACACCATATAGTTCTTTCTCCGCTACACAAATGAACAAGGTTTATTTGACAAAAATGCACTGTACAAAAAGGAACACTCAGTCTATATAGTTACGAATAGATGTCATGATACTTCTGATTGTCAACAAAAATAAAATTTGTGGATATATGGTCGTCTTTGTCACGCTGATAATTTCTAACATCATTAGTGTCATTCCGATCAATACAACTGATATGTTCTGCATGTGTTCACAAAATTCAAGAGCAATTAAACTTTCATTTCATAACAACCAAAATAACTAACCGCAGGGAATAACCAACAAACATATATGCAGTGCCTACTCTCTCTCTCTCTCTCTCTCTCTCTCTCTCTCTCTCTCTCTCTCTCTCTCTCTCTCTCGCTCGCTCGCTCGCTCGCTCGCTCGGAGGGCTTAATCTATCTCTCATAACAACCATGTGTATGCACTTCAAGCGGCAGTCGTACTGACAAGGCCGCCAGTTTGCTATCCACGGAGGCTGATCGAGGTGGAAGCAAAATAACCGTTTCACACCTACTATATCTCCTTCTTTGGTTGATTCAAATTACAGTGACACGTAACTATCGTATCCAAAACTATCAACGTGGTCAAGCCTGGATATGCTATCCGTGACACGTAACTATCGTATCCAAAACTATCAACGTGGTCAAGCCTGGATATGCTATCCGTGACATGTAACTATCGTATCCAAAACTATCAACGTGGACAAGCCTGGATATGCTATCCGTGACACGTAACTATCGTATCCAAAACTATCAACGTGGTCAAGCCTGGATATGCTATCCAAGCCTAAACGATTTCATTGGATGTTTGATTTTCGACAAAGCACTTTATTTGTAGATAACTAAACGCTACTCAATTACAAAAGCATGTCAGTGACTTAAACTAGTTGTATTTGTATATATTCATTTCTGATGTGCATTTCTGACGCATTCTTCCCAATTGAAATAAACAAATTGACCTGAAATAGAGATTTTCAGCTGGAATTGTTATTCTCTGACTGTTCGATTGTTGCTTGCAAAGACCTGGAAAGAAAATATCAAGCGGCTAGTTTAATTCCTGTCACGACGAGATAATGACATGTGGAAAATACGAATGTCGAGATAATGACATGTGAAAAACAGGAATGTCGAGATAATGACATGTGAAAAATACGAATGTCGAGGTAATGACATGTGGAAAATACGAATGTCGAGATAATGACATGTGGAAAATACGAAAGTCGAGAGGCGATGACTATATTACCATCACCAGTATTTCAGTCAAGTTTTAAATAATTTGTTAGCACTATTTTGGTGAATCTATTTTTAAAGGTCTTCAATATCGCTTCTCAAACTGTATAATATTATACAAATTATTTAGGAAAATTCGACAGGCCTGATAACAAAACCCTTCTTTATACCGTATTGGGATTACAAAGCAGCACATTTGTAAAGTATGTCGTCGACATCCGTAATTCATTGCAACTGATAAAGTCCGAAAGAACTCAAAACTTATTTATGTCGACGTTTTGATATTAAATTGTGTTTAGTTTTGAATCGTCGTGTCTTATTACCAATGGCAAATTTATTTGACCTATAAGATAACAGCTTAAAGCTTGCACTTCTTTCAGGTAAATGAATAAACACGTAGTCTTTAAATCTTCTGCCAGTGACTCACTGATAACTATTGATATCAATCCAAAATATTTATTCAGTAACGTATTAAATCTGTGTATATTACTTTTGCACAAGAAACGCACAAAGATTGTTTATAACCTTGGTTAATGTGTTTATCCTTAATGGAAAGAAATACGTCATTTTAACTGATACACTCTCATCGGATAAAAGAAAAACATGAATCCTTAAGTTTTTCTTGTCTTGGTATTAATTATTACAATACATTTGGTCGACATTCTCCAGAGAAAGGAATTCATTGACTATGACCAGATAATATAGATGGGCGTGTGATTCTATTATTATTGCAGAAATGGTTTCAATGTAAACGGCGACAAGAAACAAAGCAAAAAATATTTCTTTCCTCTATAGTTCTATGTAAAAGGTTACCTAGTAAATATAATAATGCGAATAGGCAAGTACTTTTATAATAATACCAATAGGCAAATACGTTTAGAATAACGCGATAAGGCAACTACTTTTATTTCATCATTTTGCAGTCCCGCATAATCTGTTTAAATTGACAATGCTTCGGTGACATATGTGTTTAAATATCATATACATTTTTTCCTGAAAGTTAAAAAAAAAATTATCCTAGGGAAATACGAAATATATGTCTATAAACACTTTAAACTCCGCTCATACATATACGAAGAGGCAAGTTAATTCTGGTTAGTTACGTAGTTTTGTTTCAGACATCCAGTGAGATATTTGTTAAGGATGAATAAAGGATATGCCATGGTTTTCTAGTAGGCAGGAGAAAATGAAAAAAAAAGACATTATATAAATGCATATCAAGAGGTTTGAATATTCAACACGGGTTTATGCATAAAAACAGAAGACTGTTATAAATCCTCTGTCTAAACAAAGGACCGTAGAACTTTTATACTCCATTTCCTGGTTCACTGGAGAAATGCGACAGTGACCAGTAGGTCCACACTTCAACTGTAATACGATTTTATTGTACAGGTTGCATATTGCAAGACAATGGTGATTTTTATTATATTGATCAGGTTAAATTGATCTTTTATTTGTATGCTTGCATTATGTGAACAAATTCTTTGATATCAAATTTAATGTGCAGTGGCGTCACGGGTTGCGGGGTGCGGGGTGGGGACTGCACCGGGTAACACAATCAGATTGGGTGACACCAAAATGACCGTCTATACAATTTTTGAATTTTTGTGCAGGAAAGGGGTCCATGGGGTGGCACCATGAGTTACCTCACAGGACTCTCTATAAAAGTTTTGAATTTATGTGCAGAAAGGAGGGCCATAGGGGTGACACCATGAGTTACCGGACTGGGTGACACCATGAGTTACCGGACTGGGTGACGCCATGAGTTACCGGACTGGGTGACACCAACTCTTGTGACGCCACTGTTTTTATTGTGGCCAGCTTTTGGTTTATTAATCATATATTTTTTATAGTTTACTTGCAGATGTCGGATAAGGAGACAAAGACGTACAAAGACGTAACAGCTACGTTAAAAATATGTGTATGTGTGTGTGTCCGTGTTGAAACGACTTAGACCTTTCTAAATGTATTGCAAAAAATGTCATATTTACGTGAATATAAGGTAGCTTTGTAAATATTATGTCAAAATCACCAAAAAAGTAACAGTATTCAACCAAATAGAACATATAAATGTTATAGATTAGTGTAGATGATGGTAATTTGTTATACCATGTAGGAGAAGACGACTTGAAGATATGGAAAATGTAATCTGAAATTATATTATTTCTTTATCGTTAACATTAAGGTACGGAATCTGTTTTTATTGGCAATGAGGTTTTATTGCTTTTCATTTTTCAATAAATGAACTAGTAACAATTTGGTGATGTAGTGAATATGATTGGTAGCGCATAATCTTGGTATCTAAAATCTTTCCCTTTTCTTGGCTTTCCACTTTGTCTTGGGTTGTAAAGCGTGTCTTCCCAAAACTATCTCACCTTGCAAAATATACATGAGCAACCTAAATCTTCCGTCACATTATATGGAACTAAATCATTGGTCTCACCACTCGAGGTCAGATGAAATTCTATCGGATTCAAACGGACATCGATGGATATCAAGATTAATTGGTCATAACTGGACATACGACCTAGTTCCACAGACTAATGATCTATTAATTGCCATATACACCACACCGAGACGTTAATTTCTTATTAGTCTCATTACACGAGAATGAATGAAATTCCATGTCCTACGTTTGTGTTACAAGTGCATATAATAAACTTGTTCGGATAACTGCCACGGCTTCCCGTAACATCTACATTCCTACAATTCGTCAAGGTATATAAGTACTCAATATCATTGTACGAACACAACAGATTTATGCTAGATACATAATTTCCTATAGAGAATATGCATGAAATCCGGGATGCATAATTTCCTACAATAATCGGACTACAACTTAGCGAGCCGTCAATGTACATATAACGAAAAATATCATTGTACGGACTCAGATAAACAACTCAACACAAGTATATCATGTCAAGAAAATTGATATACGACTCAAACAAATAAATCCTTGCAAATACATGCAAATACAATCAATTAAATCATCAAACAGGAAATATTTACGTACGTTTATATAGTAGGGACTATTCATTTTAAGTGCTAAGTAGTTAAGGAATCGGGTTTTATAATATAGTTTCTTGTTGCAAGATAGATGACCTGTTTTAACTTTTTAAGATATTCATATTCAGAAATGTTTTTGTCTGCCTTTTCTTCATCAGTAACGTCCTAATTTAGGCTATCAGGATATAATTGAGATATTTTAATCTGCAGTTTAAGAAAAATAAAATAGATTACAAAGTAAGCAGTTAACTACTTTCATAAGCTATCTTCGTTTTGGAACTTCTCCGCACTGTACTAATCATAATTTATAACGACCTTGTGCCTTAACATAGGCAGAAAAAAAATCGGTCGTTGTTACAGACAAACTAACTGTAGTTTATTTAACAGCCATGTGCATATGTCCAGTGTTTATATTTTGACCGACCCACGTCATTACTGCACAGATAGTGGTTGTCAATTCTGCTCAAATATCTTGTAAATTGTCAGAATGTGATAATGTCTCGTTTGGATCAGAGTGTCATGTGCCTTTCCGCTAATACATCTTGTTCTGTTCCTAAGGACACTCTGATCTGTCAATGAATACGTGGTGACCAAACATGAGGCCGAAGCGTATGCATAATCAATATCAGACGAGTTCTTACCCCTGGTACTAAATAAATTATGAATGCTGTCTTTTGTTTATTACGTATTTCTTTTACGCGTTTTAAAGATGTGTAGCTTTACATTGTGCATGAAATTTAAAACTGAATAGGGATTTATTAAGGTTCGATTCTGTACGTCTTAGAATATCGAAAAATAAAAACCTCACAGAAAAGACCGTAGTAATTCCAATCCTGCTGACGGAAATGCATATTCAACGTCTGCATCGAATGCTAGATCCATCATGCAAGATTAAAATCGGTATGAAATGAAGTCATTTCAAGTGCATGTATCTTCAATGCACAAATTTTGACGATGAACATTATATTATGCATATTGCATTTTCATGCAGAAAGAAAGAAAAAAGAAAGAAAACGTAACTGAGCGACACTTATTAGTAAAAATTGCTTCAACAAGGACAGGTTGACGAGATTGATAAATGTCACTCAGATGAGAAAGACTGGTTTGGTAAGGAGTTTTACGAACAGAAACACAATATGTTAGTTAGTGCCCTGGAAAATGGATGACGGTGTTTGCCTGAAGACACATTACAGTAGTCACATCTGGCTGATCTAATGATGGGATTCCAACCTGCTCACTGTAGGAAGCTAGACCAGTACGCTAACCATGAAACCGCTATATCACCGAGCCAGCAAGGACCATGAACAGTCCGAAACTTTGGCCGCCTATTTTAAGATCTTACCGGTTGGCAAATCATAACATATCGCATAGTCGGTACATTTTAATTATAGTGTGTGCTGTTTAATATTTTTGATATTATGACATGTTAACATATCACTTTAAATGATTTTAATTGGTCCAAATAAGCCTATAAAATTATTGTGTAGTATTCTCTTTACTGATTGGCAGCGTCCTTGGGGAAACCATTTTAACCTTCACGAATTTGATGTTTTCATTGAACAATTTTGGGCGGTTTTTTTTTTATTCGACTCGCGAAAGGGAATTGGGGAAAAATGGTTTCATCTGCTTCGATCTAGCCAGGTTACCACTACAGGAGTTACTTATGTCATGTATAACATATCATAACATAAAAAATGGCAAACCCTCTAAGGCAAGAATAATAACAACAAGTAAAACTACTGTTATTGCTCAGATGATAGCGAGGATGGGGTGGGTATGAATACGGATGTATATTTGTAGAATGGAATCCACCCTATATATAATCTTGGTTTAAAAGTAAAGTTACTGAAATAAATAAACTCACCTTTGTTCATACAAGAATGTAGACATACACGGATCTCCCCAACTGACAGAACTTTATCCAACCACTCGAAAAAGCTGGATATTATTCAACTCGTTTCATAAACTCAATATTAAATCGTTACCCGTTTGATATCCTCTATTCGCCAGCTAAATTAATAGCGGCCATTTCATAGTACAACTATTTGACTCAGTTATTTAAAATACAGAAAGTATGTCGATAGAAATAAATATTTTTACTCTTAAGAAATATTTGTATACATACAATATTGAAAAGAGCTGACAAAACGCTTTTTTCCATCTAATTCAGGTTTGTGTTGATTTCGTCCAAGTATGATTTTTGAACATGACAAATTGTATCATACAGGAATCAGAAAATGCTAGTCCCAGTATAATAAGAACTGCCGTCTGGTACCGACCACACAGAAATGCGTATAAATTCATGATTTATAATTCCTCTGCACGTGATCTTACTAAAGAGAAGTCTACGTGCAGTAAATTTATTGAGTATTTATGGATGATATTACCTAAGACATTTGAATCATTTAGTTAGATCATTTCTTTTGATTTTTTTTCAATAGCTGAAATTCTATAGAAAGATGGTGCAGACGATTTTGACAACAATAACGCAAAAACAGAAATTTAAAATAAATGATATATTTTATTCCATTGAACGATCAACGTTTCGATAGGATGTGAGTATGGTATAAAAGTTAGAATTTAAGTCAGTTATTGCACTTTAAAATGAACTTTAGTTGTGATCTGCTCAAAATGTTCCATTAAAATTACCTGATGGTGAAATGTGTTTTCGAGGTAATTTAAGGAGTTCACTCCGGTAAAAGTATTCTGCGTTATGGTTATGCAAGGGACGGATGTCTGAACACGGAACATTAAAGCGAGTCTCGGAAAAATACAAGGTGAAATAGCTCCAAAACTGAACGCGGTGGGAAAAGACAGCAGCCAACCAAGTTATGGCAGATGACTCGAAGAGGCTGTATAGATAGAAAGAGGAAAAGGAATACGGTGACTATGACCTATTACCAATATTACCAATATTGAATTTAAGAGGACCGGACGCAGCCAGTTTATGTTCGATTGTTCACTCGAATCTATGATGAAATATGTTTTAATTACATTTCTTATTAATTTTGAAATAATTTTACTTTTAAGAAAACGTATATCATTCAATGTCAACTGCTCCAGTGACCAAGTGTTTAGAGCTTCCGCCTCGTATGCGGGTGGTCGTGGGTTCGATCCCCGATCGAGTCATACCAAAGACTTACAAAAATGGTACTATCAGTTTACTCGTTTGACGCTCAGCATTAAGTGGTTAGTGTTAGGAATGGTCGGACTGGTGACATCACTTTAACCTGACACCCTGCACACATCGTTGCGATATGACTGAAAAATTGTTAAAGCTACGTTAAAAATCATAATGACATCAAATCATATCATTCAATGTCATATTCAATTTCATTATGTTCATGTAACTAATTAAACTTCTTAAATTGTTATATTTTACGTGGTGTGGAACTTGTGTTGTTCAGTTCTATAAATCTACTCAGATCTCTGTTATTCCAGTCATTCATTTCGAATTTTATGTTAGTTTTTACTCCATCCGGGCAATAACATCGTGGTCGATCATCTCTTAGATAACGATAACAAAACTGCCACACAATAAGGGGGGCACCACTAACAATCATTATACACACTCTCGTGTTATTATTTATTTTATGTTAATTTTATTTTTATACAGTTTTTTTAGGATTTGTTAAATTTAAAACAAATTTTTATTTATTTTTGATATTAAAACATTTTATTTTAAACATTATTTTATTTTGTTTTTAGTTTTATTCATGTTAACTTCATTTTAAATTTATTCCCCTTATTTTACTAAGAGAGATAATCTATTCCTAAGAAGATCAAAAGTTTCGATACAGGGCAAAAGCATTGGATATTTGTTTTTCAACTTACAAGCTCTTTACACATACACATACACATACATGCATAATTAATGAGCATGTAGGTATTATTTGTGGAAAGCAATCAAACAATTGCTGTACACAAATATAATGAAACGAGACAGATGATAAAAGGATAAGTGCGGAGTGATATTGTTTGCTTGGTCCGGTATGTACAGTTTTAACTGTAGTCATAAAACTAGAACAAAAGAAAATCATATATCTTTGTTCAGACTGGCAGTCCAACAATCATTTGCAATTATATCCCATTACACACACACACATACACACACACACACATGTTCAGCCACTTTATCTATTTTATTACTTCATCACCCTCTTTAAATTATCTTACTTTTTTCTGCTGTGTGTGGACTATGCAAGCTTCATGTCATTCTCTTAATAATGAAAAAATAAACGTATTGTTCAACCGTGTTTCTAAAAATATCTTGTCACACTTTCATTGCACAGCTGCGTCTCTAAATATATATTGCCACACTTATAAACCTATTGTACAGCCGTATCTCTAATATTGCCACACTTATAAACCTATTGTACAGCAGTGTCTCTAAATATATATTGCCACATTTATAAACCTATTGTACAGCCGTGTCTCAAAATATATATTGCCACACTTATAAACCTATTGTACAGCCGTGTCTCTAAATATATATTGCCACACTTATAAAACTATTGTACAGCCGTGTCTCTAAATATATATTGCCACACTTATAAACCTATTATACAGCCGTGTTTCTAAAAATATATTGCCACACTTATAAACCTATTGTACAGCCGTGTCTCTAAATATGTATTGCCACACTTATAAACCTATTGTACAGCCGTGTTTCTAAATATATATTGCCACATTTATAAACCTATTGTACAGCCCTGTTTCTAAATATATTTTGCCACACTTATAAACCTATTGTACAGCCGTGTTTCTAAATATATATTGCCACACTTATAAACCTATTGTACAGCCGTGTCTCTAAATATATATTGCCACACTTATAAACCTATTGTACAGCCGTGTTTCTAAATATATCTTGCCACACTTATAAACCTATTGTACAGCCGTGTCTCTAAATATATATTGCCACACTTATAAACCTGTTGTACAGCCGAGTCTCTAAATATATCTTGCCACACTTATAAACCTATTGTACAGCCGTGTCTCTAAATATATCTTGCCACACTTATAAACCTATTGTACAGCCGTGTCTCTAAATATATATTGCCACACTTATAAACCTATTGTACAGCTGTGTCTCTAAATATATCTTGCCACACTTATAAACCTATTGTACAGCCGTGTCTCTAAATATATATTGCCACACTTATAAACCTATTGTACAGACGTGTCTCTAAATATATCTTGCCACACTTATAAACCTGTTGTACAGCCGTGTCTCTAAATATATCTTGCCACACTTGTTTGCTACATAGTCAATATACAGGCATGACCCGTTCCTATTTTATAGAAACCAGAGCTTCACAAATAATGGATTAAATTTCTGGATGTCCTTTGCTTTCATCGAAAAACTGGCTAATGTGTTCATATAATCCTAGTGACCTTCATTCTTTTCTGCGACAGTTTAAAGGGTAATAATACGTTTCAATGATGCTTGCCAATTTTCTTTGAAAAATTCTTTACTTTAAAAAGTGCATGCTAGCAAGCATTGTTTTCAGGCCTATGTTAGGAGTTTTAGATTATCACTGTTTTATATACATTCACCACTAGCTATTTCAGCCCCGGAGGCTTAGTGGTTAGCGTGCCAGACTCAGGACCGAAAGGGTGAGGGTTTTGAATTCTACCAAAATATAAGTTTAATTTGCATGCCGCCTCCTAAAGACTGAAATTACTCTCAAACAACTCCCAAATTACTTCCATACAACGTACAAATTACTCCCATACAACGCACAAATTGCTCCTATATAACCCCCAAATTACAAACATATAACTCCCAAACTAGTACCATATAACGCCCAAATTACTCTGATAAAACGCCCAGTGAATTGCTAAAAGAGTTGACAAAAATGTGCCATCGCATACTGGGGCTGCATGTTAACGTTAATGTTAGTTTGCCATATGATGAAACAGTGAAATGCCTAAACACTGATCTGCCGGCAAATTGTGTAACTGTCCGTCTGGGTTTATGGCGTCCAAGATTGGCTGCTGATGATACACTGGTAAATGCGGTACTGTATTTATCAGCATTTAGAGGACCCTTTCACTTTATCATGTAAATTTTCCACCTGTTCATCTGTCGGCATTTCAATTATCTCACTGACCCTGAAAATTCGAATTTAAAACAACAACCTAATTATTGAACTAAGATACCATGATTTATAAAATTTGCTAATTGCCAGAAAAGTTTGTCAAGTAGCACTTGAAATATGGAATAAATGCTATTAGATATATTTTAGGTATAGTTTCTTGTAGTTTTTGTTGTTGTTGTAGGGTTTAACGCCATTTTTCAGCACAAGATAGGCTATACATGGCCAGTATTAATGGTGGAGGAAGAACCCTGGAAAACTCCGGGAAGAACCACCGACCCACGAGAAGCTACTTGCAGGCTTTCTCACTTACGTTAGCCGAGTCTAGACTCGAACTCACGCAGACAGAGGTGAAATGGCAGTGATCCGTAACGGTCAGTACTTTAGACCATTTGGCCACTCGGGGCCCCTTATTTCTTGTAACTTGTTATTTTTATGTGTATCAACATGATTGATTCTTCCTGCGTCGTTATGATAATAACACAATAGATGTATAATAATAATAATAATAATAATAATAATAATAATAATAATAATAATAATAATAATAATAATAATAATAATAATAATAATAATAATAATAATAATAATAATAATAATAATAATAATAATAATCAATCAATCAATCAGGCAATCAATCAAGTCATTACCATAATGATAATACTTATAAAATTTCTGTCTGTTTTGAAGGTGAATATATGTCATCCTGGTCATTTTGTCCAGCCTGAACTGGAATGAAAAATAACCTGCTCTTGGAAGATGATTGTTAAAATGAAATACAGTTCTGCTCTTTCAATGAATTTTTGTTGGAACAGAAAATGAATTAGGACACGAGACTGCCTATCGCGGCAGAAGAAAAAAAAAAATGGTATGCGTATAAACCAGTACTGTAACGTAACCCGATTTTGTGAGTCTGCATTAGTCTGTATTAGAAACGTGTGTCACGTGAGAATTGCAGTAGAAGACTTCTGTTGCGACTGAAATGTTTTACCGCAATATCACTGTGATCTTTATCGATCGCACAGACTACAGCCTAACAAGCAGACGTACCCAATCGATTGCCCAGACTCCTGCCTTCCAAGCCGACATTTGCCCAGGATCACACATACGAAGAAGTGGATGTAGGTCGGCGGTGTTTTTACTCTGCTCAACATTTCTTGCTAAATAGAGATAAGCAGTGAGCATCAGTCGTACGACGCAGTGAGCATTACTCGTAGGAAGCTATGAGTATTATGGGAACATGAGGTCAGTAGCATTTTCTGTTACAAAAATGTATGTTTACATCGTCTGTAGATGATTCGTCATCGTGTGACTAATATATGCTAAACTCCGATGTATCAAAGTACTGATGGTACTAATTTAACTGAATTAATATATTGTTTTTCTACGTCCACCAGGTACTAATCATATACCATCAAGAGCACACTATCAGATTTCAACTTTGACCTGAATAGTTAACATGAGATGCATCGAAATATCTGAAAAAATGGCGTAACATATTGCAGTCTGAGTAACAGCATGACAGCAAAATCTGGCTTAAATTACTTTAGGAATGAACAGTGCGGCAGTCAGTATCATTGCTAGCTATTATCTGCCAAATGGATACAATGTGTATTTATAATTGATACCTTATTTCTGGGAGTATTTAACATTACACTTCGTGGTAATACACAATACAATAGCAGTCAATATTGAGCATTTGTGTAATTCTAGCTAATGGACAGATAACTTAATGTCTGAAATGGTTTAACGACACGACAGTTCAATCCTCGTCACACAGTACCAATTCAAACAACACCAATGTATGAAAGAAAATTGCATGCAAACAAAATGAATTGGAATATAGCCCTTTTCATATACATGTACTTGTATAATCCTACAAGAAAAGAAATTAAAAGCTAAAATGATGTTCAAATTCTTTAAAAGTTATATAAAGCAAAATAAATATAAAACATTTACAATCAATAAAAGAAGATTTTTTTAACTGAGTTCAATTTTTAAATCGATCAATTGGATTAGGACGTATTCACTTAATGGACACTGACAATATTTGTATTTTATCCACCATTCGTAAAGCCTGCGTAGGTTACATTGGTGTGTCTTTTAGGCGATCGGTACAAAGTATGCTCAGTATGAGAGATGCATCTTCCAGTGACGGGTTTTAAGCCTTATTTTCTATGAGATATGCATCTTCCAGTGACGGGTTTCAAGCCTTATTCTTTATGAGAGATGCAACTTCCAGTGATGGGTTTCAAGCCTTATTCTCAACTTTGGTAGTAATTGCAATGAAAACTGAGATATAAGCTTTACTTTTAAGATACATGCTTTTCTATTTGATAGTTTCGGTATTTTATTGAATTATATATGCATTCTTTAAATCACTGTAAATAAAAGATGGCCATATAATGAGTGTGGGTAGATCCATAATAAAACATTAAAAATTACTACATAAATAATTATACTACACTCTTTGAGTGCTACAATAACTGCATTACACATGGTGGAATGCTTTTTCGAATGGATCAGAAAATGTACATATGCACAGACTATGCAAGGATTTGGTCTAGATTAACAATAAATATAAACTTCAACAAAACCCAATGAAAACGTCAGCGTTATTTCAGTATTTTGGTGCTGACATCGCAGCTAAACATAGTTTTATATCGAATAACCTCTGTCTTCAGAAGCTATTCTGCGCAGTTTCTTTTCGTGTAAAGTGTTGGTCTTGTATTTAAGGACACTTTGTTTGCTCTAGAAATCTGGCACTGAGCTCCATTGTTCTTATCTATAATAATAATGGGTTTTGATTGTAGAACAGTCCTGATCAGGAATCAGGACTTCAAGAGCTTGAAACATTTTAACCTCTCTGACGCCGTTTGCTATGTGAAGTTGTGGTATTCACTTTGCTTGTGTAAGTGTCCGAATTAATAGGTTTTTAACTACCAATAACACTGTTTTACGGTGAAGTTTGAATTAATCAAAAATGTATCGATCTGTAAACCTTTACCTTAGTAATCTTTTGACGTGAACTTTTGATTCTTTGGAAGAAACATTGATATGAGAGAGAGAGAGAGAGAGAGAGAGAGAGAGAGAGAGAGAGAGAGAGAGAGAGAGAGAGAGAGAGAGAGAGAGAGAGAGAGAGAGAGAGAGAGAGAGAGAGAGAGATATTTTAAGATATAGTATAGAAATGCAATGTAATATATTGAATCACAAAAATGTTGATTCGTTACTTATAAAGTCTTCTGAATTACTTGTAATAGCAAATTAATACATATATTAATATAGTTACTAACTAGATAGATCACAGTATGATTCTGCTTTTAAAAATATAACTACAGAGAAAATATACGCTTCAACATTTGAATGTAAAACTACACATACAAATATTAAAAATAGTATCCTAATCGTTCTGCTTTAGGATTTTAAGGTAATTTCATTTATTTTCTTAGTGTGCTCTTTGAAATCCATTTGCCTTATTGTCACATGTGTCTCAAAATAATAATGATTTTGCACAGCATAAACAGTATTGTTTTCATCTAATCTTTTTAAAATTGGTCATTTAATGTAATTCGTGATATGTATAATATCAGTTGTAACCCTAATCACTAATGCCTGACATCAATATAATAGAAAAGTATAGTCAAATTTGTATGCTTATGAAAGAAATAAGCATTCTATAAAATCTGTACTTATTATCCAAATGCGCTGGTGTACCTCATAATCATTGCATGATTAGACTGCATTATATACATTATGTCTCGCTATCGTTCTGACTCATTGTAAACATATTTATAACGCTATTGATTTAAACGTGGAGCAGTTATAGATTGAAATCTGCGCTGCTTCAACCAAATAACTTGTCAATGATGCACCAGAAATTTAATGATCGAACCATGCATATTGTAGTCACATCATCAATTCAATCAGTCATTGGTGTACATTAATGATCGAAACATGCATATTATAGTCACATATTCAGTTCATTTAATCATTAACATAAATTAGTGATCAAATCATGCGTATTCAATTAACCATTATTGTACTGCAGAATAATGATTATCTGATATCATGGAATCAATTCGAGAGAGAGAGAGAGAGAGAGAGAGAGAGAGAGAGAGAGAGAGAGAGAGAGAGAGAGAGAGAGAGAGAGAGAGAACATACGTATATTTGTATCTTAATAGAACTAATCAGTTCAGTGACAAGGGGAGGTAACCCGTACGATGGCTGATAGAGATTTCAAGGGAAGGAATTAATGAAAGCTTATGACATATATTTAAACAATTTCCATACGAAGGCATTAGTATTCAGAGAAATATAATCAACGTAATTATTCGATTCATGTGTGCGCATGTATTGTAACGTATTATAAACTTTACTTTTTCTTGCCAAATGCAAGGATGAAAATACAAGATTAAATCTTGATGCATTTTTAAACTCTGCCGCTAATATTCCTACACAATCAATGAATCTTTTGCACTGCTTTGTTTACATATCGAAGAACCATTCAGTGAGTCAACAAAAGCCAAAAGCCTTGAAGGCAAAATGCTTTACAGATGGCACGGCACAACTAAGCCTGATGTTGTGCTCGTGTTGCATAAGACACACAACCATGCAGCTGTCAACAGAGAGTATGATCAAACAGTAGCTCTACTTGAATCGCTAATTTATTGTGTGCGTGTGTGTGTGATTTAGATTTTTAATGTAGCTTTAACAATTTTAGTCATATAACTACGATGTCTGCAGTGTGTCAGTTTATTGTGATGTTCAAGGATTTGGGCATTATGCCGCAGAGATGTAGTATTATGTCCCATCCAGTCACATTTTAATGTCTTTGGTATGACTCAGACGGGCTACAAACCTGCGACCTCCCGCATCTTAAGCGGACGTTCTAACCAATTAGGCAACCAAGTTGTCTGGTTATTTTATTTTTTTATTACAAAAAATCATGTGTATTTGCGATCAATAAATATATGGAAAATGGAAGATTATCTTATACATTTACAAATTCTGCTATCTCTGTGTCATTTTCAGATATGTATGTTTGCTTGCATGCAAAGTTTGTTGACGCTTATTTGGGTGACATTTCTATTGTCAACTTATCACTTTGTTATCACTATGATATTGTAGAGATAGATAGATAGATAGATAGATAGATAAGATAGATAAGATAGATAGATAGATGTGCATATTCGATATTTTTAGAATTATCATGGATGTGCACATAAATATAAAGATATAACATTCAATAGTTTAGCAAACTAACTAAAACGATCGCCCAAGACTGAAACTATGGTTCGCACAGTCCCAGCCTAAACATGTTTTAAGTCTTTTTAAATATAAATCTGTTTAATATTTGCGGTCCTAAATTAAACTTGCATGGCACAAATAATTTAAATCTTTATGAAAATTAAAACTCGCATATTGCATTAATTCAGTATCAAATAGGCAAATTGAAATTGTTTTTGAATATCTCTCTCTCTCTCTCTCTCTCTCTCTCTCTCTCTCTCTCTCTCTCTCTCTCTCTCTCTCTCTCTCTCTCTCTCTCTCTCTCTCTCTCTTCAGCAGTGTAATCAAAACGCATGTAAACCCTATACATGCATATTGTCATTCGTCTGCATTTGTCGATGGGTAAACCATTTCTAATTGCCAAGATCCATATCAACAGCGAATCAGTGTCAATTATGTTCATTTTTTGACATTATTTCAAGCGAAAAGTGTTGATACCGGATGGCTATGGTCTATGTGACGCCAGATCAAGGTCTTTGTTGTTTGCATTAAGGAGTCAGTAGTCAGTACATGTCAGTAGTATAAGTTTTAAGTATAAAACCTTGATCAATATTGGTCTCGAACCTTTCATAATGTCAGTGAAATTGAAAATGATAACATGAAATAAATTAAGTATGACATGCCAAAATACTTTGTATTTCTTTGTCTTGTGACATGATTAGGAATTCCTGGAGGCCAACGGAAGAGCAACAACTTATCTCACATCTAAACTTAAATGCTATCCAAAAAATATGATAAAATGTCCCTTCACACATCGACATTTTCATCAATGACACCAGCAAAGCAGTAGTGCAAGTTCAGAAAATTCCAAACTCTTCTACTTATAAAGGATAAACTTTCAAGAAAAAAAATATGGCCAATATCAAACGTTTACCTTTATGCAGATTTAGATATCTAAAAGCTGAGGTTAAAGTTTTATTTTTACTTGAAATTAAATTGCGGGTGTATGAGCAACATTGACTCGCATTTAGTTTTAACTTGATGTTAAAAAAGCACTCAGACATTATTTGTTGATTTGTTAAACTCCTTTCTAAATAGAACTAGTCAATTGTCTGGATAATACAAATTTGGAGAGTCATATGCCAACCAAATACTAAAACGGTTGTCGTGTGTCGCTGATGCGCATTAATGCTAATTAAAAAAAACTCTACCATTTCTTTTAATTTTCTTTTCAATATAATCTTTATCCCTTTGAAAATATATGGAAAAGTCAACGTTATTTGGGGAGGACAGTATATTTCTTAGAACGATCCTTTCTAACAGCAAAAATGAAGGCGTTAAAATTTAAAAGTCACACATTTACAGACACACTACAATATAATATAATAATTAAAATTATAATGTGACGTAATGTAACATGTAAGTTAGGATATTCATATGTTCATGAACCGGTTTGAGTTGCCATAATGAATATTCATGAGCAGATTAATCTGGGTTGACTGGACGATATATCTTTTTTTATCAATGTATTTTTTATTTTTTTCGTCGCCCGATGATAATCCGTCGAAAAAAAAAAGATTACCATTAATTAATTGCACGTTATTGAGATTATGCGATATCAACGTCTGGAGACATGCGAGATGTTTTCTGTGATTATTAATAGCCAAAAACACATGACCTCTATATGACCTTACCTTATCCAAAACTAGGAAAGGATGCTGATGCATACACCATTTTATGTAATCGGCAAAAATAGAAAGATATACTATCTGCACATTTAGTCACTTATAGCTTACACCTCCGTAAAGGCGACATTCTAAACCTTTCCCACATGACCCATTGAAGTACCATGATGTTTTATACTCACTTATAGTCAAAGGTTTCTCCATTATTTTGTGTCTACTTTATTGTTGTTTTCAAAGACAGCACTTCTGGTCTACCTCGGAGTGAACGCGACTGTTTGGGGGCTTTAATTTCATCCACAACACGTGATTTGAAGGAGCACACATGTTCCGTTCGTTGGGCTCATCGCATGATGCCAGAATATCCAGCTCTATTGTAGAAGGGTATTTGATCCACTTTGTTGATTGCTGCTGTGCAATTAAATGTACCAATCACCCTTGGCAATAGTCCATACATAATCACATCACAAGAGAGATTTTTCATTGCGGAAATATACTTTACCGGCTTAGAATTCGTTGCTATTAATTAATCTGAACCTTAACTCCAAGGATCGCTACTCTTTTGTGATTTGACTATGACTCTAAGCAACAACCATTTGGTTCTGCAAACGCAATCTCGAAACACATACACAGTAATTTATGAAGATACAGTTGCTTGTAAAGCCTGCCATATGATTTGTTGGTTACAAAGGTGAGTGTTGGAATGCAGAAAGGAATGTCTAATTGCAGTGTTTGAACATCTAAATAAGGTTGCAAATCTGACACTGCACCTTTCCTTTTTATTGTGTTAAAAACCGTCTCGTTCTTTCTGCGATTTTTTTTGCGCATTTCTATAACAAGCAACATTTTAAAATAGGGTGTTTTATTTAAAGCTTCAAAGAGCAAAAGTCCTTTCGGAGAAATAGAAAATTTGTCTCCGACAACATTGTTTTTTGAAACACATAATCCAGTGGAAGTTCCATCTAATGTCTCATAGTTTGCCTGCTTGACGTCTGTCTCGCTATCAGTTGTTGGATATTCATGTGAAGGGATGATGTAGAAATTCCATTTTTGATTTGGAATAGTAGACTACAATAGACATATACAAACTTTATTTAGAGTCGGAGATGTATTACATAAAAAGAAACAATAGGTCATTTTAGATATTTTACTGTCTAAACATGCTGTGGTTGGATAACGTTCTGTCAATTAGGAAACCGTTTTATGCCCATATTCTTCTGCCAAGGCGATTCATTAGGTCATTGTTTTGATCTATTGTCTTGACTGCCATGTATTGATAACATATATTTTGAAGCTGTTCGGACTTGTAGTTTCATCAACAGTATGTTTGGGCAGAGAGACTGTTGCATATATTTTTATTTGCTCAAACCTCGAGTCTATACAAACTCGTTTGTGATCAACAGTGCATTACCGTGTGAAAACTGATTTTGACTGAGCTCTTTCGATATTCGAGTTAAATGTGTAATTAATTTCACGTGCCGAAAAGATGGAAAAGGGATGAGAATAAGAGTGTTACATCTGCATGATCAAATACTTAATCTTGAGATAAAATTATGATTGATTGTTTCTAAATTTAAGCAAATCTCTGTATATGTAAACAAAGATATTTTCGAATATCCGTGATCTAAAATTCTTTTGAGTTCGCTTGAAATGAAGTGTTCATGGTCGTGATACTATGCAGCTGGAATATTCCTTTCTCTAGTCAAGTTAAATAACACGTGGAACTCAGTACTACATTTGAATATGTAATTTCAATTTTCTAATTTCAACCTAAAACTTTATATCATTACCTATTAAACTTTTATATATTCACGTGCATGTACTTTATACATGAAATATTTACGCAGGTATATGTTCGATTTTTTATCAAGTTTAACAAATTCAAGTTAATTCAAGTTCTTAGAGCTATCGAAAATATTAAAGAATATGACAGTTGTCCAAATTGTAACATCTTTGGTAATTGGTGTGCGAATATTATATTTTATACTTTCAGTTTATCGGATACAGATCTTCCATGCCAGCATCGCACTGGTCATTATCATCAGAAGACAGAATACAGGGAATAAATCTTGAATTATAAAAGAGATAAAACATAACAACAAAGAAAGACACAAAATGGAATCAGAAAAGAATACAGAAGTTCGAGAAAAGGATTCTCTTAACAACCTTCTATTATCAGAACGAAGTTCAAATAGCTCCTTTATCGATGGATCGATTGATAACAACAGTGGAAGCGAAAAAGAGCTCCAATCGATCAAAGGCTCAGTAAATGATAGACCTTGTTTTCATGAGAGGGAGGCTATGCTTTTTAGAGAAGAATTACATAAACATAGTCATATCATCAGCCAAGGAGCATTAAAACAATACGAAGAGAATCAAATAAACAACCGACTTACCAATAAAAAATCTATATGGAAAAATTTTATTGCCCTCTGTACTGGGCTACTGTTTGCATTTACGTCTTTTATGCCGCTAAGAAACATCCAGACTAGTCTCTACTCCATGCATCATCTTGCCAACATTTCACTGGCTGCTATGTATTTTTCATTTGCTATTGGATGTTCAGTCTCCTCTTGGCTGGCCCAAAATGCCAGACCAAAAGGTATAATTTTGGTTGCTTTGTTTGGTCACGTGATGTACACTGCTACCAATATTTATCCTTCAATGATGACACTGGTTCCAGCGTCTTGTCTTTTTGGATTTTTTCACGCGCCTCTTTGGTCGATGCAGGAGCTTCTCATTGCCAGCTATGGAGCAGCATACTCGGCTTTGAGCAGTATTCCTATAGAAAAATCTATTCAACAATTTCAAGGTGTGTTCCTGATATTCTGCCACGCGGCTCAAATTTTTGGAAACTTACTCGAGTCCGCCATTCTACACATGGGTAGCGATTACCACACGAACAAAACTGACATCGATCCCATACATACAGGTTACTATCATCTTGAAATCTACAACATTTCAGACGCCCCAAAGGATTTGATATGGCTTGGACCATTTGGATATCGTGTTGAACCCGAGATTGAATATCCGAACGAGAAAGTTGACTATGTGGGCGTTGTTAAATTCGTGTTCCTTATCCTAGCCGCTCTAGGAATGACCGTCATCTGTTTGTTCTTCAACAAACCTGACATTATTGTCCAAAAGAGGAAATGCGCATTTCGTGAAAAAATGCATGAGATGGGTTGCTTTCTACGGTCGAAAGTATTCGTATTTTTGGGTCTTCTTATGTTATTTAGTGGAATGCAACAAGCAGTGGTGATTTGCAACGTTACTAAGGTAATTGTATAAAAACGATATTGAGGAATCAATTTCACGCAATACTGATGAAAATATGTTTTACTTCATAACAATTTCAGGTAAACTTAAGTCAAAATTGCATATAATTTAAACTAATTTTTGAGAATTAAAAAATGAGTCTGATCCACGTAGAAATGAATATGTTTGGCTGAGTTAGAGGACGTTTCGATTGTTGTGGCTATGTTCATCTGTTAGGTCATAGTCAATAATTTGATATATTGCAAATGTGAACGGTACGCCTTTAAAATAAAGAGCTTCATTTCCTACGATCCTTACAAGCAGTATGTTATTATGAAATAAAGTTAAAATTTGAAATGAAATGGTAGCGTAACAAAGTTCACAAGTATTAGAACTCATGTTAAGCAAGATGATGGTTAAATATACTAGCGACTGCTCAACTAAAAGTAATGTTTATTCGTTTTGATATTATCAAACTAGTTGAAATCTTATTTGTTTCTTTTGTATCAAGTAAAATATGTTATATTCGTTTGGAACGAAGCCTACTTACATAGTTTTTATTTAATCGGCATCAGATTGTAGTCATGTTGTCATAATTTATTCCATCGATACGATATGCAAGAGATAAATGGGTTCACTTTGTTCATCCGTGAGTCCATCATTACTTAGACCATGTACTAGCTGTAACTCTTATTCAGATAAAGCAAAAGAGAAGCAGCTTGCCGTGCGGATGCATATTAAGCTGATGCTGCGAGTATAGCTATGATATAATTTCGTGGTTAACTCAAAATAGCTCCACAAAGAGATCATATAGCTCAAGTGTATTTTCATCTGTTACCAATAAAATGTTTGAAGAGCGCAATTCGTGCGAGTAAAACATGGTTTAACACTATTTTAGAGTCTTTATTTAAGATTGGTTGCTGAATGTTCTCACTGTCGCGGGGAAACTTTGCTAACATATCAAATCCTTACGAGGAGATTTGTACATGCACAAGTGATCGCTTTTCTCTATATTTTAGATGTACGGAACCTTGACCTTAGGGTTGCACATGGTTGGTTACATGATGATGTGTTACGGTACGTGCCAACTTGTGATTCTATTGGTTGTAGAGAAGCTGCAGTCACGCCTTAAGCCTACAGTGACAATTCTTAATGGTAAATATGCTAGGTGGTGAATGTTCATTTCATATTTAGTGTCCTTTTACTGAAATGTTTGTAGCTTGATTCGCATCTTTATAAATAAATTTTAGTTTTTGTTTAAAAATTTGTAAACGCCAAGAATTAAGTTAAGACAATAGAGGAGACATGTTTAATTATCTATTATTAAGCAGATGTTTGTTTTATTCACAGTTTTTCGTTATCAGTTGATTGTGACCAGTTGATCTTGACCATTTGATCTTGCCCAGTTGAAATGCCGATGTATTTGAGAATAAACATCATTAGATTACCTTGATTGTTCCCGTTGTTACATTATAGTAGATGGCATCGAATGATGATGATGAATATGAACATGACATATTATCAGAACCTAGGCACAAACGCTAACTTTAAAAGTAACTAGAATTGCGCCTCAGTCTCTCAGTCTCAGATATAGAGTATTGCATTGCATTTCCATGTGTGTATGTGCCATTTTGTTAAATTTAATTATATAGTACTAAACTGCTAACAATCGCTCTGGTAGTTTAGTGATTAGCTCGTCCGCCTCGGATGTGGAAGGTCGTGGGTTTGAGCCCCGCAGAGTCATACCAAAGACTTACAAAAATGGTATTAACAACTGCCTCGCTTGACGCTCAGCATTAAAAGGTTAATGTTAGGACTGGTCGGCCTGGTGTTAGGATAATGTGACTGGGTGGGACATCATCCTACATGTTTTCGGCATGATGCCACAGTGCTAGACATCGTAGCGATATGACTGAAAAAACTGTTAAAAGCTACGTTAAAAATATAAATCACGCAAACACACACACACACACACACACACACAACTGCTAACACAACCAACGCTAAAATTTTGCTTTTGGGCGCCGCGGGGCTCTAGGCACGTGCCTCGCCTGCCTATGCCTGAAAACGGCACTGCAAAATATTGCTTACTTACTTACGGTATGGTACAAATCATAACGTAAAATGGTGTTCTCGATTATTGTCTGTTGTGTTTATTTTTGACCCATGCGTAACAGCAGCACAAACATGAAAATAAAATAAAATTAAAGATAAGTTAGAAATTGACTAGAAATATAATTGATCTAAAACTTTATTTTCTTTCGATCTAGTAGAAAAATACTGGGCCTAGGTGTAACTCAAATTTTTCGAAGCTGACATATGTTTCTTTGCTAATACGCACAGTCATAACGCGTTAGGAGTACATACACTACCTCGAAATAACGCTGTATCAAAACAAAAGAGGCGTCAAAACCCTATTGGACTTGTTTAACGAGAATATAGGGGCCCCGAGTGATCTAGTGGTTTAAAGCTCTGTCCGTTAAGGATCACTGCCATCTCACCTCTGTCTGCGTGGGTTCGAGTCTATAATTCGGCGAATGTGGATATGTGAAAAAGCTTGCCAGTAGCTTTTCGTGGGTTGGTTGTTCTTTCCGGTGATTTCCCGGTTTCTTCCTCCACCATTAATACTGGCCGCCATGAATAGCCTATCGTGTGCTGAAAAATGGCGTTAAGCCCAACAATAACAAGAATATTATTAATTGACCTTCTGCTCGTTTATAAAGAGAGGGGTATTATGCACCGTAGGGGACAATAGCTGATCCAATCAGAACGTTGCCGTTGAAATTTTAATGTCATATATCGAGAATTTGTTTCATGTGTAATACCAAAAATGCTTGTCCTTAAAGTTTCATTTTCTAGGTCGAGATTTTGGATTGTATTTGTTGAATTAAACAGTAGTGGTTGAAAGTTATATTTTCTATGTCGAGGTATTAGATTATGCCGTTTGAATTACACGGCAGTGGTTGAAATTTCAGTGCGATACACAGAGAATTCTTAATTGATAGTTCCATTTGATATGTTGAGCATTTAGATTCCATCTGTTGAATTACACAGCACTAGTTAAAATTTCTGTGTCCAATATCGAATCTTTAGATTGTATCTTCTGACTTACACGGCGGTTGTTGAAATTTTAAGGTAACATGTCGAGACGTTCAATTTAACATGTTGAATCACATTGATTGTGCTGAAAGTTCCATTTCGCATGTTGAGTTTTTAGATTGTATCGGTTGAATTACACAGCGGTGGTTGGACATTTTATTGTGCTTTCAGAATTGATATTTTTAGATGGTGAAATGGTGTGTCGGTGTTAAAAGTAACAATAAACAATGTTTTTTTTTTTTTAGAGATAGAGATTATTAAGGTTCATCAATCTTGTATTCAATTGTGAGGCACTATTGCATTTCATGCATTTACTATTTAAAAAATTTACCTTTCACAGATCGAGAATTACTATAAATTTCTTCGCCAGAGGTCACTGTCGTGAATATACTGCGTTATATTTAAGCAAGGAGACTGCTTCTCGTTGCCGTGAAACTCAGCAGATGAAATCTAAATATTCGCCATATGAAATGGAACTTTCATCACAAACATTTACTATGAATTAGGGATTTTCGACATATGATATTGAAATTTCAACCACCTATGTGTAATTGAAAATATAACTGTAGAACGTCGACATAGGAAATAGAACTTAAAATCACCACTATATGTTTCAACATAAAAAGATCTAAAATCACGATCTAGAAGATGGAACTTTAAGGATATGCAATTTGATAATTTGATCCAACACATGTTATTGTATTTTAGATAGACGACATTGAAATTTCAACTGCAATTTTCTCATTGGATCAGTTTTTGTCGGCTACGACGCCTCATAAAGAGAATCCTATCAAGCAGACATTTCAAACAGTTGTTGCATGTCGGGATTGGGTTTTCGACTGTAGGCATTGATTAGGTTTTGGCAGTCCCTGACCAGCAGGGTATCTTTCTACAGCTGAAACTTTGGGATGAAAGGTCA